>JAODUO010000013.1:262500-287500 GCA_025642075.2 Ridgeia piscesae | reverse complement strand
GAAGAAGCTGTTTTGTGTAACATAGTTACGAAACTCAACATTAATTGTTGGGTTAGTGTATCGGAGTCCAAACATAAGCATGGAAGAGAATGAAAAAATACATAACGCTATCAAAGAAGTGAGTAAACTGTATTATTATGGGGGGTTTTAACCATGGGCATATACAGTGGACATCTCTACAGAGTACCGGGAGAGAGGATAAAGGGTTTTAAATTTAGTACAAGATAGTTTCCTTTCTCAACATGTGTTAGAAGCAACCAGGGGCGAGAACGTGTTAACATATATTGAGTCAAGAAGGAATTTGTTGATAATGTCAAGATATGTGAGCCACTGGGGTGTAGTGATCACAACCAGATACATTTTATCATCAAAGAAAAGGGAGAACGGAATAAAAAAATTTAAAAAGGAAATTTTTTTCACAAAGGAAGATATAAGGACATGAGGGAATATTTAGCAAAGATAGACTGGAAAAACACGAAGAATAAGACAGCAACAGAATGCTGGAATATTTTAAAGAGTGAAATTGACTGCGTCGTTGACAAATTTGTCCCATTAAAAAAACAGGGGAAACGGTCAAAGAAGAAACACTTATCGAAGGAAGCCATTAAAAAAATCAAGTACAAGCAAATGATGTGGAAGACATATAGATATACCGGAAGTAAAGACTATAGCATTTATAAAGAAGCATTTAAATTTAAGCTACAGCTGAAATTAGAAATTCAAGAGAAGCTACGAACAAAAAATTGCTTTTAATATAAAACATGACAGCAAGAGTTTTTATGCGTATGTTCAAGAAAAGGTTCGGATAAGGTCGGTCCTCTAGAAGGTAGTGACGGAAACATAATAACAGGGGGATTCTTAATGGCAGAAAACCTAAATGAGACTTTAGTTCGGTGTTTACCGGGGAAGATATTAGTATATTACCAGTACTTGAGAC
Organism: Ridgeia piscesae; assembly: GCA_025642075.2. Classification (NCBI taxonomy): domain Eukaryota; kingdom Metazoa; phylum Annelida; class Polychaeta; order Sabellida; family Siboglinidae; genus Ridgeia; species Ridgeia piscesae. Next base: position 286,563 of record JAODUO010000013.1, on the reverse strand, counting down.
TAAGTTCGAAGGGAGGGGTTTGACTATTTAGGACAACTAATTGAAACCCCCAACAATGGTAGCTATGAAAATAAGAGATATGAAGGATAATAAATCACCTGGAGGGATTTCCTCCCAAATTACTATTGGAAATTGTAGAACAAATCACATACCGCTTGCAAAGTGTTCAATTTGTCATTAGAGGAGGGAATAGTTCCGTTAGAATGGAAAGAAGCAAAAACATTAACCATTAAAAAAAAGGTTCAAAACAAGTAGAGAACAAAACCAGTGAGTTTAACATCGGTGATTTCAAACTATTAGAAAGACTAATTAAAGATCACCTGGTTGATTTTCTTGTTAAAAAAAAATTGATAAACCCATCTCAAAATGGGTTTTTAAAAACGAGGGCATGCTTTAAAAAATATGTTATGTTTTTTGGAAGATGTCACAAAGTGGCTAGATGAGGGATCACCAGTAGATATAATCTACTTAGATTTTAAAAACCTTTGACAAAGTGCCACACCAAAGACTACTACTTAAACTAAAGGCCCATGGCATAGGAAATGGAATGATCAACTGGGTAGAAAAATGGCTTATTGATAGAAGACAAAGAGTAGTAGTTGATGGGGGGTTTTAAACTGGAAAGCGGTTTTGAGTGGAGTACCGCAGGGATCAGTACTGGGACCAATTTTATTCTTAATATATATCAATGATTTGGATGATGACATAACAAGCAAGGTGTTGAAGTTTGCAGACGACACAAAAGTGTTTAGGAAAGTTAAAAGTGATGAATAAAAGATTTACAAGATGATCTTAATAAGTTGATAGAATGGTCTGAGAAGTGGCAAATGCTGTTTAATTTTGGAAAGTGTAAGTGCCTTCACACAGGACATGGGAATGAAGATGCACAATATACAATGGGTGATACTGTACTAAATACTACCTTAAAGGAAAAGGACTTAGGGTTAACTATTAGTGCTGACATGAAGGTATCAGAGCAGTGTGGAATAGCAGCAGCGAAGGGAAACCAGATTATTGGATTAATTAGGCGAAATATAGTGTACAAAGAAAAAGAACTAATAATACCGCTGTATAAAACAATTTTTAGGCCTCACTTAGAATATTGTTTACAAGCATGGAGGCCATATCGCAAGAAGGATATTGATATGCTAGAAAAAGGGGAAAAAAGAACCAAAATGATACAAAAACTCAGGAATATTAGTTATGAAATGCGTCTAAAGGAATGTGGTTTAACAACACTAGAAACCAGAAGATTGAGAGGAGATCAGATTGAGGTGTTTAAAATATTGAATGGATATGAAAATATTGACAGAAATATTTTTTTCACAGTCAAGGAAAGAGAAGACTAGAGGACATGGAGTTACATTAGCAAAGAAGCAGTGTAGACTAGATATTAGAAAAATTTTCACAAAGAACAATAAACGAATGGAACAGATTATCAGCTGATTGTGTAGGTGCTAGTAGTGTTAATATACTTAAAAATAAAATCGACATATACCTAAGACGGGCGGGGTATACTTAGATAGATAGGTTGGACTCTCGATAAGCCAAATGGCTTCCTAGTCCACCTGCCATCTAGAGTTGAATCTCTAGGTGGCAATCTTGTTAAATCTTGTTAAATCTTGTTAAATCTTGTTAAATCTTGTTAAATCTTGTTAAATCTTGTTAAATCTTGTTAAATCTTGTTAAATTCAAAACAGAGTTCTTTTGAAGTGATTCGTCATTCCCCTATGCGTTGCATGTGGAGAAATGTCATTATATTATATATATTATGATTACGTCGAATTTTAGTATACGCGCGAGCGTGTGTGTTCACAGGGAATAAGTCTTATTTTATATTACATACACATGCAGCAATATTTTTTGTTCAATTCTTTTAGAGGCTGTAAATATATTGAGGATAAAAATAAAGCTACATAAATGGTAACACTAGCTACGTAGGAATAGCAACAAGGACGAAAGACAACTAATTATGGTTCATTCATTAGAAACATGTTCGAGAAAGAGATGAAGATAAAATAAAATTTAGCATTTAGGACTAACTCCGACTACCGATGCAAATAAGCCCTCTTGAGCATGTAAGTTCGTCATGAATTTTCTTTTTTGTGCATCCCAAAAAATTTTAATAAAAAATAATATATATATATATAAATATATATATATATATATATACATGTGTATCCTTCGCCAAAGTCATTTGCCACACAGGACCTCCCAATTTTTTGGCCGATTAACTAAGTATTTGTTAAAAAGATAAGTTCTTATATACCGCAGTGTCCTGTTACATGTTACCCACTGACATACTCAGTCAATCGAATGCCATCTCGATTTCACTTGGAAGAATTCTGCCATGCTGCAATTAATTAATTAATACACGGAGAGACTATTCATACATAAATATTCCACACTATCTATACCCAGGTATGAATTCATAGTTTGAGCAACGAAGAATGAATGAACTTGCCTAAGGTTCAACACGTAGCACAGCATTTACTAGCGTTTTACTTTTCCGTCGGTTTGATATGAACAGTCGATGAATAGCATGCATAATTGAATTGTCAATACTGTGGCTTCTCTGGTACTTAACTATTAGTCTTACAAGTTACATGACGGCTTAGCCTTGTTTGAATATCGGTGTTGAGAACATCTGAAGATCATGTCGATGGCTTTAAACTAGTGGACTTTGAGTATTTGAAGCATGTTAGTTTATGACATATTTTCACAAGCAACCCATTGAAAAGACTCAGTAGTGACATCACGGGCCGGAATAAGCCTGCGCTGTGGCAGTTGAACGACCACTCGACATGAGCAAATACAAAACTACTTGATAAAGCAGCCAGGGATGTATAACACGAGCGATGGCATACGTTTGCTATTTCTTGGATACAGTTGGTGGACCGTGTTTTTGGCAAGACGGAGTAAACAATACCTGCCGATCGACAACTTGACGAATCGTAGGTTTGTAGGTTGTGTATGTGTGCGTGCGTGCGTGCGTGCGTGCGTGCTTGCGTGTGCGTGTGTGTGTGGCTGAGTGTGTGTGCGCGTGTGCACGTTTGTGCGAGTGTGTGCGAGTGTTTGCAAGTGTTTGTGTTTTGTGTATGTAAGTGACTGTGTATGTATAAGCGTGCATGCGTGCGTACTTGTTTGATCATGTTTTATTTAACTGTAGCAACAGTAAAAAAAATGTAAATGGCAAAATAATCATTTTTGAAAATGCAACAGTTATGTTGTGATTAATACCATACCATGCAGCATCAGTGGTGAAACTATATAAATGCAAAGAAAGAAATGCTGCGTTGGTAATAATGATTGCCTTATACAACCATTAATGTTTTGTATTGAGCAATATAACAGTATTTCCCTGATGTAATGTCTATTTTCAGTGATATTCTGAGGACAAACTATTTCAACAGTCTGACTGGACAACATGGCGTCTAAGGTATGGTGTGAATATAAAATGATTGTCTATATTTGGATTACAGGATACTTCCTAGATACCTAATCCTAATTACCTAGGTTTCGTCTAATAGATGCAGCACTGGTTATATATACAAGCGCTTCCGTTTCTCTTCACCACCGTCTTATTTGTTCTGACAGTTCGGGTTTTCGCTTAACCCGAGAATGAACGTTAAAGGGATACTCCAATCAGTGAGAGATTCACAGCATTTACTTACATCTGTATAATATATTGGTTGTGGATAGTATTTGTGCACAAAGATCGTTAATAAACAATTAATTATAGTATAATTATATCAGAAACACTCCATGTTGGATTCATCTTGAGACTTGTGCGCCAGTGACGTAAACCGCTTACGTCACTGGCGCATGCACGTTCGAACATCCTATGTCTGTCCAATGATATTTGATGTATCCAGTATGTCGCGGATTGCTTACGACACTATCACAATTATTAGCGAAGATTCCGCCAGTCCTTGCCTTTTCAACAATGCGCCAGTGACGCAAACGATTTGGCTTACGTCACTGGCGCATAAGTCTCAAGATGGCAGCGCCCTGAATCTAAGATAGCATGTTTTTGATACCATTAAACTATAACTAATTGTTTATTGACGATCTTTGTGCACAATTACTAGGCAAAACCAATATAGTATACATATATAAGTTATTACTGTGAACTTCTCACCGACTGGAGTATCCCTTTAAACAATCCCTTCTATTTGGATAATGTTCGTCGTCTTCTAAATATCAACGCGCAGCTCAGATCATTGATCTCAAACAAGATTTGTGTTCCTAAAGCTATGTTCAACTTAGCGCGTTTTCTCCGTTGTTGAACCAAAATCTGGATCGAAATGCCATTGCTTCTTAACATCTACTGCTGGAATTGTTACATACCACGAAGATACCAAGACGTTTTGGTTTGGAATTTCGTTTCTTCTCTGCTCCGTACCCCAGCAATGATGCCTGTACCTTTACGAAATCAATTATGGTATGTTGCATCTGTGTTCGAGATACTTCGATACGTGACACCTTAAGCACTGTACGGTTACTATTATCATCACCATCTGCATAATTATTATTGTTATTATTACGTGATATCTATAATTCCATTTGTTTTTGCAGTGTACATGTGCGATGCTGGGAATTGTAATGATCGCTTGTGTTCTGTCGACGGGTCAAGGCAAGGCCGTGGAGAACAACGATGACAACGACGTGAAGATCAAGTGTTATAACTTATGTCTGAAAGAGAACACAACCTGCGAGGAAAAGTGTCGCTCCCAATACTGTAGAAATGGTTGTCTCAAGTCAAGACAGGACTGTATCCAGCAGTGTATGTTTGGTAATTAATCGATTTACAAAGATCAAACTATACCCTTTCTGACACGTTGCATGTCTGCCGCGATTTCGGAATCCGTGCGATTTGGTAGATTGCATTTAACATGTTGTTAGCTCTGCTGTTGTAAAAAAGACTTTACTTTAATAAACTGCAACCTTGCTTTGTACATTTACTTAAAAAAAGAATCGTAAACTAATGCAAGGCTGATGAATGAGTAATGCACCATCGGAGAAATGTGTAGATTTGAACCGTAACTTGAGAACACACTCAAAGAGATTCGCTCTGTGCTTATAACACGATAGTTTGTTTCGTTAAAATTATATCGGCGGGGAAAACATGTACGGTACAAAACACGTCTTAGTTAGTCTAAGCACTGAATTCAACAGTCGCTATCACACGGCTCGTCCCATCCCGGCGATACTGACATTATTTCAAAGCTCACACTTTCTGTTACTGTAGCATACCAATGGTTTCCAGATTATAAACTAAAATAGCCAATAAACGGATTTATAATCGTGTCGATTTATGTATTTTAAATAAAGCCGAACCACATTTAGTGGAATGATTTAGGGGAAGGAAGGTGACACTCTGGACAAAGCACAGAATAAGGCATATTTGACCTTAGGACTTCATGTAAAGTTTTTGATCTTGTTAACGTGAAATGTTACTAATGTTACAATTCCATTTCTACCTATCTCGACATGTAAAAAATACTTTTCTAGCTTCGAATAGCTGTATTTGTTCAATAACTCCTTCCCATTTTTTTAATAATTTGCATTAATGTAAAATGGCTATCCCCAAAAAATGGGCCCGTGGACAGTTTTCAGTTGGCCCACGAGACACATTCCTAAACCGGATCCCCAAATATGCTAAGTCGTTGAGCTGAACTCATTACGATGTTCCATCGGTGAATTGGAATTCCAAACTTAAGTATGGGTTACCAAATGGTATTCACCGTATGGAGGAGGTGATTGGAACGAAGAAATACTACCTGTCCAGACGATTTTCAAATAGCAGATATAATTCGCGAGCCAGCGATGACATCGTTCGCTCAATCAAGTGTTATTAAGATGGAGAATTTCAAAAGTACATGAAACATAGGGTTTCACCACTCACTGGTAACATATGGAACTGGGGTAACTATGGTTACACAACTACAACAGTCGTGGGCTGTTATCATTGTTGCCAAATATCATTTTAATACTGCGCACATGCGCTCTGCGTGCAGTGAGCAGCACTACATCAAGTATTGCCTATGATTTTACCGCAGTGCAAGAATGTGGCTGTATAATGCGCAAGCGTAGTGACCTCCCATGGCCCCACGTGTGATCCCACGTGTGTCAGCAGGTTTATCGATAGCATTGCCACATTTTGTAAACAAAAAATTGTTTGGAAAGAGAAATATTTTTTGGTATGCAATATAAAATAAGACGCATTCCATGTGTACACGCACACGCACACGCACACGCACACGCACACGCACACGCACACGCACACGCACACGCACACGCACACGCACACGCACACGCACACGCACACGCACACGCACACGCACACGCACACGCACACGACACACGCACACGCACACGCACACGCACACGCACACGCACACGCACACCACGCACACGCACACGCACACGCACACGCACACGCACACGCACACGCACACGCACACGCACACGCACACGCACACGCACACGCACACGCACACGCACACGCACACGCACACGCACACGCACACGCACACGCACACGCACACGCACACGCACACGCACACGCCACACGCACACGCACACGCACACACGCACACGCACACGCACACGCACACGCACACGCACACGCACACGCACACGCACACGCACACGCACACGCACACGCACACGCACACACACACGCACACCCACGCGTTATGATGATGACATTTCTCCACCTGCAACGCGTAGTGGAATGATGAATCACTTCTAAAGAACACTGTTGAACTGTAGGCTCCAATGACCGCTTGCTGTTGACTTTTTATGTTTACGGTTCTGAGACAACTCACTCGCGATAGCTCAGTTGGTAGAGCGGAGGACTGTAGTGGAAACTTCCGGTGATCCTTAGGTCGGCGGTTCGACTCCGTCTCGCGAGAGATATTATTTTTAGACTACAAAATATATATATATATATATATATATATATATATATATATATATATATATATATATCTTCTTCTTCTTTTCGCCTTTTCCCACTAGGTGGGCTCAGCGGCCCGAATTCTTGATTTCCAGAATGTTCTGTCCTGGGCATCCTCTGGGGTGATCCGCAGTGCCTGCATATCCCTTCCGACACAATCCATCCATCTCCCTCTTGGTCTTTTTCCTGGCACTCTCATGTTAATAACTGCTCTCACTTCGTTGTTTTCTTCCATTCTCTGCATGTATCCATACCAGCGTAGTCTCATTTCTCTTACTTTCTCTTGTATACTAGTCACTCCTAGCTCCTTTCTGATGTCCACACTCTTTACTTTGTCTCTCAGTGTTACTCTTTTAATTCTTCGCAACATCCTCATCTCCGTTTTTCTCGAGAATCTGTTCCTCCTTCTTTCTAACTGTCCAACATTCTGCTCCATACAGTCAATATATATATATATATATATATATATATATATATATATATATATATATATATATATATATATATATATATATATATAATATGATGTACATAATGATATGATGTGGAGTACACCTATGATATTGGCGATCAAGTCCTTTTTCCTTTATTGCTATATTCAATGCAATGTTTCCAGTGTACATACATTCACTACCACATCATGTAGAGAGGCCTTTATAAAAATAACTAAAAATCTGACTAATTTGTATGTATCCTCTTGTAACTGTTGTAACTTGTAACGTTTAAACGTCTGTCAATAACCTTTTGATTGTAGCTCTTTGTCGAGCGCATTTTGAAAATATGAATACAAAGCATTTACGGATAGATAGGTAATCTTCCATCTACACAATTAGAGATGTCTTCAATTCAAAAACGTATGAAATATTTTATAAACATGATCTCGCATTTGACAATCAAAGTTGAAATAGGATTAGTTAATAGCTGCGTACACATCGTTATCAGGGGCGTAGCTAGGTATAAATACATGTGGAAGCACTAATTCATTATGTCAGTCTAAATTTTATCATGAGGGTCTGGTGCTCCTAAATGTTATGTAGCATCTGTGACGACCCAATCAGTTGCATTATAAGTCACAATAAATCATAGGAAACTAAACTACGCTAAGGAATAAATAGAAAAATACGCATTATTCTTACTGCGTGAAAGATGTTGAAAAGATAGAGGACGTGAACGGCTAATGTGTTATACGTAGCATATGTCTGAATGTGCTACATAATAGCCAATCACAATTTGTTATTGTGTTCAGTATACTATAATAACATTAAAAGTCAGTGGAACATCTATGTTACAATGACTAGGTATATCGTATGCATTAAAATAAGCTATATGCTCATTATAGTAATTAAAGAAAGCTATCGCTTTGCAATAGTTACAGCCTTTTAATCATAGTCAAGATGATATAATAACGTAAAGTGTATACGTGTTATATTTAAGAATCTGTATTGTCTTCAACATCGATTTAGTTACTACTCCCGCCTTCATTCGTGGCGGAATAATATGCGCCCGTTCTTCTGATGAATGATGCGTTCAGCATCCAACTCTGTGTCCTTGTGGACGTGCATCAAGGCCAGTCCCGATATGTGCTCAGTTGTCGTTGTAGAGCGCAGACAATTCTTGAGATGCTTCATTGCGCTGAAAGAGCGCTCTGCAGTGTACATGTTGGGGTATAGGTCGGGGATGATTTCCTGAAAACGTTTTGTCGAGTGTGTCTAGTCTCCCAGCGACATTCATCGTTTCCCATCTTGCCTTCCAGCCACCCACTTCGTTGTAGTTGACGCAGATCTCCAGGCATGTCGTCTTTGAACACCTCTTAGAGCTGGACTTTTCTTTGTGGTGTCAGATGCACCAGTTGTTTCGGTATGATGTACTCAGCCGCGTAGCGATCTTGAGACTAACAGTTGTGTGTTCATTCCCTGCAGCAATTGGTCCATGAATGGTGTACTTACCTAGTACTACTACATGGTAATGAATGGTAGGTAGTAGGTACATCACCCTCTTCCATTATTGACAAGGGGTGTCAGCGGGAACATTTCCGCGGTGTCTTTGTTTTCCAGTACGGCTTGCTCGGTTGAACCTCGAATGTCGCTGCCTGTTCCACAGTGCCTTCATATATGGAATACATATCTCTGGATCTGCCCTATGTTGTTGTAGCTGCGATATGAAAATGACAATGACTGCTTCCTTTGCTTCTCCACGAAGTCACATAGTTTGGCTTGTAGAAATTTTGTCAGAGATCTAAGCACACTTTCGAATACATGCTCCAACATCACCAATATGATGACAAAGTAAAACCTTTGGTTTTACAATAAGTAGTTCCGAGCTTTGCCATCCCCACCACCTTCCAGATATTTCAGAGCAGACACTACAACTCTGGAGGCAGACATGAATGTGTACAGTGCGTTGCAACAACTGGCCCATCTAGTTTCGCTGAGCGACTGAAATTTGGGCCTGTTGTTCATGCCAGCTTTAGCTTCTAATCTTGTAATTTTAGCCCATTGACGTTAAAACGTTGATACATTGTTTCGGTTGTCCGGTTGTTGCAGTGCCAGGAGAGCCTACAGGCGGCGGCAGCTATTTGTTCAGTGCACTTGCGTCTGGAAACTGAGTACAATGTTGTCAAAATGTTGACGAATTGTTACAAGTGAATGATCACGTTTTTGTTGCCAAAGGCTATGAACATATCTGGGAATCCTCTGGCCAACGTTTTAAGTGGGCATTTTGTGGTTGCCTTATTGATGTGGAAGCACGTGCGTACGGCTAGCTACGCCCCTGGTTATAGTCATATAGTCAGGCTTGGTATATTTCTGGTCGACATTTGCAATGTGAATGTCAGGTTGCGTGTGTCTCACATGCTCATCGCTCGATCTAGATATAACTTGTGTTTGACGGACTTTGGCAGGCGTTTGAAGGGTTTGCAACTCACACTCTTAAAAGGCAGATGGAATGTTACCTTGAGCAGATGATTAGGGAATCCATTGTTCTTCTTCGAAACTATTTAATCACCACTCACGGCGAACGATCGTATATTTATTTAACAATATAACCGACGCTATATGTCAAGAGCGAGTTCATGCAGTTGATCTTTAATGGATACAGGACGGCCGAAGACAATACATTATATTCTGCGAGTCATTTCGACGACAAATAGGTATGTTTGTGTGTGCATGTATGCAAAGAAGCGTGCAAGTGTGTGCGCGGAATTATTGTCAGTGGTTATTACCGCAAGTACTTTATCTTATTTATGGTGTTCATGCACAATCGAGGAAAACATGGTAGAGATGCAATCTTTGGCTAGGGGATTCATTTCCCTAAAAAAGAAACATTGATATAATATCCACTGCAAACTGATTGGATTGCAGGGTTTGAATAGTATGAATTTGCATAATTAGTTTTTTATTATAAGTGTTTTAATAAAATGCATGTTGTAAACTGTACCAGTTAAAGGACATACCAAAACACAAACTAAGATTTAATAACAATATTAAAAATAACAATTAAATCATTTATTTAATCAAGTAATCAATTACGTTTGTTGTTGGTATGACGACTATGTGTTCCCTTTTTATGATTCAGTTTTTATGAATTGACCGGATATAACCGGAGGACACTGTATATGTATGTATTTATGGTCGTAATATTAAGTTATGCGTTAACTAACGTCCAGCGTGACCATGTGTATCACCACGACGGAAGCCCAGATGTTTACAAAACAATCTTATTGCCTAAAAAAACTACTTGATTTGTTTATTTTATCTAAAAATGGCGTGTTGCTCACCATTTTGTGCAGAATGTTTCTGAAAGACGTAATAAACATTAGCATCATTAAAGGTCTGCAATTTACAATAGTCCAACAGGTAATGTGTGTTTACGGTCGGTGATGTATGATGGGATATAGTATTTACTTTTTGTGAACGTATGTTTACATGTTTTGTTTTGCTCATGTCATAATTAACAGAAGACAGTGGAATGGAAAGTAAATAAGTAAGTAAGTAAGTAAGTAAGTAAGAGTAAGTAAGTAAGTAAGTAAGTAAGTAAGTAAGTAAGTAAGTAAGTAAGTAAGTAAGTAAGTAAGTAAGTAAGTAAGTACGTAAGTAAGTAAGTAAGTAAGTAAGTAAGTAAGTAAGTATGTACCGCAAAATGGCCTGATTGAAGGGGTGGCATAGTTACAGAAACTGGAAAGACGGTTGTGACAAATTTATTACTGTGTTCAGTGTTATTATCATAACAAATGTAATTCTAATAAAAAAATTAATTGATCAAGAAAGTCTGTAATTATTTCGTATTTATTTTTAATGGATTGGTGTTGGAACTGATTGCAGTACAAAATGAGTTTAACAGTGGTCTTAAAAGGAACATGTGACATAGTGTCTGTTTTCAAGGGTTTGCTCTCTCTCATAAGTAACCGTTTTGTTTTGATGGTGGGGGGCGGTTCTATTGTGATAGTTAAATGTTCATATTACTCACAACTATTGTAGTTTTGAAACAATGGCAACCTAACTGGACGTTGCAGTTTAGCTCAAAGTCAACTCTATTATAAATATCACTCTACTAAATGGAGACTAAGTGTATATATCAAGGCTGTAACAAGAGGCTACGCTAAACAAGGAACTCGTAAACCAGGAGTTGACTATTGCGGTACTCGTCGCGCTTGAAAAGGAACCCATACGCATAACAAACAGGCAGATGCGTTAACAAACAATACAGCTCTTTGTTGTATAAACTGTTTTTCTACACTGTCATGCCTTACTGACCATTTAAAAATACAAAACTGGCGCGATATTTTTTTCCAGATATCCTCTGAAGTTCTGAAGGAATTCGTCGGTGTGATTCGACGACATGGCATCTAAGGTTAGGAATAACCAATATTTGTCATCCGCCATGTATTACCATAATAGAACTGGCATTTCGCGTCTGACTATCAAACTGAATCACCATATCGCCGTTGCCCGGTGAGCTGCGCCAGTAAATCAGGTTTTAGTTCGGGTGTCGTCTTCTCCGCAGTGGTCTAAGCATACAACTAGCATTCGTAGTTGTAGTGGCGATACTAGTCTTATCGCTTGTGTCATCGTATTATAGAGCATCGCTCCCTATTGTTATGTAATACTTTATACGTGATTTGTAATTCTCTGACTATATTCGAATAATAATTTACTTTGTTTAGGCCTACAACGTTGTTTTTAATTTCCATTAAAATGTATAAATTCTTCACTCAGTGGAATGTTGAAAACGTTTGGATCGATATTTTATATATATATATATATATATATATATATACATTATATATATGTATATATATATATATACATTATATATATATGTATATATATATATAATATATATATATATATATATATATATATATATATGTATACATATATATATATATATATATATATATATATATACCTATATTATATAATATATATATGATGTAGTATAATATATATTATATATATATATATAAATTATATATATATTATATATATATATATTATAATATATAATATATAATGTAAATATAATATATATATATACATATATATATATATACAAATTTACACACATAAATTATATATTACATTATATTACATTAATATATTATAATATATATAATATATTACATTATATATATATTATATCATATATATATATATAATATATATATATATATATATATATATATATATAGTGCGTGTGCGTGTGCGTGTGCGTGTGCGTGTGCGTGTGCGTGTGCGTGTGCGTCGTGCGCGTGCGCGTGCGCGTGCGCGTGCGCGTGCGCGTGCGCGTGCGCGTGCGCGTGCGCGTGCGCGTGCGAGTGCGCGTGCGCGTGCGTGTGCATGTGTTTTCTCTAGTGCTGTCCGTCATAATAATGGTGAAACTGGACAAAATTATTGCATGTGATTTATTGTGTGTTATTCACTAATTGTTTTGACTTGGCTGCCACTGTTCAGTTCATTGCTCCAAATAATAAAATGTAAACCACTCACATTATTTGGCAATGATCTAATATCCACTTTTAAGTGAAGTATCCACTTAGGACTTTTGCCATTACATACCTCCATGCTAATCGTGAACGCATTGTCTATTAGATAGAGCATATTTAATCTGTCGTCATGTCATCGTTATGTTACACGCCTAGTTTATTTTGGACGTGTCACACATTGCACATGTTGCTTGTGGTTCTTGCAGTTCGTTGGTGCAATGCTGGCAATTGCAGTGATGACGTGTCTTGTGCTGTCGTGTCATGGCGAAGAAAATGCAAGCAACGAAGATAAAAATAACGATGATGAAAATACTGAGAAAATAGTTTGTTTCTACGGATGTTTGAAGGATTGTAAAATGTGCGACAATAATTGTCGAAAAAACCGCCAATACTGTATAAACGGATGTCACAAAACAAGGCAGTACTGCATCCATCGCTGTATGTTTGGTGTTGGACAGTGGGACTTTATATTTCCGTTGTTGGACGATAACTGAATTTGTGATAATAATTCAGAACAAATGTCGTCGGTATGCTTATGTGTCGTGGGATATATTTATTATCACGAGTGGCTGGTCTACTTCGAACAACGTGAAAACAATACGCAAGGCACTCTTACAATTGATGTATTGATTTGTCTAGCACCAAAATTATTGTGTATCTAGAACTAAACCGATTTGGCTCTCTGTAGAACTACCAATTTAAACCACATGTTTGACAACTAAACGGCTGGGATGCGCATGAACATTATATTTATGATGTATTTGTAATGACATTGTGTTCGTGGGTGTTATTTTAGATAGCCACCGTTTCCCCGACCTGTGACAGTGTTGTTAACTGGTACCTCGGGTGTGGACAAATAGAACTGAGACTACACATGCGTGACGTGACGTTCGCGTCTTCCAGAAATCGCCAAGTAGAGAGTTTGAGGCTAACTATGAAATAAATACTAAAATAAGGATATAGGCCCATACTTTTATAAGGTGATACTATACTATTAAAAGTATTCAACAGTAAACTTATACAAACACAATAATAAACATAACTACAAAATTGCAGTCGTTTATGAAGCAGGAATTTTGGCAGGTTTAGCCTCGATTACCCAGGCTCTAGTAGGTGGCAGCCCTTTTAGCCCCTCACGGGTAACATTCAAAAGCCGGTAAACGGACCAGACCTTCTTTTTGGCGAAGCTATGCAGCCGAGCGAAGGTCGGTTAAGCGAGACTAGCTGTGACACATCATTTACCAATATTAATCATAAAAAGCTTACGCTAGAATAGCACTTATTAAAAATAGTATATATATATATATATATATATATATATATATATATATATATATATATATATATATATATATAATACATATAATATGTATACATAATATATATATATATATATATGTAATATATATATATGTTGTGTGTTTGTGTGTGTTTGTGTGTGATACGTCGCGCATATATACAAGTGGATCACACCCGAAAAAAAATAGACAAGCCAAGAGGTGTTCTCGCATTGTTTACATACTGAAACGTTGGTGACAAACACTGTTTTATTTGTATATCACGCGTCCTGTAAATAACACGAAATGGCTAACAAACGTTTTAGGCCTGCGCGATCGAGGAATCTGGGTGAATTTGGAGGGGAGGTGAGATAGGGAGTGAAAACAGTTGGGATGAGATGGAAATTACAAATGTGAACTGTTATGTCTTATAACAAAAACTAATATAATACAGAGACAACTCACATTGTGCCAAAACCAGTTTAATCACTCGACAACCGACTTTCGTAACTGTGTCGTATGATACAGCCGCTGTGATTGGTCAAGTCCATGAAGTCCATTTAAAATACCGGCAAGTGCCGCACGGTACCTAACACTTCTCCCTTTTTTCTTTGTGTCCGAGTGTCTCTAGTACACATAGTCCTTTAGCGTAACGGGAACTCGGGACACCCGGCCCGAACGAGTTGTCTTTACCCCGGAAGTTACAACACGATCATCCGCTACTGGTGACACGTCTCGCCCGTGCTCTTCCGTCAGTTCCGCTGGTTCACTTGTCACGGGTGGAACCGCGACCTCGCTCGACTCGGACGACGGCCCTGCCGTTTCGCTCGGTGCTTGCGTTGACGAGTAGTCATAGTTCCTGTACTCTACACCCTCGGATCGTCGCATCTGATCCACGTGGCGTCTCCACGTAGCCCCGTCTACGAGAACCTTGTACAGTACTGGACCAATTCGCTCGAACACTTCTCCTTTTAGCCATTTCGGTCCTCTGTGATAGTGTCGAACCATGACCTTCTCTCCATTCTGAAAAGAAACCAGAGTTCCTTTCTAATTTTTCAGAAGTCTCCCATCAACTACTCGTTTGATGTTCGGCTTCAGAAGATCCAACCTCGACTGCAGAACAAACAACAGTTGAACTGGACTGTGTCCTGTTATAGCATGTGGTGCTGTGCGATACGCAAACAGAAATCTGTCGAGCTTGTGTTGGATAGATCGATCCGATCTGTCAGCTTTGACAGCGTTCTTGAAACTTTGAACCATGCGTTCCGCTAAGCCGTTGGTGGATGGATGATACGGAGCGCCAGTCACGTGTCGGATACCATTCATTTCTGTGAAATGTTTGAATTCTCCAGACACGAACTGAGGTCCATTGTCTGACACAACTTGCTCTGGCAGACCCATTCTTGCAAATAAGGATCGCAGAGTAGCTACAGTTTCTGCTGCAGTTGTGTTCCGCATCTCAAAAATGTCAGGCCATTTGGTGTGTGCGTCCACTACGACCAAGAACATTTTCCCTTGAAATGGTCCTGCAAAATCGATATGCAGTCGTTGCCATGGGTACGCTGGGTATTCCCATCTGTGCTGCGGAGCTTGTTTCGGGTTGTTTGCGACACCTTGACATCCTTCACATCTCTTTGTCACGTCCTCGATGTCTTCATCCATTCGGGGCCACCAGACATACCCTCTTGCAAGTCCCTTCATTTTCACAGTCCCCATGTGTCCCTCATGCAGTGTCTCCATCACTCTGCCTCGCAGTTTTGTGGGAACAATCACTCTGTTACCTCACATCAGAATACCATTGTCAGTTCGTCCTTGCGATTGAGGTAAGGTGCGAAGTTCGGTTGCGATACGACACCTTCCCAACCTGACTCCACCAGTCGTACCACACGAGAAAGCAGTGCGTCTCTGTGTGTTTCTCTTCTGAGCTCTCTTTCCGTGACTGGTAACGTCTCATCAACGGTCATGTGAAACATTTCGACCTCATCAGGCTTGTCTTCTGGCACCTGACGAAGCGGTAGACGAGACAATCCATCACAGTTTGCATGCTGTTTGGAACCTCGATACTCAATTTGATACGCAAAGGCACCAAGGAAGAGACACCAGCGTTGCAATCGTGCTGCTGTTGTGACTGGTACTGCCTTTCCAGGGTCCATGATATACTTCAGGGGTTTGTGATCTGTGATCAATATGAACCGACGACCCTCCAAGTACGGCTGAAACTTTCTGACACCCCAGTAGAGTCCGAGAGCTTCCTTCTCGATTTGAGCAAACTTCTTTTCCGTTTGTGTTAGTGAGCGCGATGCATACGCTACCGGTCGTTCACTTCCGTCCGGCATCCGATGTGATAAGACGGCGCCCAGGCCATACGCCGAACTGTCGCATGCCACAACCACGGGCAAGTCCGGGTAGAATTGAGTAAGGACTCGATCCTGAAACAGCATTTCTCTCACGGTTCTGAACGCACACTCCTGGTCTTTGCCCCAGATCCAGTGTTCGTCTTTCTGCAAAAGTCTATGCAGTGGTGCAAGATGTGTAGCCAGGTCTGGTAAGAAACGTGCATAGTACTGCACCATTCCCAAGAACGATCTTAACTGTCAAACGTTCTGAGGACTAGGCAAGCCTGCCATAGCTTGCACTTTCTTTGGTGACTGGTGTAGTCCCTCGGCAGTGATGACATGGCCCAAGTACTCAACTGAGTTCTGCAGAAATTTGCATTTCTCTCTGTGGGCCTTTAGTCCATGTTCTTCTAGTCGTCCCAGTACCTTGTCAAGGGCTTTCAGATGTTCTTCTCGAGTTCTGCCTGTGACAATGATGTCGTCAAGATAGCACTGGACACCCGGAATACCTTGTAGGACTTGGTCCATTGCTCTTTGCCATACCGCTGGTGCTGATGCCACTCCATACGGTAATCGTTGTCTAGCCGCACTCACAGTAGTCTTGCATGATCCGTGACCAACCAGGATCCGATCCTCGTCGCCAATTTGTTATGTCTTATAAAAAAACTAATATAATACAGAGACAACTCACATTGTGCCAAAACCAGTTTAATCACTCGACAACCGACTTTCGTAACTGTGTCGTATAATACAGCCGCTGTGATTGGTCAAGTCCCATGAAGTCCATTTCAAATACCGGCAAGTGCCGCACGGTACCTAACATGAACCACCATAAAACGAAATAGGTACATACGATTGGATGACCAATTAGGGAATATGTTTATTGACTTAAAAGTCAATTCATCTATATTTTTATGACATATGGTCAGATGACTACCGCTAGATAGCGCTATGGTATTCGTTCAATGCAGCGGATCTTCATGGATTGGACATTGGTCCTATGCGTGGCAAAACTGACGCAACGCCATAAAGCAACATTGTTGCCGTAGCAAAGCTAGATGGAGGTCACACACACATTATTTTACATATTGTTTCGGCATGCCATTTCCGATATCAAACGTTTCATTATAGTTGTAAAAATGTCGCCTGCTATTTTTGCCGTAAAGAAACCCCTTTAGAACCAGGATAACAAAATATACGACGGAATATCTGAAGGCTCCACGTGTTTGGCATCCATCTTGATGGCTTGATCGACCAATTCGCTTGGTAACACGTTACGTGGTTGAGAATCAATTATAAGGCGAGTTTTGCACAATTGTGAGGCAAATGTAACAAACAGATTTAGCTGTTTTATTTATGCTCACGCAGGTGTGGGTTGTGTTGAGCATGTATTACTGCTTTATGCAGCATTTCGACGCAGCCAATGCCTCTTAGGAGATGTTTCGTTAAGTGTATCGATGTCAATTGGTGAACTTTGGTACAATTGCTCATTCGAGTGATAGGCTCCCGCGTGTTGTGAATGTTCACATATTTGAAAACCAACGAATACAAAGCATGACTATTGTGAAGGAGAAGGCATGCCTCTTCGCAATTGAAATCTCGATTTCAATTGCGAAGAGCATGCCTTCTCCTTCACAATAGTCATGCTTTGTATTCGTTGGTTTTCAAATATGTGAACATTCACAACACGCAAATATATATATATATATATATATATATATATATATATATATATATATATATATATATATATATATATATATATATATATATATATATACGACTCAAATTGAAATGATACGGGCACATAACAAGATATTCAGGGCTTGCCAAGACAATGCAAGGAGAGAGAAGACGAGGCAGACAGAAAAAGAGATGGGAGGACAACATCCCGGAATGGACGGGCATGACGCCGGGCGCCGCCATGAGAAAGGCTGAGAGGCGAGAGGAATGGAGGGTGCTGGTAGCCAGGTCATCTGTGGCGCCCCAACGGTCCACTAAGACTACGATGAATTTTGTGTGTGTGTGTATGTGTGTGTGTGTGTGTGTGTGTGTGTGTGTGTGTGTGTGTGTGTGTGTGTGTGTGTGTGTGTGTTTGTGTGTGTGTGTGTGTGTGTGTGTGTGTGTGTGTGTGTGTGTGTGTGTGTGTGTGTGTGTGTGTGTGTGTGTGTGTGTGTGTGTTCATTACATGCCAATAATTGAAGTCTGTTTTGCTAAAAATGTCACCTCGCTATTCAGATCACTATGGTTGGTTCATTCCCACGGAATCTTTGTTACGTTCTAATGTGCTACTGCTTCTCAGTGTTACTGAGTAATTGAACAGAAACTGTTATGAATTAAGAGTCTACATCATGTAACACGAAGCACGACCTGGTGTGTTAATGAACAGGCTAAGAATATCTGCAAAACATTTTGACTTGAATATTATTGGGTTTTTAAAAACATGAACAGAGATAATAATCTTTTTTAATTTAAAAAAAACATTTCTCGCGATATTCTAGTGATTGAACTATTAAACAAGGCCCGAGTTTACGTCTGCTGATAATATCTTTAAAATATTTGTCAAATCACGTTTGGTGATAAGAGGTTGGTAAACACTACGGTAGTTTAAAGTGTTTTACTATTCCTGTTCCAATCCTGTGCCAATAGTAACACATCCTGATGTAGCTAACAAGTCACTTGACGTCGTCTGGTAGTTTTTTACCCTTATCTATGAACGCAAACAATATTATAATACAACATCTAATGGCAATGCGGATTAATGCGTCGCAAATGTATCAAATTCACGAAGTCTTACGTTTCGTGTCAATAGTTGTTTGACACTGTTTTGTTGCAGTTTGGGTATTTTCAATTCAATTGTGCGTTTGCTTTCTGGATTCATGATTTGGTACTTACAAATATAGTTTATATTTTATTAAATAGTCAGATATGCCGATGCAGTTATTTTACAATGTGTATCCTGTAGTGAACTCACTAATTCTAGAGAAGGACAACTCTAAAAACCAATGACAATAATGGTCACCAAGTTGACCGAGGTCATTTCATGGAAGAATAAGAAGTCATATTCTGCTCTGTATTTATAAGGTTCCACCCAACGCGCTCATGACTGTTTTCTGCGCAACACGCCATTTCCACATTTCTCGAAGGTCACACCTTCTGCACCGTCCTATGCTATGCAAATATTTACTGAATATAAATTGCGCCCACTTCACACGAGTGCAGTTTTTGTTTTGCTCATTGCACCTGCCATCATGACATGCAGACTTTTCTTCTGTCACGTCGTTCAACGACATCTGTACGTTGTGTCATCCGCCACTATAAAAGATTACTTTATTCGCTCATGAAATTGATGCAGACAGAGAAACTCTCTGAACCGATACGTTTTTCGCGGAAAAGTAGGTCATCCGTTGCATAACACATCGTTATAAAGGCCCGTCTATATACTTGCATTTAAGGATATTTTAAATGTATGTACCTATATGTACGTACGTACGTACGTACGCACGTATGTACGTAGTGCGTACTAAGGATGTGACGAATATACGATTCGTATTCGAAACTTCGAATATTCGAACGTATATAATTTTCCCGCTATTCGATTCGAAATTCATAAATGTGCAGCTATATAAACGAATATCGCTCGAATATTTTCCTTCATGTCCTGCGCCACAAAATCGGTCCCGGACGATCTTTAACTTCCTGACTTAACTATAAAAAAGGTTACACTAGCTTACAAAATAAAATCACTAACTTTACTTAAACAAATGAACTTCACAAAACAAACTCGCGCAAAACTCAACGCAGTGTCTTCGCCGTCATTGGCCGCTACGCCTAGCTTACCGTAATATCGCTATTGTGTTAAATGGTATTTTAGCAGTGCCAGATTAAGGTTTAAGGTTAGGGTTTCTGGTAAGTTTAGGATTAGTTGAAGTTAGCTTAGGCTTAGTTAGGGTTAGTATAAAACCAGAATTTGTGATGGTCATTGTATTTAGCGACGCCTGCGATAAATTACCGATGTTACGGTAATCACCGAGCTTCTCGTATTCGCCGTAGACCCCGTAGAACAGTTTTACGCGAGCTTGTTTTCTTAATTTTATTCTTTACAGGAATGTAATTGATTTTATTTTGTAACCTAGTGTGTGTATATGTACATAAGATATATGAGGATATGTTTGGCGGTTGTAAGAAGGTTAGGTCAGAAAGTAAACAAAAAGATCGATGCGTATGGCCACGACGCCGACGACTCCGGCACGGACTTGTGCGCCGGTGACGCCGCGTCCTGACAAGTATCCTAATCGAATTAGAAGCCACTGAATATTCGTGTTCCATTCGATATTCGATTCGTATTCGAAATTTAAGAGTATATTCGATTCGAATGAAATTCAATCCTTAGTAAGTACGTACACACACACACACACACACACACACACACACACACACACACACACACACACAAATATATATATTACTATATTATATATTAGTATGTATGTTACGTACGTACGCTACGTGCTACTATAGTTTTTATTTATGATCTGAATATGTGTGTGATATTTGTAAATCCACGGCCGTGTGCGTGTGTGCATGTACGTATGCATGAACGTATGTGTGTGCGTGCGTGCGTGCGTGCGTGCGTGTGTATGCATGTATATAGGATTGTATTTTTATATGTATTTATTAATGTTTGTATATATTGCTCGCGAATAAAACGTTATTACATTATTTTCAGCGAATACAAGTTTATGCAGTTATGGAAGTGAAACATGTACGTACCTTGTTGTATAACAAAATAACATATATGAGTTTGACTGTGAGTGGTCGTCATGGAATTAGGTCTTGTGACGTGTCAATGTACTGTTGTAGCGGAAACCTTGTTAAATAAGATTTCGAATAGACGAATAACGATCATGTTTTCGGGTGCATGCATGCAAATGTGAATGCTATGATAACATTCTCAGAGCTCGGCAATATCAGTATGGATTGCTAAAAGTGGTTCCCTAATTTAACAATATTTGGCTACTTGAGTTACGATTTAAATGTTTTGTCATTGCGATATCCAATTCTAGCAATAGTCACATTGTCGCTACAAGTCTTATATTTTATGGTGACTACCGTAGACAATTAATTTAAATTAATCGATAATGTAGACAACTCTATCACTCGCATTGCAGTTTTGTGAATGCCATTATTATATGAACGAATAATAATAGTAGTTATTATTTGTCACTGTTAAAGAAATCGTTTACAATTTTCCGTACATTGTGACAGCGAAAGTATATATACACTTCAATCTGGAATGTATCTATGTTTAGTACACCGAGTGCACGATAGCATAGTTCATGCAATACTATTGACTATGTTTAGTTATATTTCAGGTCGTCCCGACACTGGTGATCTCGTTTCTCGCCAGTCAAAGCAGTGGCCAGACGTTAATGCGAAACAAGGGCCTATGCTTGTAACAGTGTTATGTCAATTATATAAAGTGTCGTACCACATGTCAGAAATACATTTCTTTGTGGACTGAAGAGTCGAGAAGCGAAAGAAGAAGCCATGGCATGTGCGAAATTGTCAGGATGAAATGTGACACATTTTTTAAATGTGTAATGTGATTGTCGTCGAGGGACTGGTCTAGTGCTTTGATTTGGCGCCCAATTGATATTTTGGCGAATTTAACCAGACTAGACATACAACGGCATCGCGTACATGTTCTCCGCACATACACGGCCCAAGTGTAGTCATTGCTAAAAATGTCACCTCGCTATTCAGATCACTATGGTTGGTTCATTCCCAGGGAATCTTTGTTACGTTCTAATGTGCTACTGCTTCTCAGTGTTACTGAGTAATTGAACAGAAACTGTTATGAATGGTAGCGACACGACCATAAACTGGTGTAGTGTTGACACAGGTAAGAGACGTTTGCTGTAGAGTTGACAAAGAACGTGGATGACACTGCAAGCATTATGTAAGACGTAAAACCAGATGTCGATTGTGAGAACGAATAATGGCGGTTCTAAGGATCCATTCGGTTCGTCCATGATCGGAAAGTCATCTTCAGGATTTATTATTTAAAGGTCATGGTTTCTGATTCCGGTAGTTATTGTTAATGGAACTTCACATACACACGCACGCACGCACGCACGCACGCACGCACGCACGCACGCACGCACGCACACACCACGCACATATAAACACATACACACAAACACACGCACATAACTATATACACATACACATCATACATACACAAACAAACTCGCACATATATATATATATATATGTATAATATATCAATATATATATATATACATATATATATACGTTTATATGTATATAATATATATTTCTAATCTATATATATAATCTATTATATATATATATATATATATATATATATATGTACACATATCCATACAAATGTATGGATATGTAAAAACCGCCTTTTATATATATATATATATATATAGGCGGGTTTGTTTGTACATATCATACATTGTATGGATATTATAAAATATATATATATATATATATATATATATATATATATAAGTTTATGTATGTATCAGTGGCATCCGTCGGTCACAAGTGGGCATGATTCTGCGCCGTGTCAGCTGCCAACTGAATATTTGTATCCAATAGTCGTTGGCACAATTCTGGCTGTGCGCCGAACGTTACCCCTACCTTCTCTAAGAGCTTGCCGTGTTGACTGTGTTGGCTGTCGCTTGTGTTCCAGCAATGCGGCACGCTTTTCCTCAACCACAGTGTTCAGTTCAGTGGCATTTGCCTCGAGCCAGTCCTGAACACTCCCCTGCTTCTTGCCGAAGACAGATAATGCCGTGCCGTGCCGTGGATCGTGTTCCTGAAACTATCTCATCTCTGCTTTGCGCCTCCCTAAACGGGGTTTCCTTTGCAGGGCGTTTTCCAGGCTCTTCATAAGCATTTCCACCTTCCCTGGGTCCTTTGCATTGCTGGTGTCGGTACGTGGCTTCCCTGGCGGTTTGGCGAGATGACACTTCTTGGGTTGAATCATGATCTTACAGCAGATCAGCGAATTATCTATGTCGCGATCAGCGCTATGATAGGAATTTATGGTGAGGACGCTTCTCAGTTGACAGCTTCGCGTGAGAATCATGTCCAGCTGGTGCCACCGTTTGGAGCGGGGATGTCGCCACGATACTTTGTTTTCTGCGGTTTCATCTGAAAAAAAGATGTTAGTAACGCACAGATCGTGGAGTGTGCATAGCTCGAGTAGTCGTTGCCCGTTCTCGTTCATGCTGCCGATTCCCAATCGTTCCAAACATCGCCACCAGGAGGAGTGATCGGCGCCGACTCGTGCATTGTAGTCGCCGAGTAGAAGCAGGTTTTTGTTGACTGACTGCAGCTGGTCGTAGAACTCGTTTTTAGCCTCCTGTGTAGAGTGATGTTGGGGCGTAGACGCTGATGAGGCAGACAGGCCCGTCTGTTGTGTGGAGACGTAGGGTGAGAATCCTCTCTGTTCCGGGCCTA
>JAODUO010000013.1:177500-260000 GCA_025642075.2 Ridgeia piscesae | reverse complement strand
TTGTCGAGCACCGGCACCAGATACGATTGCACTACAAAGTACCATGCCTTCCCTAAATGTTGGGTTTAAGCCTGTCCAAAAATATTGAGGACCGCTTCAAGCTTTTAAGTTTAAATTTAATATCTTCAACAAGATTTTTCAAGTAAGCAACATGTTTTTTTTAAATTAATAATATTTACGTTTTATTAGTACTTTTAGATGCTTAGACCCAATACATTGCTGTTTGTGTATGTTTAATGTCGATTTGTTTGCTATAGTACCATGTTATCTCAAAGGTGCCGCAACAGACGACAATTACCGGGCAGTTGTGTGTTGGTGCTAATAGAGACCGGACCATCGTCATGCCTACACAGACTGGGTAAGTTGTATCCAAGTTGCTCGCACGCAGACACGCACGCGTGCACGCACACGCTCATTTTCACCAAGGTGTTTGCAAACATGCACGAGCACTTACACCACGCACGGGCAGCACATACACGCACACACACGCACATACACGCGCACGCATCCACACGCACACATACATAAATGCACATTTAACAAATGTGCTATTTACACCCTTCGTGTGCTTTTAATGTTCCCATCGCATCGGCATTCCCTCGTCTTGTGAGACGACGTCCGCCATCTTGAAGAGCCACATTGTACATTTGTTTGAGTGTCTATATAATGCATTTCTGGAATGACAGTGTCGACCACCTTTAGTGTAACTGTGTTATTTTAGCATGATGTAAGGTCAAACTATTACTGTGCAACAGTTTGCCAGAATGGTTGCACCCAGCTCCAAAACGCTACACCAGCTCAAGGACATGTCCTGTCGGTCCGCGGAGAACGAGGAGCTGTTACTGGCACAGTGACAGGTCCCATTTTCAACGGCTCTCATCCACAGTGAGGTAGGCCTACAGCACCTTAGGCAGTAGGCACAAAGACACTGGGTAGAGGGGCAGCTGCGAAAACATTATGATGACGGCTGAGGCGCCACTTTCTTATTTCAAGCCGCGAGCTGACGAAACTGACATTATCCAAGAGGCCGCGTTACTCTGTCGCGCTAGCATTTATCCGGGCGTGAAATAATATCCGGGTGGCGTTTCTGCTCATGCGCGGTAAATGTAAACTCGTCAAAGTGCGGCAAAACGCAAAGCAATTATAAAATAAACTCTACGGGCTTCCATTTAACTTTCATGTGGTGATTATTTTGAACAGCTGCTTAAAATTCCGTCCGATAAACAGATTTATTACGTTTGTTTGTATCACCGACACGTGTTCTGCGTTTGTTATGAAAACATGCGCAGAAATGTCACCCGAATATTATTTAACGCCCGGAAAAAATAAGAGCTACAACGTCACAATAACATGTTCGCGTAATTTAGTTTATTTGTGTTTGGGCGATTTTTTTACTTTCTGACCTAACCATAAAAAGACAACATACAGCCACAAAACGTCTCACATATCTTATATGCATATGCATATACTGGGTTACTAAATAAAACACATTACTGAAACAAATTAAATTCACAAAACAAACTTGCGGAAAACTGAATCGCTACTCGACATCAGCGGCGCGGCGGCTCCGCGCAGATCTGGGATTACCGTAATGAAATTGGTGTTGTGTCAAGGCGTCGATTATTAGCAGTTTAGGGTTTAGGGCAAGTTTATGGTTGGCTAGGAGTAGCTTAATATTAGTTAGGGTTATTACATATATTTTAATTAATCGAAATTTGTTGAAGTTAACTATGTATGTAGCGACGCCGCGACACAATAGGCTCATCTGATGTCACGGTGACTGCCGCTGCAGATGTTGTCGAGTTGCCGTCGGGTTTTTGGCGAGTTTGTTTGGTTAATTGAGTTAGTTATAGGAATCTAAATCATTTTACGTTGTACCTTATGCATATATATATATATATATATATATATATATATATATATATATATATATATATATATATATATATATATATATATAAGATATATGAAGAGAAGTTTGACGGTTGTATGAGGTCGTTTTCATTGTTAAGTAAGAAAGTAAAAGAAATTTGGAATCCGATGTCATTTAGGGGAATTCCCCAATATGCATATGCATACCACATGCAGCGAGCCGTCTAAAATGCTCATTATTTTATAAAGCCTTTTAATTTTTAATTTCAACTTTGCACAGGGATATCACATGATTGTAAAGAAGGAGAAGAAAAACACGCATACAAATGCTTTTCATCACCATCATCATTATCGGCATTGTGCAGCCTATAAATCCCGTAGTTTGGTCGAAGACCTCAGCATGCTGTTTCCATATCTGCCTATCTTGCGCTATTCTCTGCCAGATGGTATCCTCCCAGTAGTCGTCTAGTTTGTCTTTCCATCGTCTCGCCGCTCTTCCTCTAGATCGCTTGCCATCGTATGGTTTCCAGGTGGTGATAGCTCGATGTCTATCGGTTATCTCGTATTCTGTTGCCATGCCGTGTCCTTTCTCTCTGTGACCTTTTTCTTTTCTTCTCTTACCCAGATGTTTCTTTTTCTGACCCGGTGTGTATGTTTAACATACTTCTTTCCATCTTTGTTTGTGCGGCTGCTAGCTTGTTCTTTGCCTGGCTGGTGAATGCCCATGTTTCCGCGCCGTATGTCATTGCTGGAAGTACGCATGAGTTGTAGACTTGTTTCTTCGTGCATGTTCCATTGTTACCATTGAAGACGCTTACCAGCTATAATAATAATTGTAGCACTTTAATAGCGTCTATGTGGCCGGGGACAGTCACATGTCGTCATCCACCTATTCTTGATTTTTTCACGCAGAAATGGCTACTAATGAAGTAATTCCGAAACATTCGAAACATTTACATTGGTTAGATAAGAATAGGACAATCCAAACGCAGCTCGAGGGTAATGGCGGCGACCGGCGCCAAAGATGTCAAAGTTTGAAAAATTACTTGACAGATACCGTGGCTCCGTGCTCATCAAACCATTGTCACATATCCTGTAAAGTGTATGGTCTTATGTTTGGGCAATGGTTAGGTTGGTGTTTCAACCTTCCTGAATAACTGAATGGCTAATGCAATTAGTGGCAACATAATTATATACTAGTATTAAAGTATTCTGGTACTTTTGGTTATCAAATTGAGTATAACATTTTAGTGTTTAGAGTTTAACTTATCAACCAGCTTTAAAATACCCATACCCTTGAAAATGGGGCTAGTCTTTGTATCATATTTATCATTTTATGTAGTAAATCTAAAATAAATATGATTTTTTTGCAAGCGGTCTTCATAAACTAAAAGCAATCTTGTCGACATGCAATAATTTTTTCTATAGAGGTCAAACTGATTACATCTTTTGTAGCTTGGGTTCTACGGCCAGCACGCCGGTGGGAGAATTTGTACCGTGGACCCGGAATTTCCTCACATACAAGCAACCGCTGGGACGTCTCCCAAACCCGAAGCCAGCGAAAGAATACCGCGTTCCTAATTCTACACCAGTGCCCGGAATGAAACATAATACTGTAGAACTTCACGTACGGAAACCCGTCTTTAAATACACCAAGTCAAATTCAGAACAGCAACATAAAACCCACAGTCGTCTATTTCCAAACATTGATGTCGTTCGCGAGTCTCAAGTAAATACCATAGAATACGACAAAACAGAGGACAACCCTACTTCAGAAAATGAAGTTCCAAAACCTAGCGAGGAACCAGTTTTAGACAAATCAGCAACACGGCACAGCAAACCCACGTCGACGAGGGATCGCTGCCACTGGACATCTTCTATGAAACGAGCAAGACCGAGACCTGCCCAGATACTGAAGTTGCCGACCACCACATTGTCGACGCGTACAAAGGTTGTCGCTCAACCCAGACCTTCAAAGTGTCCGTTGGAATGCATCTTACCTCTGCCAATCGACCAAGCAAGCGCACGAGAAAAGCGACACCCAAAAGAAGAAGTCCACCCTGAACGCCAAACTCAAAAGAACGATACGTTTTACTGGTAGGCAAAAACACCATGCACACACGAACGCATACACATACACATACATACACATACACATACACACACACACACACACACACACACACATACACACACACACACACACACACACACACACACATACACATACACATACACACAGGCGACAGACGTGTCAAGAATATTATTGCTTTTCTGATAGTTATTTTCTTATGCGGTAATATAATAATAATAATAATAATAATAATAATAATAATAATAAATAATAAATAATAATAATAATAAATAAGTAACTTTTATGGCGCCAATATCCTCAGAATGTAAGACAACCTAAATTTATGTCACTCATATGTATATGTGTATGTGTATGTGTATGTGTATGTGTATGTGTATGTGTATGTGTATGTGTATGTGTATGTGTATGTGTATGTGTATGTGTGAGTGCGTACGTGTGTGCGCGCCACTTGAACGAACTATGTTGGTACAAGACTTCTCTATCTCTCTTTGCCATATTTCTACAACTCCACATATTCCTTCAGACAATATAGGTTCATGTTACAATTTACAAGGAGCTTAAATGTCAGGTCATTAATAGGTTATTATTATAGTTATAAAATATTGCATTAAAGTATATTAGATTAGATTAGATTAGATTAGATTAGATTAGATTAGATTAGATTAGATTAGATTAGATTAGATTAGATTAGATTAGATTAGATTAGATTAGATGAGATTAGATTAGATTAGATTAGATGTGTACATATGATTTAGAATCAGTGCAGGTGAATTTGCCTCATAAATGTTCACTCATGATTCTGCTTCCGCTGACCGCCTTCACAATAGTGTCTTGTATACAAAGTGTTAACATTATGACTGCGTATTTCGCTCGGTGTGACTGCGTTGTCGCGCGTGCTGTGCGTGCGTGTGGTGTGTGCGTGTGTGTGTGTGTGTGTGAATGTGTGTGAGTACGTACGTGTATGCGCGTGCATGCATGAGTTGAATGTGGTATGTTTGTGGACTGGTGCCTAAATATGTCTGGCGGGGTTGCGTCTATTTTAAAAATTCGCATAATTCTAAATTTACTTGTTCGTACAAAGCGTATAAATAATTAAAACCAGCCCCTCACCATGGATTAGTATTTT
Source organism: Ridgeia piscesae (assembly GCA_025642075.2). NCBI lineage: Eukaryota > Metazoa > Annelida > Polychaeta > Sabellida > Siboglinidae > Ridgeia > Ridgeia piscesae. Next base: position 254,907 of record JAODUO010000013.1, on the reverse strand, counting down.
TATATTATTTATTTTAAGATATTTAAAAGCCATATGCAGCTACGCAACAGATCATAACAAATCAACAGTCACTATAATGTCAGCAAATATATTTTCAGTAATTGTTTTTTAATTAGTTGTGTAATGAGTACGTAGGCCTCTACCCCCCTCCCGGTTGTAAGTTTTGTACGAATAAATGTCGACAATACAGAACGCTCCCAAAAACCCGAGTGAAGCGGGCCGGGCCCAGATTCGGCAAACCTCACACCTCGCATGCACGCGCAAGCGTAGTGCCCGTTTTCAGTTGTTCTGACGTAGCGTTGGTGGCATACGTCACGTCCGAGTAGAGTTTGATCAAAACGCATACCAAGCATACATTTAAAACAATTGCATAATAACAATCATATTGGAATACTTGATGTATTACTAATAAAAACTAGGTTAGTAACAACGGATAATCCTAGCCCGCTACCATCGCGGTCCCAGATTCAACAGAATCGTGCCGAATCTGGCCCGATCGAATCTCGGATCACGACGCCGGGCATGACAAGTTGTGAAGACATTGCAGGTGTGCGAAATTACCATGGTTGGAAGACGCCTACGGAACGAGCCCGAGTGGAACCCCGACCGAGCCGGCATGTGTCAGTGCTTACCTCTGGCGGCAAAGTAGAGGCAACATAAAATCGACGTCACTGACTCCACGCCACATAGTGAGATTTCTACCCAGTACACCCAGGCGCCATTGACTCCACCTCCCTGTCCCCACACAGTGCGTTTGGCACCCTTGGACACACCGCGTACCGAACAAGTCGCCTTCCCGTCGATATTGGATAGGTACGTTTATGCAGGTGCTGTGTGTGCGAGAAATTCTCCGCTGACGAAAAACGACTTCCGCTCGACGGAAAACTTCCGCCTGAACTGAAGAGTCCAATGGATGAATATGTTGTTTGTTTCTGTGGGTGCATTTGTAGGTCCAAATGGGGTGTTTTATCACATATTTACGTTGACAAAACATATTTTCTTTTTATTAGCATACACAAACTCAGTGAAAATATCAAAAGCGTCTGCGCCCACACCTCCCATTAAACGCTGTACTACACCTAAACTTTCACATTAAAAATAGGAACCATCTTTGATGACAACTACAATTTCAGAGGGCTTATCTCGTAAAGTTATCGTTTCTGTTGTAACTAATATTTTCTATTTTAGATGTCTGATGTATTTGTCGGTAGTTGCTTCTTTCTCTTGCAAAACTAGTGCAGTTGATCTTGCTACGAATATATGATTACTGCAATTCCATTTTTCATAATCATATCCGAACCTTACATTTCAAAGAATGCAAAATCTCTTAGTAAAGAATATTCGTTTTTTACCGTTGTCTTATCAATGCTACGTCTGACACCTTTGCGTTGACTTCGTGTCATAATTTCATAGAATCTATGCAATTATTAACCATGCACTTTCATATTGGCCACCAGCATGTTGTCTTCATTGTGTAATACTTTTCAAAAACTATCCTGCATCGATCGTGTAGTTGGTACTTACTTTTCGTTCATAATACTGGAATTAATATATTAAATAATATTTCAGTTTATCTTTGAGGTATTTTAGTCACCGACTTAACAAACGTAACGAGGTAACAGGGCGCTGACAGTTAACGGCACACAACCCGAGTTTCGTAATTGCGCCACCTACATTATTAGTTCTGTAGGTTGCCCATTGTTTTGAGGACGTCATGAGCAAGATTTGCAACGTAACACACGTCACTTTCAATAGAACGTGTTATAACACACACATAATAACTGGATACTCGAAAAACCACATGCCCCGTTGTTTACTGGTCACAATATTATTGTTGCATTGTAAATTATATACGTCCTGCAGCTTCCTCATGTGTTGGCGGCGTTCGTATCTTATGTGTACTATAGGGACACGAGTTCCTTTAGTCGGTGCCAGCATCAATGTCTGCGAGGTAGCAACGTCGACGCGAATGGAATGGGCGCAACAGCTCTGCAAGACCCCGGCAGGGTCTTCACCAGACGCGTCACAGTGAGCCGTGGCGTTTCTTCGAGAGGAATTTCAAGAAATTAAACACAAACGGTTACGTTGCGTGTGTCCGTATCTTTCGCAGAGTGTCGATGATATATTGATACATACATAGTCGTAGTCGCCTTTCATCCTTGCAGTTTCTGTAACGTTTCCACGTTGTCGTTTGCATTAAGCAAATGACATTGTGGATTGTTTATTATGCCAGTAAAGTACGTTCAAAGCGTTTGCTGTTTCTGTTGCCGATTATGACACATCGTATCCCCTTGCTGTAGGATTGATGTCCGTAATATGCGTCGTCGGTCAGGCAAATCTTATCTTACTATAGTTGTATTTCGCTTGTCAATAAGCCAATACTAACAAACAACTCAATCGTATGGTGAAAGATATTTGTATTGTAGAATACAGTTTTACACGTCCACATGGCATAGTGTGCATAATGATAAGTGTTGCACTTAAGTAGTCAACATGCCAATGTAATAATTGAGGTATTCATTATGTAGTGGGCCAATCTCATAACAATATTGTATTGCGCCTGCACCAATCGTATGGTGTGTATTCGCCGAGTTGAGGCAAAGACAAGTTCAAGTAATATAAGACCAGTACACAATGTCGTGCTACAAACAGGTTCCTTAAGTTGCTTGCACAAAACACTGCGGACAACCCCAGTCTCAACATTTACCAATTTAACTGGAAATGTTGTTTAAAATTAGAAAACTATCGTAAGACAGCGTAAAAAACAACATATGTAAAACAAGTTACTTGCAACATTAACATTTATTGAAACAGAATCCATTATAGGAACATACAAAATTACAGAAAATACAACTAACTCTACATGTCTCTAAAGACACCAAGTAACAGCCAACATGAGAACCCTGCTTGACACTGCACAATTAAGTCTCTTATGGTACATCGGTTCCTCGAATATTGTACATTGTAAAATGTCAGGAACTTGCATAGCACAAACATTAATCTAGACCCAACCCACAAAATATCACATAATCATTTTGGCGACTGCAGTCAGGTTTGTTATATGTAGAAAATATAACACACAACGTATATTATACAATATGCTTGAAAATAATTAGTTTAACCTGCATACCGAAAACACGTACTTGCACTGTGAAGTAAACGTAAGTTTTCATAGCAACAGTTGACATTTATCATTCAGCAGACTAGCATAAAATTAGCAAGTGTAAGTTATGTCCTAATGTACACAACACTGACTATGATCTGCATAATACATAATTTATATGCACAATAAATATATGCAGCATTATTTATGCAACTATACTGCAAAGTGGCACACATATTAAGTACCTGGTACACGTTATGTATGACTATGAAAATTTAATAAGCTATGGTCTGCTTCAACATTTGCCAGTGTAAAACAGTTCAACTCGTTGAACTGTCTACGTGTATATGAATACATACGTTGTACGTACATATATATGCCTCTCCTGCAAGCAGTTTGTGTATATACAAATATTCGTCCGTACAAATACGTTCGTGTGTACACATTTACCTAACATAATTAAAATACATCTTCGGAATCCAGGGACACCGGAGACGGCAGCCAGAGACACCACAGTCATCATCGCCCACGATGGTCGAACATCATCGCCACATGTATACATGTACGTACAATATATAAATGTACAATACATAAAATGCTTGAACAACATTCAATTTAAATAAGTAATATATTTAGTAAAATATCCAAATAATTATCAACCATGCGTCATGAAATATTATTTTAGATTAGACTTTAGCGTCATTTTCTGTTAGACAAATGACATTCCCACTGTAACACTCCTCACACGCGACACAACTCGTCACTCAAAACTTTGTCATCTTGAGTAGTTCTATATCTGAAATATCGATACCGAGCCACTGCAGCAGCTCGAAGTAAGAGAAGACGAAGGCACGAGTGACGTCCTGCGTGTGCGCCAGACCGTTCGACTCGACCTGTAGGCCGCGGTTGAAGTGAAAACGTCTCTCCAGTTCGGCTTGTTGACGGGCCATCTCCTCGGCCAACTTTTTCGCTTCCTCCAGTGCAATACGTGCGTCTTCCTCCCGTTTTATTCTGCAACAAACACCAGTGGTAATACGTTCAACATTTTCCAGAAGGTCGCACCTGACAATGATTTTATAACTATGCACTCGAGCTTGTGTGTGTGTGCGTGCGTGCGTGCATGTGTGTACTTGTGTTTCGGGTAATGGCTTGTATTGACTCCATATGGACGATAGTTGATTATTAAATGACCGTTCCAAGCTAATCCTTTTATCAGTTGTGAACGTTTCGTATAACTTGTAACAGTGTAATCCTATCAACCTCGCTGCACACCGAATAAAACATACGACAGGCGCAAACTGACATTGTACATCGACATCTTAGGACCATCCGAACCTCAGGAAGGAAGGGGCTTTTGTCAAGCTGTCTTTCTAAGTAGGTGGGTATCTGGGAAAATTGGATAACTGCAGTGAAATACTTCTGCTGGAGCAGTGTTTGCGTGGTGAAAGCCAATGTAGCTCAACAAATCACTTGACCAATAGTCATACCTCTCGATCTCTTCCGCCAGTCTGCGCTCCTGTTCCTCGAACTCCTTGCGTCGTAGGTACTCAATTCTCTCTTCCTCTGCCATCTCCGACAGTTTGATGGCTTCCAACCGAGCCTCCTCCTCCGCTGCCAGCCTGCGAGCTTCTTCAGCTTCTGTTACAACGTACAGCAGTTAATATTTATATTTACTGAATATAATGTTTTGTGAATTGATTGTTTTACCAAAACCTTTGTGCTTCTGATGGTACCTTTACAATCATGCTGTAAAGGTGACATGGTCATGCATTTTCATTTACGTGAAACGATGCGTTTGCTATTAAGAACATCTTAAATCTTCTCTCGTTGTCAGTCGGCTGCGACTACGACTAGTCGCTTTGTTCGATATTACACACTAACACACAACATAAGTTGTATCTGAAGCAAGCAAAGTAGCTGCAAATGATAACTGTTTATTAGATATCAACTACAAGGTTCATTACTTCTCCAGAGGAATAACCATCACACATATAATGTAATCAAAACAGGACAGCTAACATTTACGACATATCGATCCTGATGACAATACTGTTAAAATAATGTATGTGTACAACAAAAGAACAATGATGAATTTTATCACATTATATAACATATATCAGACCGTTAGATATGGCCGTCTTATTTACAATTAAACTTTTTTATTATGAAATTAAATGTCATTGAACATTTCAAGTTAACACACAACTTACGTATTGAACTAATGTATTAATTAAGTTTACTGTAGCGAACAAAATATAATTACCCTTCCTCTGTCGCTCTGCCTCAGCTTGTTTCTGGCGCATAATTTCGAGTCTCTTCTGATATTCTTCTTTCTGTCTCCGCTCTCGCTCAGCGGCATAAGCAAGCTTTTCGCTGGTGTTCCCTCTCCCTCTCCTCCTCTTCCCTCTCCGCGTCCTCCCTCTGCTGCTTCCTCAGTCTGGACCACAAAATCATCATCATCATCTGTGGGCGTGTCTGCGTGTGTGTCCGCGCGTGTGACTGCTTGCGTGTGTGCTGCATGCGTATATACGTACGCATCTGTGTGCATGCGTGTGTGCTCACGTGCGTGTGTTTGTGCTGCATATTTTTCTAACATCACGTTTCTCTTTAACTTAATTCTCTTCAATTTCTACCATATCGTCTGTAATTAACGTAATATTCTGTTCGTATACGTAGTTTTGTTATCTAAAACTGTCGTTCACACACACTTAAAACAAATATCATATTATATCTTTATACACTGTTTTAAATTTCTGAATTTTCTTTATTCCCACGGTAGGTCGCTCGCTCCACACCACACATCAAGATAACCCTTTTCCATCACACAACGTCATACACAACTGTAAACGAACACTATACACCGACCTCCTCTCTTCCTCCCTCTTCCTCCTCTCTTCTTCCAGTTCTCGAGCCAACTGCTCCTGTCGTTCAGCCTCCTCCTTTGCCTGGCGTGCCTGCTCCTCCCGTTCCCGACGTTTTCGCTCCACCAACTCCCGCCGTTTGTTGGCTTCTGCCGCCCGTTTGGCCGCCCGTAGCTCCCGGGCCACCTCAGGGGGGATACGGGACGTGTCCTCCTGATACAACATCGGTACACCAATAAGTGTTTGCATCATCAGTTGTTGGAAACTGTCTGGAAGTTACACCTGTTCAATCTTACTAATGCAGTAATCGAGTTATCAAGACTTAAGTGAAAGATTGGGTAGACCAGTTTGATCGCTCTAATTCTGGATCTACGAATGAGTCCAACATGGTTCGGTTCTTGGGTGATCTGGACAGTGGTGCAATGTCGGAATGCATGTTTTTGTGCAGCATCTGTGAATACGCAGAATAATTTGTCATTGTCACTACACAAGGCTGTTCGCTTTGTAGCAGGACAGTACAACAGATAATTTATTGTCAGTCATCACAGTTCGGTTTCATACCTTACCTGGCAGCAAATGCATAGCACTTGACCCATTTCTCTCCTGTTTCTTTTCCATTTAGTTTCACAATTTCGTATTACAAAACTGCATTAATATTAGTCAATTATTTCACTTATTTGCTGTTCTATAAATACCCAGAGTGATGTTGGACATTGGATCAGTTATGTAATACAAAACACCATCTGTTGAGGTCCTACCACAGGGTCCGGTTCTGGTTCTTCTCCTCGTGCTTCAGCCAGCCTTCTGCGTTCCTTCGCAGCCCTCAGTGACTCCTGCAGTTTCTCCTCAGCTATCCGCTTCCGTTCCTCCTCATTGTCATCCTCTTCTGCCTCTTCATCAGTGTCGGAGAACTCGTCACGGATGATGATGAATTCCATTTCTTCAGAAACTGTTGGCGAGTGGGATACCTCTGATGACATTTCCTAGAATGAAGCCAGGAAAGTCACATTAAAATACTAAATTCTGTACTTTGTATATGGGGGTGAGGATATATATATATATATATATATATATATATATATATATATATATATATATATATATATATATATTTGTTCCTAATAATCACGAATTGCTTACAGTCACATTCAATAATTCTAAGAATTGGATATTGCACAATGTAAGAACTTACCTTTTTACTATTCAGTATATAGTAAGGTATATCAATAAAACAAAAGCACCTTGACAAATTTACAATTAGTTAAAATAAGAATAAAGTCAGTGTTTGGTTTGGTATAGAAAAATCCTATAAAGACCAAAAATGGACATTACCCTAGGAGTTTATTGATGTAAGATTCGTGTAACACCAGTCCAAACTTATGCAATACAAACATACTATTTCCGTCTAAAGCAGAACACAGAACACAAGTGTCTTTACCATGGTGCCTTCAGCTGTTTTAACCGATTCAACCCGGGATTCTTTCCCAGTGTCTGCCGTCTCAGTCTCTGCTTTTTCTGCTTCGTCTTTGCTGACAAGATCTGATGCTTCCTTTGTCAGCGATGTCTTCTTGGCCTTCTTCCCTTTGGCTGGTTTACCCCGTTTCTTTGAAACACCTTTCTTTGGTTGTGCTGGAAGGACAGGAACTTTCGGCTTCTCTGCCATCTTAAGTTTGTCCACACTTTTCTTCCTTTGCTGGAGTACCGCTGCATGACAAGAATAGAAGACATATAGTACAACATTAAGTGTGGTCAGTATAGGGTTGTTATATGGCTATGATTATGTTAAGATGTGAAGTACTGTTAAAATCACCCATCAAGTTATTTAGCCTCTGTTAGGTCAAGGACTTTCTTGGAAATGTCCAAGCTCACTATTCAGTTATTTGAGGGACAGCTTGGCAATTTGTATAAACACTGAACTGTTGTATTCAACTTGGCAGTAAGTATGGCTACATATAGTTTATAACACAATTTCATTAAAAAATAACCTTTAGTATCATCGTTCTGAATTCCTTGACATGGTTAAAAAGCAGGTAGTTCTAGTACAGAAATTGTGGAAAATGAGTAAACCCATGAGGTACTGAAGAAATCTCTAAATGGCTACATACATGACTGCTCTCTGACTGGTGTTTCAACAGGTCCATACAGTGTCTCCAGCTCTTTGTTGTCCGGGACCTTTCCTAATAAAACATACAATTGCAAACAGTTAACAACCCATCCATTTCTCAGTAATGCAATACCTAAGCATTACAGTAACATCCGAACCCAGGTTGTTTCTTGGTTTTAAATAGTGATTGTTGGGTGAATATAAATTCAACTAACATTTGATACATTTATGTCATCAAATCCAAACAGTTTGTTTTAAAACAATGTAAAAGTGAGACATTAATAAATAAATAAATTAACTAAATATAGTAAGACATCTTACATGAATCAAAATTAGCATGCATAACTTAAATGCAACAATCTTCATGAATATTACATTTTATTTTGCACATAGCTACATTTGAAAAGCAACACACCATTGGCTTCATTTGACTTCATAAAAACCTTAAAACTCTTCCCTACCTACAACAAACTCATCTCTGTCCTCTGTCATAGATTTTGTCTTGGTTTTACCAGCCAGCGCACTGACTGCCTCCCTAGCCTTGCCCGACGTCTTCGCCTTGCCCGACTCTCCACTCCTGGTGCTCTTGCTACCTGGGGTGCTCCTCGTGCCTGTGGCACTGGCTCCTTGCACTGAGTTGGCACTTGTTGTGCTCATAGCACTGGCACCTTTCTGGCCTCCCTGAGCTGTGTCAGCTTCCAATCTGGATGATGCAGTCTCTCGTGCCAGCTTGTCTTCTGCCGTTTCACTTGCCTGGTAATCAAAATCAGAAGTGTTTATTGACCCCAAATAAATATACATAACACAATGTTCAACAAATTACCTACTGCTCAATTTTGAAATAATATTGCATTAGTGCCGCGGTGAACTGATATGACAAGTAATTGCGTACACGTTTTATTAAACAAGAAATAACAGAATAGTAATTATAAGTAATATATGAATTATTGCTATAGATAAACTAAACAGGGGTTGAGGAGTCTGCCACTAAGACCATTTTGTTGCTCTCGTGGCATTAAAATACATTTAAATGTAGTTGGTTATTTTAAACACTTTCGATGAGATCATAATAAACTCGTAAGCATAGGTAATACATGTCACAGATCTAAACAACAACAGCAAAATTAGTACATTAAATTCTTTTGGAAACTAGCAAATAATTACAATCTTAATACAATCAATATAATAATAATATAATAACACAACCTCAATAATAACAGTACTTAGTATACAACCTCCTTGCTGCTAGTGAGAACAACAGTATGATGGCAAATCTTCATTTAGTAACATATATTTATACATTGTTTTTAACAGTACAATAGAAGCATTGAGGGTACATTGCGAAGCAAGTTAAAGTTTACACGCTCAAAGGTATTTTGCCCACAAAAAGTTAATAAAAGTAGTAGCATTTATTGGTTATTGAGTTCAAATAATGGTCAATGTAAGTTTCCTTACGATACACCTATGACACCATGTTTTGTAATCCTGTTCTGGAACTATTATTACAGTTAAGCTGTATCTAATGATATGGTGTCAGTTCACTAATAAAGACTTTGATGACATGTTTATAAAACATATATACCAAGTGTTTCTTGATAATCAGTTCCCACGACAATCATCAAGAAACGTCAACGTCACTCTACATTCAAATTAAGTGCTTGAAACATTTGTTGTTGGTGTCATTTATAAACTAACTCTGCTTACATTATCTTGTGAAGGACTTGTGTCATCACCCAGTCCATCTCCTCCAGACACCCCCTTGAAAGACACCTACGGGAATACACACGATAAGTTCAGTACATATCAGACAGACATATGCTTGTAAAACGAAATATGATTTAACTGACATATCAAAACTGATAATAATATTACAAAAATTAATGTTGTGTTATAAAGCTAACATCATGTAATTTCTAAACAACACTTCTACCACTTGATAAAGAAACCACAACTACCTCGACTCTTTTTAATCAGAAATATGTTCTACTTAAAACGTAACTATCCTGAAAAATATTCTGATATTTATATGCAGTGAACAAAATAATGAACTATGCAGTGATACATATTTTATTGTATGATGGCATCATTAAAAAATATGCTCTCCAGGAACAACTTGTCCGAATTATCACATGTTTAACCTTAAAGTTTGTCTTATGTTTTGGGGATGTTTTCACCTGTGATTTTGCTCCAGCTGATTTTGCAGGACTTATTGATTTTGCGCGCACTTCTTCCAAAACTGCTGTGATGTATGATGTAGGTGCTTCCTTCTCTTTTGTGTCCAAAACTTCTTCAGTGTGCAAGACATCCCCTTCACCATAACCCACAATATCAATGGGGCCAAGAGGAGAAGCCGCCATTTCTTGACCTGTAGACCCTTTTCCTGCGAAACAGATGATGGCGAAACTGATAATTGATCAATCTAACTATAATCAATCCAGCATTTGTGTGTGTGTGTGTGTGTGTGTGTGTGTGTGTGTGTGCGTGTGTGCACGCGTGTGTGTGTGTGTGCATGTGCTTGTGTGCGTGTGTGTGTATATGTGTGTGTGTGTGTGTGTGTGTGTGCATGTCCACATTGATTAATTATTAATTAATGTGTGTGTGTGCGCATGCGTGTGTGTGTGTGGGCGTGTGCGTGAGTGTGTGTGTGTTCACATGTGTGTGTGCATGTGCGTGTGCTTGTGTGCGTGCATGTGTATGTGCGTGTGTGGATGTGTGTATGTGCGCATGTGGGTGTGTGTGTGGGCGTGTGCGTGTGCGTGTTTTTTCAGTGATGATTAGCATCTCGGATGTCATACATTTGGGGTCCTGTACCACCTCTTTTGGCAAGATATGATGCCCATATTTTATTTTAATTTTTTTTTAATATTCTAAGATATGCTAAAATACTCAAAGCAGAATTCAAAATGTCATTATATTCATTACATATAAAACATTAAATATACAATATATATATATATATATATATTATATATATACACACACAATCTTATCATATTACTGGCATTTTTATTTTAATGTGTAACTGAAGAAACATTTTCCGTTTTTAATGTAATGTTTAAAACGGACAATACAGTCTTTTGAATACACATTATTTATGTATATATGTACATACATGGTGTATATATATATATATATATTATATTACAATCATAATGTTAATCACATACAATTATTCAAAAACTACAAGAAATTCTACATAAGAATCAACTTATAAACAATTAATAATCAAAAGGCACAAATATGTTCATGAAAATGTTCATCAAATTGACAGTATATTATTCAAGCAATATTTCTGTAGTAGTTGTGTAATCAGAAACATTGCTTGAATAAAGCAAAAACACATTTCAAATAAAATAATTTACAGAAAATAATTATGATTCCCGTGCATGCACTCACCCTTTCTGACCGGCACCTGGTAGAGATGACCAGGCTTCACTCCTCCCATCAGTTCGTTGATGCCCGGCTGCTGACCGGTGTCTCCTCGCACCTGCAGGACACTCTGACCTGTCTCACTCTCCACTAACTCTATGTCCGCCGGCTCAAACCCTTGCTTCAGCAACGCCTCCACCAGCTGGGCTGACACGATGGCATCGGCCGGCACTGAGTCACCAGAGATCTTCGATACTACGACAATAGAGACAGTATCATACCAGGTTAAAACACATATAAATATTCATAGAAGTTATGGATGAATAAAAATTTGAAATTATTTTATTGTTTAAAATATGATAGATAACTCTGTGAAATCACCATCGTACACAGTAACGTTTCCCATCAATCCAGAATAAACACTTAAGCATTTGCTAACATTCTCAATGATTTCAGAGTCTTAATATTATATTTCACAATGTTGCCTTTAAAGTGTTCATGCAATTATTAACTGAGGAGAACCTTATGGAGAGCACCTACCAACTGATGATAGAAGATAGCGGTTACCAACTGATGATAGAAGATAGCGGTTACCAACTGACGATAGAAGATAGCGGTTACCAACTGACGATAGAAGATAGCGGTTACCAACCGATTATAGAAGATAGCGGTTACCAACCGATGATAGAAGATAGCGGTTACCAACCGATGATAGAAGATAGCGGTTACCAACCGATGATAGAAGATAACGGTTACCAACCGATGATAGAAGATAGCGGTTACCAACCGATGATAGAAGATAGCGGTTACCAACCGGTGACAGAAGATAGCGGTTACCAACCGGTGATAGAAGATAGCGGTTACCAACCGGTGATAGAAGATAGCGGTTACCAACCGATGATAGAAGATAGCGGTTACCAACCGACGATAGAAGATAGCGGTTACCAACCGACGATAGAAGATAGCGGTTACCAACCGACGATAGAAGATAGCGGTTACCAACCGACGATAGAAGATAGCGGTTACCAACCGACGATAGAAGATAGCGGTTACCAACCGACGATAGAAGATAGCGGTTACCAACCGACGATAGAAGATAGCGGTTACCAACCGACGATAGAAGATAGCGGTTACCAACCGACGATAGAAGATAGCGGTTACCAACCGACGATAGAAGATAGCGGTTACCAACCGACGATAGAAGATAGCGGTTACCAACCGACGATAGAAGATAGCGGTTACCAACCGACGATAGAAGATAGCGGTTACCAACCGACGATAGAAGATAGCGGTTACCAACCGACGATAGAAGATAGCGGTTACCAACCGACGATAGAAGATAGCGGTTACCAACCGACGATAGAAGATAGCGGTTACCAACCGACGATAGAAGATAGCGGTTACCAACCGAGATAGAAGATAGCGGTTACCAACCGACGATAGAAGATAGCGGTTACCAACCGACGATAGAAGATAGCGGTTACCAACCGACGATAGAAGATAGCGGTTACCAACCGACGATAGAAGATAGCGGTTACCAACCGACGATAGAAGATAGCGGTTACCAACCGACGATAGAAGATAGCGTTAACGAGATGAATAGCGTTACCAACCGACGATAGAAGATAGCGGTTACCAACCGACGATAGAAGATAGCGGTTACCAACCGACGATAGAAGATAGCGAACGATAAGATAGCGGTTACCAACTGATGATAGAAGACAGCGGTTACCAACTGATGATAGAAGATAGCGGTTACCAACTGATGATAGAAGATAGCGGTTACCAACTTGATGGGAAAGCGGTTCGATGTAGAAGATAGCGGTTACCAACTGATGATAGAAGATAGCGGTTACCAACTGATGATAGAAGATAGCGGTTACCAACTGATGATAGAAGATAGCGGTTACCAACTGATGATAGAAGATAGCGGTTACCAACTGATGATAGAAGATAGCGGTTACCAACTGATGATAGAAGATAGCGGTTACCAACCGATGATAGAAGATAGCGGTTACCAACCGATGATAGAAGATAGCAGTTACCAACCGATGATAGAAGATAGCAGTTACCAACCGATGATAGAAGATAGCAGTTACCAACCGATGATAGAAGATAGCAGTTACCAACTGATGATAGAAGATAGCAGTTACCAACCGATGATAGAAGATAGCGGTTACCAACCGATGATAGAAGATAGCGGTTACCAACCGATGATAGAAGATAGCGGTTACCAACTAAGACAACTGAGGTTTTCCTCACTTACCAAGTGAAGAAAACACTTCCGAACTGAGGAGAACACGAGAACACTTACTAATTGAGAAGAACATCACACAAAGTGTGGAGAACACTGTGGAGAACACTTACCAATTCAGAAGAACACTTACAAACTGTGGAGAAAACTTACCAACTGAAGGGAACATGTCCCAACTATGGAGAACACATACCAACTGTGCAGAACAATTATCAACCGTGGAGAAACTTACCAAATGAGGAGAACACTCACCAACAGAGGAGAGTCTTTCTCTCAGCATCTCCTTATACTCGCCGTCACTGTCTGAGCCTCCGACACTGACTCCAGCTGTCGCAAGGAACTCCTCAATCATCGCCTGCCACCAGACACACATTAATTAATAGTGTCTAGTTAATAATTCACATATACAATAAGTGTTACAAGCACAGCTAATTAAAATGCTAATATTTACAGACTCTTGGCAGACAATGCTATGGCAACAGTGTAATTAATGAAAATTTTATGTATAATGACATAGGCATGGTGTGTATTCGGGGGTGGGTGGGAGCTAAGCTAACCAAAGCTCGTAAACTGTACCACTTGTTAACGCTCACGAAAAATTGTAATTGCACAACCTTTGCCAATATGTGGGAGGGGCTAAACCTGTCTATAACCCCCACCAATAATATTAGGGTTACAGCCCCCATGCACACAGTTTCGATTCCTGTGAGCAATATTGATGACAATGTAAATCTAACTGGGGAAAGATGTGTTCATGAAAACAGAATGTGACGTTTAATGATGGTGAAAATAAAATGCATTTTGAATATTTTAGCATTATTCTGATAACCTACTTCTCAGTGGCTTAGTGATATAAGTTGCCTTTTTAGTTCCTGAAAAAGGTAACTTTAGGTCAACAAAATTTTGAGAAATTTTCCTGTTAAACATAATCCACCTAACTAAAAACTGGTAGTAATTAAGATCTGATGGCACATGCAAAGAAACCACAATTTATATATATTAAATGATAAGTTAATTTCATTGTGGTAATTTGAAATCCAGAATGTAGTAATGTTTCAAGGAAAGGTATACAGACAGAACAATTTTCAAATAAGTACAGAATCTGTTATCTAGAATTACTGTTTGTGTGTTATGGAACAGTTTATTTACTCCCTAGGGGTAAGACAACTGCCTTGAATACATGCTTGAAGTCAAATGAAGGCAATTATTAGTTGGTTGGTGACTACGGTAACACCAATCATTAATGCTGTTTCTATGACAACCGTGCAAACCAGTCTCCCCACGTGCATTTTGTGCAAACTAGAACCAGTCACCACACAAAACTAGTTACACTGTATATGATAGTATTTTGTGCATCATGTGCTTCTTGTGCAAACTAGAACAGACAGTGCATGTGAATAAAGTTAGAAGACATTGACAGATATGTAGATCTTGCGTACAAAGACATTAGGTCATTAAATTGCTTGAAATAACTTCAGGTATGTTTGTTAAAACACTAATCAAAAGACAATTTGATCAAATGATAGCTATTTGTGCACTCAACTCCACCCAATCTAGTCAATGTTTGCAAGTATTTAACCTTTACATTACATGAAGTAAACAATGATTATATTTTCATGTCTATCTTGATAAATATCTTTAGAATGTTTCCAAAGAAAAATAACAGGGGGACACAATGCAATTTGCTATAATTATAGATGTTTGTTATGTACAAATAAATATGAAAAGGATACACAAAAACATAATCTGAAATATAAATTGTTCCATATAACAATAAAATAACCCTTCACAGTACAAAATAAATGTCATAAAATAATACAGTACTCAGATTATTTATTTACGAGTGATCATTTTAACTGCATGCAAAACCTTCAAAGAAATATGTCTAAGAAGTCTGCATGCACCATGCTGCTACAGCTACAAGTAAACAACAATATTTCTGTTCTACTGTCATGAATCCCAACAGTGAAAGTAAACCTAGAGCAAATATGCAGGATTGTGCAAATTTATATGACGAGAAAGTCTAACACCTCTCACAAGCCCCGTACAGGACAGAGTGAACGCGGTGCTAACAGTCTACAGATTCGTGTGAAGCCAAGCAATGTGTGCAGTTCCAGGCAGGGAGCAGCAATTGGCCAGGGAGCAGGCATTAGATGGAATATCTTACTTCTCTTGGCGGGGAGCCTTCCCGCGAGTTGATAGTGGAAGGGGCATGAACTGGTGGGGCAAAATACATTTCAGCCGCCGCCTAACACAACACAGACAAGTAACATTGTGTACATGTCACTGACAGAGACGTTATAATAGTCTAGTGAACAATAAGGGCAAACAAAATGTCAACTGGCGACCAGTTGGATTATAAGATTATCTTCATCTCAAAATAAGTCCAACTGCCCTGAGCCTCATTCTGAGACAGGCTGAAAATGAGGCTGAGGAGTCATCTGATTTGTTTTCAGACTTAACCTTTGCTATGAAATATTTGCAAGAACATTTTATTCTGTAAATAGTTTCTGAGAACTGCCTATAAGTAGTCAAAATGGGCTTTTAAGTAGAGTAACAGTTTGCAAGAATTTGAATATTGAAGTTTTAATGAATTCTTGCAACTATTTTTCTGTAAATACTGTTAGAAACATGTCTAACTGGCATTTTGTGTTTGGTGTATTCAAAGACATATTGAGATGGGGATCTGTCTCACATCAATAGATTACTGCAACTCACTAAACAGTGGCAGGTTTGCAACTGGGACAGACTAGTATATGGAGTGGAAATTATGTAGGCACATCAGAGAACCCCATTTTCAGTTATAATGCCATTTAGAAATCATGCATGTGTAACAGTGCATTGTATATATCGTAACTGGGTACGTTTGCTTATCTATGGGGACACATCATACTGGTGACTAACCAATAAAATCTATATTCCCATGCATGAGTTTTTAAACAGCAATAAACCATAAATGAAGAGCAACTGCTGCATACATATTTCTACATATCTGTATATTACAATATTATATTTACAAAGATATAGCCACAACTTTTAATTCTGCCATAGCAACTTCAGCTATATAGTCCCCAAACAAACTTTTAATGTGTACAACATTTCAGCCTCGTAGATACATCCTGTCCCACAATGCAACATTGTTGTTGTTCAATGAGTTGCAATACTTGAGTTGTCAGTCAACAATGACACTGCCTGTCTCCATACACCTAGTTGTTTTTCTTAATATACAGGCTCTTTGGTGTAATTTGAAAGTGCACCTTTCTTCTTCCATAAGGCAGTCAGACCAATTTTGTGGTGAAGAGTCACATATTTATTTGCACTATCACCCAAGCAAGAACACATTTGCACACCACTAAAGCATAAACAACATTTTCCTGTAGCATGCCACCAAACATATGACAAGCTGTTAAAATTAAGGCAACAATATTATACACATGCATACATTATTTAGTAAGTGGATGCTTGCAGATTAATTGGTTCATATATAAATTTGCAAAGAACCACACTCAAATTATTACACATCAAACCATGCACATTATGTCATACAACCCATAATATGGTATAACAGAAACTGCTATTTGTATATTTCCATATACTTTCGGCAACATGTATGTTTATAAATCGTTAGCATATCAATGAAATGATAAATTAATAACAGAATATGAAAGCTCTTGACCATGTTCTTGGTGATGCTTAACAGCAATTGGTGAAATCATCACGTGACTTGTTGCTTAGCAACCAGGTCCATGAAGCTTACAAAATGGTTGTGGCAAGTGTGAAGATCTTGAACATGTCACTTACGCCAAAACTTTAAGTGGGGAAAATTGATTTGGAAGATGTCATACCATCCTAATAATGTAATGCAAATATGTAAGCATTGCAGGTAAGACATAACTTTATGGGGGTCTCACTCATAATGATGATTATGATATCAATTTATAAATCTGATATACTGATTGTTTTGCATTCTACAATGTACACCCTTGTTATTTATAAAAGTATTCTACATCACCCAATAAATCATACAAACCTGAGCATCATTCACAAGGTCCTGACCTGTGCCAGGGCGGGTCAAGATGGAAGTTGCAATCTTGTGAGCATGCTCAGTGAGGGCCTTCACAAGATCCTGCTCACTGATTGGCTGAGAACCTGCAGCATGTGACCCCCTTCTACTAGCCACCTGTGACCCTACAATAAACACAAATCAAATACAAATATTTCCTTTTCTTTTCTCCAGCCAATTATTGTACTGCATATCAATACAGAGTTACCATATTTATATTACTCATATCTTGTCATTTCCCCCACTGTAATAATAAAATTAAGATATTGTTTTTCTAAGTAGTAAAAAGTACACAGTGACACCAGAATGTTTCATATATATTATTAGGTAATATATTAATAATATAACAATATATATATATATATATATATATATATATATATATATATATATATATATATATATATATATATATATATATATATATATATATATATATATATATATATATATATATATATATATATATATATATATATATATATATATATATATTATATATATATACAGTATATTTAAATATACATACATATACATTCATATTCACACACAATGATATGCATAGCAAACAGAAACAGTGATGTGATGGTACCAAAAGCAAAATATTGTTAATGAACAAAACAACTGCATATGCAATAAATAAAACAGAAAATGTATGCAACAAGCAAAAATCTGCATATAGTAAAACAATAATGTATGGTTTTCATAAACATAGCATCTAAAGCAGTGAAATAAGTGGCCACAAAAACTGATATTATATGCAGTGAACAAAATAATGAATTGTGCAGTGATCTAGCAATCCAATTTTTTATATTCTTGGAGAATGAAGCAATTTGTGCATTTTACAAACCCAATCTTTGCTTGGAACAGAGTAGATTTATCATGATAGCCACCTACAGCTAAGCTCCAGATGGCTTGTGGATGAGGAAGCATTTGGCTTCTCGAGAGTTTAAGTAAAATTACCCGGGTAATAATAATAATACAACATTTAATATTGACTTGAAAATATATCAAATACAATGGCTGCATTAATGGAGTCTGCCAGACACCAGGTGAGTAATTATCAACAGGAATAGTGCAGAATGTACAGTCTTGACTGCAGACACTGCAACCACGCTGAACATCAAACAGTTTCGTCATCAAAAACATGCATTCATACATTTACAAGTCGTCTAAAAACTTATCTTTTTATAATTATTATTAAATACAATTTGGTAGGTAGTGCAGTTTCAATATATTTATTCTAGTATTAAAAACCTATTATTATTTGTTATATAAGCTAAGCAACAGACCTGTTATTGTTCTCCCGCACAGCTCTCAACACATACTCAACCAGTGCTTACAAGAAGTCTGTCCATTTCTATGTCAGTTATTCAGGAAGCCTTGCACTTGGTTGATTAGCTCAAACTGCGAGTATAGCAATGTACTGTGTATAAACTGTGCAGCCTACAAGCCCAGCGCTCTACCAAGCCTCAGCAGAGTCATGACTTATTTGCCTGGCTACCTTTCTCTGTCTGTGGCTTGGGTTGTTCGCTAACATCCACCTCTTCAGGTGGTGCCTTATAGTTCCATGTACGCACACTCTGGGTGATGTCAACACCTCTGGCGTCTACACAAGTCACGAACTCAGTTGCAAACCAGTTTGACATTTACATTGTAAACAACAGTTCCATAATAATCATGTCTATTTTCTAAAACAAGTGGACATAGAAAAGTGTAATAAATACGACCGTTTATGATGTTATGAAAAGAGTTATACTGAGAAATATTCTACATATGTTCATAACCTGGAACAATAATAGTTCAAAATAAATTATAATATCAAACTGACTTATCAGCATCCCAAATTATATTATTATTACCTTTGGGTTGTGTTACCGGACAGTACTGCTAGAGTCATTACTTTTTGAATGCCAATATAAATATTTATATTATCATCACAAGTCAGCAATAAAATTAAATAACAAGATGACACATAAAACTACCACTGCCCTCAGTCCAAGCAGTGCCCAAATTGTGCTGTGCAAAAGCATAGGTCGAGGTGTGTATGCTGTCATAATAACCACCATGATGCGAGACATGACACGGACATCTGTGCAAACCATTTGCATAAAAATATATTGAATTACAAAACAATTACTATAAATAAGGTAACTGTGCAAACTATTTGGCTTTTGCATAAAAGCATTGAGTATTATGAAAAACATATAAATTTCAACATATAATATCAAAATTATATCCGTGCAAATCATTTGCATGATAACATTACAAATTATGACAAAAAATATTACATTAAATTACAACAAACCATTTACATGAAAACATTCTGAATTACCCAGAAAAATAACTGAAACATTGTTACTTTGTCTCATCCCTACAGTATGATAATTTATCATCCATATATAAATTATCTATTTTAATAATAATTTATCATCCAATTTTAGCTACTATTTGTACATTTATGTAAAGTGCCTGAGAGCAATACTATTGATTCGGGCACTATACAAATAAATTGTATTATTATTATTATTATAGTATACATTTTCTGCTGTATCAATTATCTTAAAAGGCTGCTTTTACTATCATCACAAATACTCTAAATGAAGTATTTAAAGAATGCTATTATTGCAATACTTATGAAAAGAACCTATTCATTAAGCGCATCCTCAACTTTGAGGCCAATGATTCTGGAAATCTTATACTAGCTGAAACTGAGTGCAGGAGACAGATGTGCAAAGCGTGGCTGATTCATAGTGCTTCAGTCAAGCAGAGAGTCATCTGCGGTGCCTCATGGTCAACACTCTACCTGTATTTGTAGGCACATCTGCAGATGTTTGCTTCAAATCGACATATGCATTTTCCACATCAGCTTCTGTGTTTTCCAAGCCTGCTATTGTGCTCTTCAAATCAGCATCTGTTTTCTTCAAATCAGCATCTGTGTTCCTCAAATCAGTGCCTGAGTTCTTCACGTCAGCATCTGTCTTCAGATCAGCGTTCATTCCATCATCTGTTTTCATTACGTCGTCATCTGTTTTCTTCATATCACCGTCTGTTTTCTCCATGTCAGAATCCGTTTGCTTTATATGAATATCTATTTGTGTCAAATCAGCATCTGTTTCCTTCATATGACCAACGGTTTGCTTTGGATGAACATCTGTTTGTTTTACATGAACATCCACTTGCTTCAAATGAGCATCTGTTTGTTTCAATTCAGCATCTCTCTGCTTAGAATGAACATCTGCTTGTGATAAACCAGTCCCTGTCTGCTTCAAATGACCATCTGACTGTTTCAAACTGGTCTCTCCCTGTTTCAAATCTACATCTTTTTGCTTCAACTTAGCATCCATCTGTTTTTCCCGCTCACTGTTTTGTGCTCCTAAAGGTGCTGTCACAATGTTTGATGTGTGATGTCTTTGGGTGATATTATCACCCTTGGTATCTATAGAATCCACAAAACATTCAGCACTAATAACACATCAAACACTACACAATATCACACTGTGAGCACTGAATGATGATTTACTAATTGTTTATGTCCTATCTGCAATAATACCGCCCCAGAGAAATACAGAAAACTGTTTAAATCTGAGTTTTTAAAGTCTAATGATTTTTTACAACCATTCACTAGATGGAGCCACTGGACAACCAAGTTGACACAATTATTTGGGGCCGGGTCTGACAGACTTGGAATGTCAACGATGGGCAGGTTTGGTCTACTTGAGTGGAAGTGACTGGAAGTATGTTGTGGCCTCATTAGTAACATGAACGTCTCATCATTTGCCACATATGAAATTAATCAGGGACTGTGCTATGACAACCCAAATTGTGATTTGGCCATGATGTATGTCCAATCATATGATAATCTCAGTTAAATATGTTAATAGGACTTTGACTCTGCCGAGCATACATCCAGGTCCATGAAGGTTTAAAATATATTGGCAATTATGTCATAGCCGATAAAGAACAATGGGTCTATGTGTGTTGCTGAAGCACTTCGCGTTCATTGAGTGGTTAAAATTATAACTTTGATCTAATAAGGTATTCAATGTTTGACATATTTTTTATTAATTTGTACTGAGAAAATACCAAACATTTAGTGGGTTTTTGTTCATTGTCTGCCAAATTTGCAATATTCAAAGTCAAAATGCTGTTTTGAATACAAACATACTTGAAAGTCTTCTGAGGTAATTGCAGCAAGTGCCATGCATAGACATCTAATGTGATAAATTATGCACTTACCATAATCCTAAATTGAAACAGTACTTGCAATACATAGATAAATAATTTTTATAAATACAAAAATCATACCATAATTCTAAAAGTGTCTAGTTGGCAGCATAAATTAAGCATTTAAAAATTTATTTATTCCATTCATTTGAAGAATAAGGAAACTAGTTTTGTTATGATTTTACATCTCACCTGTTCTTGAAGAGCTGGCTGCCTTTGAGGTCGATGCCTTTGAGGTCGATGCCTTTGAGGTTGATGCCTTTGAGGTCGATGCCTTTGAGGTTGACGCTGTCTCAGGCAACTTCAGACCCCAGACTGGCTCCTCATCCTCGCTAACCTCACTTTGAACTCCTGTGATCACGACTAGCAACAAACATATTAACCTCATAATTTGCATATTACACATCAGATGTACGAAACCAATTAATGAACTATTTCTATACATTATGTCTTACTGATTCACTGCATTTTGTACATAAAGCCTATCATCATATGTATATTTATTCATTAATATTCCACCCATATGGAAAAGTGACAAAAACAGATTAATTAGTTAAACATCATGATCTTCAGGTTTCATATACTCCTCCTCAATTCTTTTTACTTTTACGGTTGCCAATCCACCAGGTATGTCTTCTTCCTGACCAACCTGTGGTTTGTCTTCTTTAGTTTTTCCTGCTCTGTTTGGACATTCTTTTTACATTATACGAACATTTTAATAACATGTTTAATAATTTATGAGATATAGTCATATTTTCAACCAACCGTCAGTGTCCTTTCTGTTTGCCTCCGAGACAGCGGAAATGGATTCTGTGTCCTTGGATGGGGCAATGGACCCACCAATGGAGACAATCTGACCATCTGGGGCAAATATAACACTGCCTTTTACAGCCTCTGAAATATAAAGAAATGTGTCTCTTAGTACAATAGTAGTCTAGTACGTAGAGCGCAGTGGCTCAGGGGTAGAGCTTTGGACTCTTGACTAAGAATCCGTGCTGGGGTGTTAAAACCTGGGCAAGTTCTTTCACTGAAGATTGCTCCAGTTCACTCGGCTGTATGAGTATCTGGCTATAGACAGTGGTGGATATGGGTATGAGCAGCCTTTGTGCATTAATTGCAGCATATATCTGGATGCTTCCCAGAGAAGTTGAGACAGTGTTTGGTTGAACAGGTCTGTCAGGGAAGTAAAGTGTAAAGTGCTTTGAGCAATCCTGGGGATTGACACTGTGCTATATAAGAACTTAGCTTTACTTTTTTACAATGAATACTATTTTAGAAACAGCTTACAGCAATGATAACTCTACCTTCACATCAACTGGTCAGGCTTAGCACTTGTAAACTTCTGCAGAATTTACCACTGGTTGAGAGACTCACAGATGTTTGTTCTGGTGGTCTCTACTGGCATACGGGTCTAAGTGATTGCAGCATAAACATTATTGTGACAGAATAGAGATAACTGTAAACGAGTATAAAATAAATGTAATAGTATTATGTACATATGCTAATAGCTTTGAGAAGTTTTTATTTTTTAAATCTTACTAAAGTTTGTGAAATATCCTGGTAGATCCATATTATACCATTCTACCACGTATATATTTCATGTTTTGCAAATAAATATTACATATTTTGGTATTAGTGAAATACTTGCAATATTCATATGAAAAAAATCACTCTCACATATTTCAACATTGCCTTCAGCTTCAACCATCTGGGCAGTTAGTTTCTAACCAAAGAACGACAGCTGTTAATGCAAATGTCTTCTTGGAAGTTGAAAGTCACACTTATTCTCATAAATCATACACGGATCGCATAAGCACGGCCAACTAACATTCATGGAGATGGACGGATGACGAACTGTTGACCATGTCTCATGAGAAATTATGAATATGTAAACCTAGGCCCTGAAGCACTAAGTGAATGCATTGGGGAGTAACTACAAACAATAAAGTCAAGAGGTACGCATGTCCAGCTCACCTGTTCCGTCTGACCTTGAACTGTGAACACTGGTTACACTTCTGCTTCCTCCTGATGCTGCGGACAGTGCCTTGCCCCGCAGTCTGCCCAGTGTCGGCATGTTGCTGGCCACTTGGTCAGTCGCATTCACACGACTTGTCCTCCTTGTGTCAGTCTCTCGGGCCAGTACTGGACCTGTCATATACACAATGACACAATGTATATATAAGTATATATATATATATATATATATATATATATATATATATATATATATATATATATATATATATATATATATATATATATAATATAATATATATATAATATACATATATATAATATACATATATATAATTATATATTTCTATATGTATATATTCATATATATATATATATATATATATATATATATATATATATACATATATATTTATATATGTATATATATAGATACATATATATATATATATATAAAATATAATATATATATATATATATAATATATATATATATATATATATATATAAATAATATAATATAATATATATATAATATATGTTAACAAAACTGTTTTCTTAAAAGTAAGCTAAACAAAATTCGGGTCAACTACCCATTACTACAAAATCATTCAAAACTACAGCCACTTTAAAAAAAACTCAAGACTTTTGGTGGTCCCATGCTCCAGTGATGAATCTTAATTATCCACATTTGCGATGACATCTTCATGATTTTTTTATGTTTCAATAAAAATGAAATTATAGATCCATATTAGAAATCTAACAACTATAATATCAGCAGTCACTAGTTTTTGTTTGAATAAACAAGATACATAAATATAAAATTATATTCAAAACTAAACAACTATATCTTTTATAATAAAAATGTAATAACAAGAATTAATAAAATGTTATCTTAGTTTAAACAACACCAGCATTTTGTGTTGTTTCGTATCTTTAATGCTATATCAGTACTGTATATATGCAGATAAATATATATCACAATGCTTAACCTTTGGCAATGGTTATTTGTTGACCCCGAGGATGAGCTTTCCCCAAGGTCCTTGGGGTTGGGCCTTGTTCCTTCACTTGTTCCTGCTTCTTTTGCTTCCTCTGCGCCATCTTGGCTTCATCAATGTCTCCCCGACAGATCACCTGCGCTTCTTCTGCACAGAACATCCATACTTGGCAATAATACAATTGTTTTAGTAATAAAATACCAACATTATGTAAATCCTGATAATCCTCATGCCAAGGTCACATCTATGACCTTTACCATACTTGTGTTGACCAATGAATGAACACTAATGACCAACTATCTGTTTGAATGTTAATCATATCTATCTAATTTTTTTTTAAATCCTACATGTCATTTTGCCAAATTTACATATTTATTCAAAACAAATGCTGTTGTTTCGAGAATTTATCAGTAATTGTGTCTATGCTATTAAGTACAGTGCAGCAATGGAGACACTCAATAAATTATGATATGCATGTACTTGGATGACCTCACATGTCAGTTTGGTTACTTGATGTCTGTCTTAACCATGAAGACAGTCACCTAAAGCTATCAACAGAACCACTAACTAAGTTATCCATTCTGGAGGATGGGTATTTTATTAGTATTTTAAATGCCTTAGCTATTTATCTATCTGTCCCACTACTGAGTATGATACACTCATCAGAAACGATCACCACTGGCTATAGTACATGTACACATATTGGCTATATGAGGGACATACATTGTGACAACTTACCAGAGCCTACTTCTGCTGCCTCTTCCTCCAGCATGATGTTTAGGGTTGGTTCTCGGGAAGGTTTAGAAGTTGTCACTGTCTCATAGAGGCTGGACAGTTGGGGAGACGGAGGCATGACACTGACATCTGGGACCACACCCCGCCCTTGTGTGTCTACTACAAACACAAATACCCCGCCCTTGTGTATCGATCCACTACAAACACAGACATCCCACACTTGTATATCCACTACAAACACCCCACCTTTGAGTATCCAACACAAACATCCCACCCTTGAATATTGACTACAAACACCCACCCTTGAATAACCACTACAAACACAAACACAAACACCCACTGTTGAGTATCCACTACAAATACCACACCCTTGTGTATCCACTACAAACACAACCACTCCACCCTTGAATATACACTACAAACACAAAACATCCACCCTTATGTATCCACTACAAACACTAATACCCACCCTTGAGTATCCATTACAAACACAAACACCCCACCCTTGAATATACACTAGACAAAAACTCTACCCTTATGTATCCATTACAAATATCCTACCCTTATTCACATCAAACAAAAAACATAGTTTATTATATGTAAATCTATGGAATAGTTTACAGAATTCTAAAGAAAACTGGGATGGTCAGAACAGTTCTATGACATTCTACAGGTTTCTACAGACTTCTATAAAGTATTTTTTCTTAAGACTAAAAGAAGAAACACTGCCACACAAACCTTGAAATGTTGCCCTCGGTGTCCTTGGGGATGACGCCTTGCCACCAATGGGAGGGATGACGGACACCTTGGTGAACTTTTCATTCCTGTAATGTCCCCGCCACGAGTCGTCATCAGGAAGCCGCATGACGGGACTGGACACGTCCTTGAAGGTGACCTCCCGTGACCCAGCAATGGGAGACAAGCTGATGTGTTGCATCTGGCGGTACGGAGCCCCCACCACTGATGGGGTCTTGTCCACGCTTGACCGCCGTGAGCTCACACCACTGGTTGTGCTGCTGACCACCTCCCTGAGGCTGGCCACGGGAAGGTCACCAATGTACTCTCTCTCACCCAAGGTCTCTGGCCAGTTCCTTTGATGCACTACAAAGACATCACCACTCATGACTGGCCTCTGGATGATGGCAGTATCAGTTGTCAAGTCAAATCAAATTTATTTTGGTTTTACATTACATATAAATGACCAAGTATTGCATAGTTACACTTGCATTTCTTTGTACAAAACCAAAGTGTAGTCAACTTTAATAACATTGCCATCCAGAGTAAAAAACATGTCATACCAACCTCCCGGCAATCGGAAAGGAAACATTTGGCTTAAACAGAGCCCAAGTTTAGTTAACAATTATGTCTGAATGATGGGTTAAACTGAGGTAGCAATAATGGACTCTTGGTGATTCAAAAGCTTCTTCCATCTTGGTTTACACTCGGAGTGGTGTTTTTGCTTCTTGCTTCATCTGATTTTACACATCATTACAATAAGTTTCAAAGCAGCAGGCATTATAAACTACAAGTTAAACCACCGAATATGGGAATATTTCACAAGGTTTGTTGACCACGTTGCTGAGATGATATGAAGAGAAAAGTCATGTTATAGCAATTTAGTAGCTAACAATAAAAGCAGCATTATTGAAGTACAAATGAATGGTGAGGTATGTTGAATATATACAGTCAGGTAGAGAGTTATGTGTAGAACAAGCAAGAGATATGATACTACAAGAAACAGGACATCCATACCACAAGACTCTGTCTTTTTCAGACACAGACACATACACCTGGAAGGAATAAGTCAAAATAGTCTTGCCTTTATGGATTTGATTAGTGGATGTACAGCGACTGATTTACTGTGTATGTTATTTCCAATGAAATAAATATATTTTGGTGTGACATCAATACAGGTTAATTAAAATTAGTACAATCTTTTGTACTAAATGTACATAAATTATAACACATTATATCATTGATCCTTTGATAACCTTACCAATAAGCAGAGAGAGTATATTATTTGCATTACTTTAGTATCAATAGAGAAACAATTTGTTACAGACACTGAGAATAATTTCAATAAATCAAAATTTTATTAACTGAAAACCTACAATATTTTATTTTAGGAGCACTATATGTGTTGCTACTTGCTATTGAGATTAGTTCATTCACCAACAATTTTTTTTTAGGAACAAGACCCATTTCAGAATCTTCATCTAAGCCTAAGATTGAAGATGTAAACTGAAGAGAACAAACCAAATACAAACAGATTTAAGGTCAGAGTTCAAACAGCTGTGTTTGAAACTGCAGCGAAAACATTCAAAGCAGCTGTTTAAATGCAGTACACAAACAGGTAGACACATTCACAGACACCTATTGTCACCTAACATTCCTTACCACTGTCACCATCTGGATTAGCTGTGATCATTCCACTATTTTCAGTAGCTAAAAATTACGTGCAGCAAATGAAACAAACAAGTGCATTGCAGACAAAGTAATTGTACTGAAAACATAAACGCTGAAAGAAAGATTTGTGCTTGAAAATAAATCACTGTGCAATAATATTAAAATCAGCTTCAGCATAGTACTGATTGACTTTGGTAATTGGTGGATGTAAGTTGAAAAGGAAAGATAAAATATTTAGGATAACTAAGGATGTTAGATATATCCTGGATACACATTAATGTTTTAATAAGCCTTCAGAGCAGGCTATGGTCACAGTGTTTATGATTATAAAAAATTATATAATTTTTAACTGAACAGGAGGACAGTTTTTATGTACAATTTCCACCAATATGTAGCATTAATCTCATAACATATAATCCCTTCTTATAACTATGGTTCCCAAGGCAATAATGTAGCATTTTTTATAAAATGTATGCAAAAGACAGAATTTGTCTTGGGCATTTTGCGTAGAAAACACTTTTAACAAAATTTATAGGAAAACAGATGTATATAACTCAACATATGCATGGGCACAATGGAGTTGTCTAACACAAAGTGGTGTGAGTGTACATTAAAAGTCAAATGTTTATGTTGTGCTCAGTGCTGGTGTCATATTAATCATACCAGTGCAATAGGAGTTAATAAAGTCATATAATGACATTAATTGCAGAGTAAAAAAAATCTCTCACCTTCATATGACCTTGATGAGTGCTCCGACAGTTTGGCTCCCCGTAGTGGTTTTCCTACTGCACTCTCATCGACTTGTGACTCGAGATACGTCTAGAAAGGACAAGCTGGGTGGAACATTCAGATGGAAATACTTGTATGACATGCAACATACTACAATTATCATCTAATTATATTTGAGCTGCATGCTTGTGAGTGTGCATGTGTGTGTCTGTGTGTGTCTGTGTGTCTGTGTGTCTGTGTGTGTGTGTGTGTTGTGTGTGTGTGTGTGTGTGTGTGTGTGTGTGTGTGTGTGTGTGTGTGTGTGTGTGTGTGTGTGTCTGTGTGTGTGTGTGTGTGTTGTGTGTCTGTGTGTTGTGTGTGTGTGTGTCTGTGTGTCTGTGTGTGTCTGTGTGTGTTGTGTGTGTCTGTGCTGTGTGTGTGTGTCTGGTGTGTGTGTGTGTGTGTGTGTGTGTGTGTGTGTGTGTGTGTGTGTGTGTGTGTGTGTGTGTGTGTGTGTGTCTGTGTGTCTGTGTGTCTGTGTGTCTGTGTGTCTGTGTGTCTGTGTGTCTGTGTGTCTGTGTGTCTGTGTGTCTGTGTGTCTGTGTGTCTGTGTGTCTGTGTGTCTGTTGACCACCATGTTTTCAGTGATACATCTATGATACCCAAAGACAAAGGAACTCTTCTCCATTTTTACATTACTGTTAGGTTAAAGCTACTTATTGATTATGGGTTTATGCTGAATGTGAGGTAATTTTGGCATTAGGCCATAACATACGCAGGACACACATGCTATCAACAGAAAATAAAAAAATAAGTTTCACTGTAAAATGCAACTTTCCTCATAATCTTCCATACAATGAGAGTGTGATTATCCAGACAATACATTTCTTGGACATCAATGACTTACAGCCCTGGCCATCACCAACGTTCAGGAAGGTTATCTTTAAAACATGTCTGTAAATCCACTGCGTTGAGTTTCAAAATACCCTCTGGATAATTTGTCTAACCACCCAACACTGAACAACCAACAGATAGAAGTCTGGAATCAATACCTGACAGAGGTGGCCAGACCTCAGCTCTTGGGAGGGGATACAACCACACAGCCCTAAAGTTAGCATATTCATACACAGACAGATGGCCTTACCCTGACAGCCTCAGCCAGGTTGAGACTGTAATCCTCGGACTTTTGACTAACAGACTTCTGGTCAACCGCTTCCTTCATGGCGGCCTCAGCTTCTTCCTCAGCCAGGAGCATCTGTAAGTACCCAAGGCTGTGTCACTCTCAAGACTGTCTTACATAACCTACATTCAGTGTCATTATTCAAACATTATTACAACAGAATGGATCATCTCACATATACTGGCAATAAAAAAAAACCAATACAAACAAAGGTATGTTCATACAAAGTTGTGTTCATCAACATGTTCATACAATTATAGAGTTAGTGTCCATGGTAAGATATCATTAAGACCTTAGATTTTTGAAGTTGGACATCCGAACTCTTGTAGTTGCTTTAACGATTACTCATGACTCCAGAGAGTTATGCTTATAACAGCAACATCAAGTCAACTTAGAAAATCACCTGTAGGCTTAGTCTTTTAATGATCAGGAAATCTGCCATGTAATGTGATACTTAACATATATATATATATATATATATATATATATATATATATATATATATATATATATATATATAAGTAAATCCCTGGAAAGTTACAAACATAACTGAGAAACAAGCTTACTTCATGGCAACCAAGAAATTAAGGATAATTTCACAGTAATTAGATTTGTCATATAATATATAATAAATAATAAATATAAATACTGACCATCAAACATAATTTAGAAAAAACTCTTAGTTAAATTCACAGCAATTAAAATGAGGATAATTTCTCAGTTATAATATATGTTATATAATAACTACATTATACTGACCTTCCTCTGTTTCTCAAGGGCATAGCTGATGGTGCTCTTAACAAGTAGGTCAGTGAGAACATTGCCCTTGTCTTCGTGACTGAGGTCAGTATACAAAGTCGTCTCTGCTGTGTCCGGCTCCTTCAGTTTGATCATAGTGGACGTCGACTTTAACTTTCGTGACTTTGTAGTTGTCATCGATGTTGACTTCTCTTCGTCTTCCTCTAACACCGTACTCAGATCCGCGTGACCTATTTCTTCCACTGACAGTGGGAGAACATTTCAGTATACACAGTACACTCAGGTTATTTATATTATGTCATGTTTATTCAAATATTTCCACAAATTATATTTATAAGAAACATGGAATGTTGTTAGAGCCATTGGATAAGAAATGTTTCCATTGCCGCTGGTACGTAAGAAGTTATAAGAAACTGAGCTCCAGAGTAGAAAAAAGAATGCAGTTCTATGTCTAGTTCAACTGTAAAATGTTCGCAAATTATTCATTATAGCTAGAACTATGATTTATATCTATCCATAATTAGAATAATTCTACTTTATATCTATGACTATTACAATTTATTATTTTTATTTTTATTATCGTAACTTATAACACTAATAATTCAAATAATTTACAACTACAATTACCTCACCGCAATGTTTGCATAATCTCACCGTGTAGAGACAAACATGTATGTAAGGATTACTATTTCTTCAATGAACCTACCAGGTCCAACTTCATCTGCTCGGATCAGATGGAACGTGTATCCAGAGAGAAATCCTGGTCCACGCAGCATGCTCTTGAGGATCCTGTATGGAGCAGGTGGGTAGGAGACATCGTCGTTGATCCTGTGTCGTAGACGAGGCAACACTGGATTCTGCTCATAGATGTTCTTTTCAACGATGTAACCTACACGGACACAATGTGAAACTGGCATTGGTGTTCTTTTCAACGATGTAACCTACACGGACACAATGTGAAACTGGCATTGGTGTTCTTTTCAATGATGTAACCTACATGGACACAATGGGAAACTGGCATTGGTGTTCTTCTCAAGGATGTAACCTACACGGACACAATGGGAAACTGGCATTGGTGTTCTTCTCAACGATGTAACCTACATGGACACAATGGGAAACTGGCATTGGTGTTCTTCTCAACGATGTAACCTACACGGACACAATGGGAAACTGGCATTGGTGTTCTTCTCAACGATGTAACCTACACGGACACAATGGGAAACTGGCATTGGTGTTCTTCTCAACGATGTAACCTACACGGACACAATGGGAAACTGGCATTGGTGTTCTTCTCAATGATGTAACCTACATGGACACAATGGGAAACTGGCATTGGTGTTCTTCTCAATGATGTAACCTACATGGACACAATGGGAAACTGGCATTGGTGTTCTTCTCAATGATGTAACCTACATGGACACAATGGGAAACTGGCATTGGTGTTCTTCTCAATGATGTAACCTACACGGACACAATGGGAAACTGGCATTGGTGTTCTTCTCAACGATGTAACCTACACGGACACAATGGGAAACTGGCATTGGTGTTCTTCTCAATGATGTAACCTACACGGACACAATGGGAAACTGGCATTGGTGTTCTTCTCAACGATGTAACCTACACGGACACAATGGGAAACTGGCATTGGTGTTCTTCTCAACGATGTAACCTACACGGACACAATGTGAAACTGGCATTGGTGTTCTTCTCAATGATGTAACCTACACGGACACAATGTGAAACTGGCATTGGTGTTCTTCTCAACGATGTAACCTACACGGACACAATGTGAAACTGGCATTGGTGTTCTTCTCAACGATGTAACCTACACGGACACAATGTGAAACTGGCATTGGTGTTCTTCTCAATGATGTAACCTACATGGACACAATGTGAAACTGGCTTTGGTGTTCTTTTCAATGATGTAACCTACACGGACACAATGTGAAACTGGCTTTGGTGTTCTTTTCAATGATGTAACCTACACGGACACAATGTGAAACTGGCATTGGTGTTCTTCTCAATGATGTAACCTACACGGACACAATGTGAAACTGGCATTGGTGTTCTTCTCAATGATGTAACCTATATGGACACAATGTGAAACTGGCTTTGGTGTTCTTCTCAACGATGTAACCTACACGGACACAATGTGAAACTGGCATTGGTTTTCTTCTCAACGATGTAACCTACATGGACACAATGTGAAACTGGCTTTGGTGTTCTTCTCAACGATGTAACCTACACGGACACAATGTGAAACTGGCATTGGTTTTCTTCTCAACGATGTAACCTACATGGACACAATGTGAAACTGGCTTTGGTGTTCTTCTCAACGATGTAACCTACACGGACACAATGTGAAACTGGCATTGGTGTTCTTCTCAACGATGTAATCTACACGGACACAATGTGAAACTGGCATTGGTTTTCTTCTCAACGATGTAACCTACATGGATACAATGTGAAACTGGCATTGGTGTTCTTCTCAATGATGTAACCTACATGGATACAATGTGAAACTGGCATTGGTGTTCTTCTCAACGATGTAACCTACATGGATACAATGTGAAACTGGCTTTGGTGTTCTTCTCAACAATGTAACCTACACGGACACAATATGAAACTGGCATTGGTGTTCTTCTCAACGATGTAACCTACATGGATACAATGTGAAACTGGCATTGGTGTTCTTCTCAACGATGTAACCTACACGGACACAATGTGAAACTGGCATTGGTGTATGCTGATGACATCTAAGCAAATTCTGATCACATCGGTTACCAAATACAATGAAACCTTTTAGTGGGAACCTCGTTATAAAAATCTGTAAAGAGGATATTTGTAAAAGTGTAAAGGTTAGTTCTTATGTTGTGTCATATGCCATCTGTAGGACAGCTCACTGCAGTTAGTACTTTACTCCCTGGCAGACCTGTTCAATCAAGTGACATCTCAACTTCTGTAGGAAGCATTCAGCTATGCTGCAATTAACGCACAAAGATTATTTGATCACAAATATCACTTATTGTATATAAATACATTCAAATACCAGAACATTTGATTGATGGGTTAATGGATAATGGTATGCATATGGTTTGCAATATTACTATGTGAAAGAAATTATAAGTACAAAAGTAAAAGTATGTTATTATAAACCACATGCATACCATTTTCCATTAACCTATCTTTGCACATTAATATATATAGAGAGAGGGGAGAGAGAGAGAGAGAGAGAGAGAGAGAGAGAGAGAGAGAGAGGAGAGAGAGAGAGAGAGAGCACAGTATTGATTCTCTAGGACTACTCAAAGCTTTCAATTCTTGGCAGACCTCTTCAACCAAGCACTTGACTTCTCTCGGAAGCATTCAGCCATGTTGCAATTACTACATCAATACTCGTTGTACACAAGTACACACCATTGTCTATGGCCAGATACTCATTCAAACAGCTGAGTGAACTGGAGCAATCTGGAGTGAATGAAGTTGTCTAGATTACAAAATGGTGGTAAAAGAATTCATATCTGGACTATGTTTATTACAATCTGATGATCTAACCGCAATGACTTTGCTCTACATAACAGTGTAAGTGTGTACTTATATGGGACTCTGTGTGAGTTTTGATTAATTATATGATCACCTGAGAGTGATAAAATGTATTTATAACTGACCGGGTCTGTAGGTGAGATAAGTAATTGTCAGACTGGCCATAAAACATAAGATTATGACATGGCAGACAGTGTCTTTCTGGTGATATTTGAGTAAGTGAAATGTGTGGAGTTGATGCTGCAGGGTGCATCCAATCAGACACTGCAGGGGTTCATAGATGGCTGTCCCAATATTCTCATCCATCGAGTGGTACGAACAAGCATGTCGAAACTGTAATTTTCTATGTGTGTGTAAATATTTATATTTATACATATTCTTCATATTGTGTTTTGGCACCTCTTAGCTTTATTGATATATTCCAGATACATGCTGCTCTACGAATAAAATTATATTAATGGTGCAAAGAATCTGATCTGACCCAAGACATTTGCTGAATTTCTGTGGTTTGAGTACTAACATGTTTAAGCTTGGTGCATTGCACCGAGGCACCATTTTAGTGGCACTAAAAATGTTCATTCCTCATTTGTTAACATTTGTTTTTGTATTATTCTTTACGCTAGAACATGGGCATTTGCTACACACCACCCATGTGGTAGCATCTACAAAAAAAACCAGAAATTAGTGTACCTTTTGTGACGAGTTTGTCGAGGAAAGTGTCTCCGTAGACGCGTGTCAGTTTAGAGAGGTAGCGTCTTGCTGAGAAACCAGGTCTAAACCGTCGTGGAGAGTCGACAGACTTCACTATCAGAGACATCCCTGACTGTGTAGAGAAAGAAATAAACTCAGAGTTATGTGATTGATGTAGTAATTATATATTTCAGCTCGTACATTTTAATCATATGTCACGTAAACTGGACATTTCTTTTACGTAAACATATATTATTACTATTCCAATTATCTACATGAAAACAACTGTTACAATAGAATCTAGTAGTCTCATATGTTTATAATGTTTTGAAATACACATTGCATCTGACATTGTTGAAATGACCAGTACCAATGTATTATTGTTTACAACATTTGATTCCAGGTGATATAAAATTGCTACCAAAAACATGTTATACCCACTGAATTCAACTGTTGTGACCTGGCTGTCACCATACCCACCACTCTGTTCTACTGGCTTCCACAATGGCATCAATGTGCATAAGTGTATGTTCCACACAATAGGTTGCACCACTATACTGATTCGTTTTATTTTCCCTGTGATACAAAAATCAAGGATCGAAACTAGACTCACATTGCACCTACAGGCATAAGAGAGGAGAACTATAGCTTCATCTAGAGAGTCTCAGACCCAGCCATCCTTCATTTGATGTGAATGGGTGGAGTTTGTTTTGGATTGTTACAGTTAGAGTGGTCGGGTAAATGAATTGGCAGAAATTTGAGGAGCAAAGAAAACCTGGATTTTTACTGGTGAACATTAAATCCTGTAGAAAGGCCTGAGATGAACAACAACATCAGAACAATGCAGCCACCACTCACACACAGATTACAATTTAAATATTTAATTTTTTTAGGAGTTTGCAGACTTCTCTTACATCCACAAGAACACGTTGGAATTTTGTTGAACTGTTCTGTGTCTTCAATGTACTTTGCTTCACACGTCCAGTATCCACCAACTCACACATGCAGGTACATAACACGTCACAGACCAGAACAAAGATTTCAAAGTTGTTCTCTTTAAGCAATGGATATTACTCATATCCTGTGTCCTATGTGTATTAATGACACCTGCAGAGTTGAAAGGAAAATACTGCACTGCAACAAAGGCATTTTGATTATGTGTATTGTGACTGACAATGCACTGGATATGAGGTTGAAAGACAGAAATGAGTGGGCAGACTCTTATACGAGCTGCTCTTGATCATATCATAAAGTGAGCAGCTATTAATTGTGGTTAGATATGACATCATCAAAGAACGGCCACGTGTTAGTAATTGTTGTATGTGACATTATCAGACAACAGACACACGTCAATTATTACCAAGCTTGGTTGGTCTGGTT
Organism: Ridgeia piscesae; assembly: GCA_025642075.2. Lineage (NCBI taxonomy): Eukaryota > Metazoa > Annelida > Polychaeta > Sabellida > Siboglinidae > Ridgeia > Ridgeia piscesae. Next base: position 218,557 of record JAODUO010000013.1, on the reverse strand, counting down.
CAGTACCAGGTAAACTCTTTGAGGCTGTGGTACAATTGGACACTGTAGCTGTATATATATATTATATACTGGTCTCACAACGTAGCCTGATATATTGTACTGTAGAAAGCTTGCATATCACATACAAAGACAACATTTGATCAGTTATTAACCAGTAAGTGTTTCAGCATGGTGAAGAGTGGTCATAGAAAGAATAGAAAAGTTCAATTTGTCAACACATGCCATGTACGATTAGTAACAACTGTGAAGACCGTCTGACATGAAAATGGTATATTTTATTTTCAAGGCATGAGAAAACATCCATAACTTTTGTACAACCAAAACACAATGCAACACTTTGTGAGTCCCGACACATCTACAGCATAGTGTGTATACAGTAAATCTGTTCATGGGGAGGGGGGAAGGTCATCGAAGGGATTACACTATACACATGTACGTCCACTTCAGCCAGGTGACCACATTTAACAGACAGTGGACAATGACAACTAGGCTTTAAGACTGTCAAGCATCCATTCCAAATATGTGTGTTGTGATGAAGGAAACTTGTATAGTTTAACTCATAATGTAACATGTCAAGCCTCCCAAAGGTGATACTGCAGGATATTCTGGAGGACAAACACTATTGCTGATGTGAGAGAAAGAACAGGATGGACGATGTTATGAGATGGCCATCTCGAAGCCAGAGCTTCTCCACACAGCCATTAAGAGACAGAAAGAGTGGAACACCGCAGCAGCAGAATCACTTATGTCCCTCTCCCCAATGACCAAAATGGTCAATGGACTAAATAAATAAGTCCACTGTGGAAGATAGAACTGTTGTTGGTTAGCCACAGAGTAAACATAATCACTTCTTTAGAAATGCAACAGACTACACAAATGAATGTCTGGCTGTACCTGCCCCTACATGTACACATCAAAGAATATGTTTACAATGGAAAAAGATTGGTTTTCCAGTTTATATTATTATTCAAATCTGCTATGTAAACACTTAACCAAAATAATCTACCACATTATGCTTTACAGCTGAACTTAAGTATTGCCTGCCCAATGACTTGGCAAGTCATTCATATGCTGCTTTATACAACAGAACCTTGGCATTGTATTATCAATCATGCCAGGGATTCCCTTCATAAAACCAACAGATTACCATATAGCTGCACTAGTCAGTGTTAGTCACCATGCTGTTTGGAACTTAAAAATACAAAGCCAACATCTTATACCAATATATATACTATTGGTATTCAGTGTCTATCTGAATGCAGCAGTAAAATCATAATATAATTGGCCAGTATACAAGGATTATCCAGGATTTACTGAGATTAATATCAACCTACGTACAGAAGTGCTATATGTGATGCACATAGTATATTGTTGGCTTTGAAAGCTAACCAAACAACTTGACTGTCAACAGTTACCTTGTCAGATTGTAACAGGACATTGTAAAATTTATTTCCTGACGAATACTGCACAAGAATTATTGAAGTGGTGGACATACAGGTCTATGAACTACCTTAGATCAAGTTAGTTTGACAACATTTGTATTTTTAGTTTCATTTGTCCAGTTTGCAAGAAAACCCTTTGCCCATATATCATTTTGTTATCATCCAAGCTTCTTGAATCTTCTGATTGCATAATTTTATTTGATAAATGTGCGTTGTTTTCCAAAGTGGGAAGAGTAGAAAATGAGGGCTGGAATATATCAATATACAAGTACATATATTATATAATAATTTCAAGATGCCATAATTTCAAGACATTTGGAGTGTTGTCAATCTATGACACTACTAACTACATCAGTAAATCCTGCTAATACAAAGTTCAAACTTACACATGAGCCGTATGCCATAATGGACTTTGCAAAATCATCGACTGTTTTCAAATCATACTGATCCAAGTCTTCCAAGACGTCATGCTGTCTGTGATGATGCAGCTCTTTCTCGTCCTCTTCTTGATTCTTGTGAGCAAACTCCTCGCTGAAGAGCAATAAGGCTCCTTTCCGTGTCGTAAATGTTTTTGGCAGTGCAAAATTCTTGTGATGTACTTCAGGAAGCAAAGCAGCCCTGGGAGAGAGTTCGGGCGAATCGCTGAGTTGATATTGAGGCTCCACCGGACGAAGAATTGGACGTTGTAGAGCATAGTTGAAGTAATCCTGCAAGAAAATTATAAATATATTATGTTTAAGTCATTAAAATATGTACAGCTGTATGTTTCACTGGGCACCAAAGAAACACACCAGTTTAAGTAATATGATGTTTGTACACTACTGCATGTTGTCTACAAATGTAGCCTTAAAAATTTCTTTTTAAATGGAACTTTTCAAGTCTCATTAAGGCTACATTTGTAGATTAGTTGTAGTGAGTAATATACTGATTTTATCTTAACCATAATTATAGTTTTATTTTATTTTAGCATCTTACTTTATTATTAATTGTTAATTTATTAATCTATTTTATTACTCATTTTATCTACTGATTTAATGCAGATATGTTTAGGTTATACGTTATGATTTTAGAAGCTTTATTTCTTATTTATACATCCATTTGTTATTATTATTTTACGTTATTTTACTGTATAAGTTTAATTTATTACATATATTTTATATATTCACATTTCACCTATGTTGTATTTTATGGACCTTGAGTTATTAATAAAATTATTATTATTATTATTATTATACCTTATGTATAATAAACATCAAATATTTGATATGGAAGCAGAGTAAGACATCATATCATCATTTGTTCATTTGTTGTAGTTGAAAGTTGCATGTACTAACATTTCAGATGGGTTTTTTCCATAATGTTTTGAATTATCTTATTGTGCAAAGTAACATGACCTAAAACTCATGGAGAAAATATGGTACATGGTAATTTGGTGAGAATTTTCTCAGCAAACATCTGGCGATATTCCAAGCGTTATCATGAATGGAATACTTTGCCAAAATGTCTTTGTTGGTGTGCTGTGGTGTTTGTAAGGAGTAAGAAACCTTTTGTGGGCCTACAAGTCTGGATCAAGTCAAGGTTAATTGCAGTTCATATATACAAATCATTTCATACACATTTCTTTTTGATAGTAACTTGGCAGGAGTTATACATGCCACTACACACGTACGAGATAGCAATATCAGTAACTGACACAGATAACTTGTTCTATGACTTGTACTAAAAATTATGTTGTAAAGACTGTCATCCTGTTCTTTTTAACTTTAAAATCTTGTTATACTTTTAAATGGCATATATTCTAAAATACTGACAGTCCAAACACAAAAACATCTTAATTCAACAGTGCAACATTAAACAAATTTCGAGCTTTTACTCAAATCCGCAAATAATGAGCTCAGATAATTCAAAGAAAGTCATGACCCAATTTTGGGGGGTCTCTGCTCTCTGTGTCATCATGTCTCTGGAATTGTGCACTACCATTTCCTGCCAAAATGCTTAGCTATGAAAAATGGTTAATTAAGTCACATGTGCACCTTATCAGATATTGGTTAAATCGCATGACATGATTTTATAATGAAAACAAATGGAAAAACTGTTTTAAACTGGTAATGCAGCCCTTGTGATGACATTGCAGTATTTTGTAGGAGTGTTTCAGCGTGCCAGACACCACTTTCCAAATTTGTAAATTACAATCCAGAGGGAAGATTTGTTTACCAATTTAGTGTATTGTCTGTCTGGTTGAGACTGTATGAAAGATAAAACAATATAATTAATTATTTTGGTTATTTAGATGGAAAACCTCAACCAAGACTGTACCATTATCCCTTGACATTTTGGTTATTTTACTAGCCTGTTTGTCTACTGTAAAATTCCTACCCATAAACCACCACTGGATATGTTGATTATTAATGTTGCGATGGGATAATTGATCAATTAGTATATCACATGCCGAAGTTACATATTATGATAATAAGCATTAAGCATGATCAAATAATAAGTAAATACTGTTCCCACTGGACATATTTTCTATAAAGCAGCTAAAACTGTAGGTTAACAGAATGCATTTCACCATAAATATATAATATATTTAATAATGTCAAAGCACTCTGCATGCTAACTAGTAAACACACAGAAAGCTAGGTCTGAATAAAAGCGGAATCACCAACATATTTATTTTGACTCTATTCAAAGCAGGCAGCCATTGTGTACATGTTGAATGCATGCATTAATGTAATTAGTCCTTAGTATCAATGTTTGCTACTGGCCAGTATGTACCTCTACCACAGTACGAGCTCATGAATGTTGCAAAATTTACATGTGGTATTTAGGAACCTTACTTGACAAACTGTACTAATTTTGTCCTCCTCTAAAGCATTCTCCTGTGCACAAAACATACATATTTATTCTGTTAACAAACTAATAATCAAACGTATCACACATGTCAAATAGAGACTGCCTATGGTCTGTCATATCAGCATGGTAAGTGTATATGATTTGACACAACCCATTGCTACTAAGGCTACCGGTACTGTATATATTATTTTCTATTTGCATACTATTCAACAAGATTACTGTAGGCCAGTGATGTTGTGACAGCATTCTTCTGACTATTCACTGTTCAAACAGTACATATTTGCTGAACATTTATTATTTATCCTGGCACTCGCCTATTTATACAAGTTATTATTTGTCATACGCTGCTGATGTATATTCTTATTTTGACACAGCTACCTGGATTGTGGTCGCTTGCCTATTTTTTTCAACACTATCTCGAAAGGGAAGGCTACACAGATATAAACGCAAGAAAAATTGAGGTCCATGAGAACATCAAGCAAATAGGACTTTTAGTGAGACAACAATAGACCCTGTAATCCTTGGGGAAGGCATCTGATAATGTTTAGCCTCAATATTTAGGCAAGGTATATCGCTAAGAGCCGTGATGGGGTGCAGTTTAAGTTTTCAGTGAGCCTCAGTCCCACAAAATTTGTAGAATTTTGCATTTACAATTAGAGGTTTTATCTGTTCTCTCATATGAAATCACCTCTAAGAACAATGGTAGTAATTATTAGCAGTAACTTCACAGAAACTATTTTTAATGTAGGTATCTCGTGAATTGAATGTACAAATCAAAAATGTGCCTTGCCTCACCTGTCTCCAAGCAATGTTGCCAATAGAGGGTGTTGATAAATGTACATGCTCTTTACAATTTGAACTTTTCACTAGCATAACTTTCAAGTTACAAGCTGTTGTTTGGATTATTAAATGCAGCATGCAGGCCCTGACAAGGCCAGTGAAATTGCTAGTACAAGAAAGTTCTAAGTTACACTTTAAAAAGTAGCTTAGCTACAGTTTAAAAAATACCCACCTGATTATTGGAAAAATATCTATATGTAGCAACAATCAATATTCATTCATTGTGTTTTAAAACCTTCTTGTTAACTGGATGAAATACTGTTTATTAGTTAGGAACATGTAACTAATATTATAAATTAAATGTATGTTTGACAATATATGGTAACACTGCATCTAACTCCAGTCACTCCATCAATGGTTTTGTTTTTTCTCTCCAAAAATCACTAAAAACTATTACATTCACTTTAGGAAACTGCATGTCTAATAACATTCTTATGTTCCGAACATTGTTATGTTTTCAATGACAACAACTATGTTTGTGTGAATATGAAACATCTGATAATCTTATCCCAAAAGTGACCACTTTCATAACACCACCGAGTAGAAAGCAATAATTGATCACTGGCTTTTTTTTAGATTTCTGATTTCCACAACAATAATCAAACAACCTAACCGCGAGGATTACAGTTTTTCACATCTCCCCTTCCTGTGGCCACATCAAAGCGGTGACCCGTTAAACGAAAAATCTAATCAATGCCGCCTGCTCGCTGAAACGGTGGCCACTGCACATTACGTCGTTCCATGTGGAAGCAATAACAGCAGATTGATTCCTGTCTCTATTTACCTGGCAGTGTAAGTGAACAGACGGTTTTCAGCGGTTCACACCTACATATTGTACCATGGCACAAAAGCCTGAAGAATAATCGATCAGTGATACGAAGGCAAAGTGCGAAACACTGTAATGAAATGCAAACATGCTCCACCAGGAGAGTATATTGACAGTCACGCTTTCTTTCCTCATTTACATAGTTGGCCGACACGCGTATTGCATAACAACATTTTGTATGGACACTTGCTTAATCAACACTGCAACTCCTGTCTGGAGTGACTGAATTCATTACAGAATTCCTTTTACTCTCTCTACACGTCTGTCTCTGTGACCAAGTTCTGGCAGTGACATATGTCATCAAGATTAGATCAATCCTGGACACACATTTTGGTTTGGATTATGGCATTATTCTGGTGCTTCTTCCTTATCCAAAGAGATTATCAATGCTTCAACGTAACGTAATATTACTTTAAAATATAACTTATTTAACATATTATGTGTGTTGCAATAGTGGAAGGAACATTAGAGTAAGATAACAAATGTCTTTGCATCATTTAGCACAATGTGTTGTGGTCTGCCATCCACTGTTTATGTCAACAATGCTGTAATGGTAGCAGTTGATCTTTATGCAAACTGTGAGTTACTGCAGATTGAAAAGAATCTGTCCCAATATTAGTGTACTTCTTCATTAGTTAGTTTGATATTCTATAGATGCATACAAGCTAAAATTTGCCTTTTGATGTTTGCACAATCAAATTTTTTAATGCTTAGCCTATTACATAACAAATTGAATAAGTCATATGTATAATACAGTAAGTAACACTTTTATAAATTTATTTACCAAAAAAAACTTTTTTCAAAAATATTTCTAATTCACCTGTATATGGCTAATGACTATACAGGTGTATTCAGAACCACCATGAAAAGTTTTTTATTAAACTCTATATGTATGATAGTAATAGCAACTGTAATATACCAACATATAACTTATTAGGAAAAATGAATGCAGTGATGTCTAGCTCATAAATAACTATGTACACCAATAATTAAATGTAGTCAGTATTTATAAATATTTGTTTTGCTTATACGTAGTTTAGAAAATCCAATCAAAATGACAAGAATGACCTGCAACACATTGTAAATATCAGTAGTAAAGTGACTGGTGTGAAACCACCCACTTTCCCTGCTATATAAAAAGCAGGTTTGTAAAAGACCACTAAAATTCTAGCTGACACAGCTGTCACAATACATATATTTTGCACGAAGGATATATCCTTCTGCCCTTGTCCAGAAAGTTTAGAACTGTCACATACAAAATAAATGGCAGGTGATTGATTGTCTTTTGTTTGTATGTCTCTATAGCTTTTTAATGACAAATCCCCATGATGTTTCTTTGAATCAGATGTTGTGTAATTTGTGGTGTGGCTGCACAGTGGACGTATGCATTCACTCCACTAAGATGCTGTGTTTATTACCTGTGATGTGATGACCACAATTAGAATATTCTATCATGGTTATTACTTGGGAACTGTTTTAATTATGTATTTATTTTTATTAATTTATATATTTTTATTTTACTTATTTGTTTATTGGACGCTGCACGCAAATTTCCATTGATAGGATTGGGATAATAAAGTGTTGTAATTTTATTATTTATTTGTATTGTCAAAAATACATATCTTGGCCTGTAAATAAGTAGACATTGAATCATGTGTGTGTGTGTGTGTGTGTGTGTGTGTGTGTGTGTGTGTGTGTGTGTGTGTGCGTGCGTGCGTGCGTGCGTGCGCGTCGTGCGTGCGTGCGTGTGTAGCCGTAAGTACGTGTGTGTATTTTTTGTGTATGCGTATACGCATACACGTCCGCACGTACGTACGCTTACGTTCACGCGTACGTTCGCACGTACGTTCGTATGTACATACGCGTAAACTAACTGGTAAGTCGTCTTACCTCTGGTTCGAGGACAACGTTCACTCGCTCGTGCCCGTTCGACTTCACCTCGCCAATTCCTCGCGACAAACGCGACAGATTCACCGCCGTCCCACTCATGTCGACGACGATGTGCCACCGACAAGGGCTCACCAAACTTTCATAAAGTTATTCCCCGGCGATCTGGTAGAAACGCTCATTGCTCTGTAGTACCATACATCGTCTCTGTCGAAATTCACACAACTCGCCGTAAGTAAGTACGGCTCTCCTGGGTCCTGTTCACCGGGCGTGTCAAATTCCGCAACTTTATCTGAGTGATTAGACGTCTATCAAACGGTGTGTTATCGCGCCGCCGACCCACACAATCCACGCTATTGATCGCCAACAAGTAGGCGCACGCCAAACGCCATGTTGTTTCCCGGTTGCTTGGAGATTGAGCAGGTACCCGTGACGCCACGCCTGACGGCTCAACGGCAGATCACAGACCGCGGTCCGGACTCAGAGAGGTGAAGAACTTTGTACCGAACTTTGTGTTCAAAAGGCCGAAGTTCAACATACGGTGTCGCTATAAATAAACTGTGTATTGTCTTAAAACCATATGAACGTGACTAATTAACAATAAACTACTTGCCTTTGGAAAGTTTATCGTGTTCAATACACTTCGTAATTTGGTAAATACCGTAATTTAGACATATCATAGTCATTTGTTTACACTCCACATAATACACCAACTAATTGACTTGGAGATAGCCGTTCACCATTGTCATGTGAGACTTCGTAGGAATAACGTTGGACGTTGCCATAATCGCCGCTAATTTGGGACACTTAGGCCTTTTTAGTTAGGGTCAGTTTAGGTCTAGATTGCGTAAGGTGGAACTTGTTGCACGGGTGTTTAAATGAATATACATTTACGTAGGCGTTCGTACGTGCGGGCGTGTTTGTGAAGTTGAAAGTAAAATTGTATATTTTGGACAAGACATTGAGCGACATCGCGTGTCTGTATAAATGTAAGAGATCCTCACCAGCAGAGACTGCCTAAAATCTTCATTAACCAAGGCATATATGACTGTTTTTAATGTACCAGTATATATCAGAGGTAAACATGGCATCAGTGTAGCTGTGTCACACGTTGAACGTCGGATGTACACAACACAGTAAATCAAGAATTCAACAAAGTACAAATTTAACAACCAAACCCTGAAACTTTTTATAAATACAAAACTGCATGGGTAAGCCATCCCTAATACATGACCCTGTTTAGAAAATTAACACAAACCAATGCTGGGCCGTATTAACTAGATTACTTATAAAACAAAAAAATCTTGTCGATGACAATAAACCATGTAGTTTCTCTCTGTTAATTAAATTGAGACAGAATGAATGGAATGCCCCCTGCGGTGAAAGTAAACAGATGCTGCATGGTACAGAACATGTGGCAGCATAAACAGGCACGTGTGTGAGAAAATTAGATCAGCATGTTATTTTTAACAGGTAATGTATTGTTCCGTATATCCAATGTTCCTGATATCCACATACATGTATAAACAAAACAGCACAAGCAACAACAGGGATTTCAAATGTCCTTTTATAAGAAGGATGTATGTCTCTTGCTAGGTTATAATTATTAATTTAATATTATATTCTTAGCGCTATAACATTTATGTTCAAATATACCCCGGCCAAATTTTGTTTAGTTAGTTTATTAAGCTTGTAACAGTTACAATGCTCACAATTTGAAATATTCCACAGCACAGCACAACATTAAAAATGATAAATAAAACATCCAGTTTCAAAACAGAGTTAACCACAATACACTCTGGAGGACCTGCTTTGTTGATTACATCCTAAATGCACTGCCTTTGGAATAATATACCCAACTCTTCAAACTGGAATATGTTTTCCACAAATTAACGAAGTTTAATACATGAACAACTAAGTGGGTGGTCCACTTTGTGAAGTTGGTGGCCTGGCAGTTCATCAGGTTTCTAGCTCCAATATGCCACATCGTGTTTCAGACGTCTAAAAACAATACTGTCCTAACTAGCAATCATTTTGTCACTAGTCAGCTTGCAGCAAGTTATGCAGCCCGTTTTCTTCAATTTTAATTCTCTCTAGCCGGCAAGTTGGAGTGACTAAAATTGCCTAGGTTTTAAAATGACAGCAGGTTCACTCAAACACCAGTTTCTTTTTTGGTATAGGGTACCACACATGAAACAACATGGATGGCTGTCAGTAACAAGGCAAAAGTAAACAACATAACTTTTTCATACCTACATCCTTGGAAACCGAGTTCAGATGTGACTTCAAACAAAACAGTTAGTCAATTGTAAAATCAATACTTACTTAATTGTGTTCGCCCTGGTTGGAGCACAGGGTTGAAACGAAACATATCTGTTGTTTGCCTTTTTCTTGATTTCATTCAGGTGGCATCAGTCTTCGTCAACGTCTTGGTCATTGATCTTGTCCAACTGTTTTTATGGTGACCTGGCTTTCTTTTTCCTTGGACTTGCTTTGTAATGATCTTTTCAGAGTGTATATAATTATGTATGTATGCAAAATCAATAAGTAATACAAAAGTTGTCCACAGATGAGTACGTAGTGAGCTAAACTGGACAAGCAAGGTTGTAAAAGTACAACATATAACTGATGGCAGACCCATGTAATGTCTTCAACTGACCAGACACTGAGAGGTCACATTCTAGAGATGGTGCATCAACAGAGGACGCTTTTAGTTCCAATGTTGGTCAGAGATGGAGTGAGTACAATACAAATGTACCCGAGTACGATTACTTTGAACATGCATGAGTATGAGTACGAGTACTCAGAAAACAAATGTACTCGAGTACGAGTACGATTACTTTACAATGTACTCGAGTACGAGTACAATTACATTAGAATGTAATCATGATTACTTTAATGAATATCCTGTTTCTAACATAAAGGCGACTTTCATGGAATCCCTAAGGGGTCATTCTTGTTCTGTTGTTGTGTCACTAATGTTCTAACTGATTACTGCTATCCACTATCCAGGTGTTATTATTATTAATAATTAGACGACCTTCTCAGGTATTCGATGAATCATTTAATGCTGGATTAATAAATTAATTTATGGTTTCTGAATCAAATACAAATAGGAGGCATTTAAGAATTTCAAATACACATGGGTAAATACATTACAATAACAACACTTCAAAACCAGGGGGGCATATTCAAGAGTATCCAATTCAAATATGTAGTATATCAGATGGGGGTCAAATACATTGGTATTTGAAAGTATTTAAATAATTTTTAAGTATTTGTATTTTATGTTTAGGAATTAAAAGTATTTGTATTTAAATACTTTCCTAAAGTATGACTTTTTCAAATATTTTTTTCAAATACATTGTCAGTATCAACATTTGTTTTTCACTGTCACATGTAATGCCTGCCAAACTGATTACCTTAATGCACTGCAACTTCACCCAACAGTGCTAATTACTGATGAAGACACTTAACAACAGGTTTCCCCTGGCCCTGCAGTGACCACAACTTTTGTTTGCTCAGAGCCAGAGGATGGATTAGCACCTAACAGTGACCATAGGTCAATATCTCCTTTTGTTCTTTAGTCAGGCTTCATTCTGGCACCAGGCTATTCTGGTTTCCTGGCTGACTTTGAAGTTGAGCCTTCCTTACAACATCCTAGCAATGATTAGCAGTGTCTCTTCTGAGGGCAACATAGGCATTTTATTATGGACCTCCTGGCTTAACATACAAACAATATAGTTTGGCCTTTACCTCTTTCAGTCATTTGTCATTGCAGTTAGCAATAACAATACTCCCTAGCACTGGTCTGCCTGTCATCATATGAGCAAAACACTAATTATGCCTATAAACTAGATGTCTCAATATATGTGTTGCTTTTCTTTTACCTACATAGTAATACAAAATGAAACGTATTTGAAAAATATATGAAAAGGTATTTGAAATACTTTTCAATGTATTCATATTTAAATACATTTATATTTAAAAAGTATTTGAAATTGTATTTGAATCCCTCAAGAATATTTGTATTTAAATACATTTCAATGTATTTGACCCCATGTCTGGATGGGACAAACACACAATAGTGGATTTAGACAGGTTTACAGTTTGCACTTAATTGAACATAATAGGACAGGGATTTAGCAGCTAACCGCCCAGACCCAGTCAGAATTCTGGATGTTGGAAATATGACCAGTCATTCACACCATACTGACAGAGCAAACAAGGCAGGTGGGGCTGTGGCCTGGCTTCTAAAAGATGTTAGGGGATGCTTATCTCCTCTTCTCCTGCAGTGCTCCCCAGGGACTGTCACAATATAACTTGTATGTGATGTGGCTTCTCTAGGAAGAGAAGGTATTAATTAGGGAAATCTGACTGAATATTTATTTTACTGAAATGCTCAACAGTAATAGAAATGAATACCTCGATTATTATTAAATTTATTAGATTACTTCTAATATTGCCATTTTTATATATCTAATATATTTGCTTGCAACTGTTCATATGAAAAAACTGTAATCATGAGAAGTAATCGTGAGTACGATTACTGTGGTAATGTACTCGAGTACGAGTACAATTACTTTGCTTCGTACTCAAGTACAAGTACGAGTACTCAAAAAGTACCAGTACGAGTACGATTACTCCATCTCTGATGTTGGTACAACTCTGTGAACAAAACACAAATAAGCTGGATATGTTTTCTTACAGAAGCTGTCTGTGTCACGTGCTGGTTGCTTACACGAAAGGACCTGGTAGGTAAATGGCACAGCATTTGCTATAGGAAAATACCATCAACACATAGGGTCTATACATGAATACTTACTTTATTGTTTACAAATGGCTTCATTCACGGTACACTTCAAGTGTGTCGACAAGGATTAGTGCTTCAGTGTACACCAGTGTGCTTGGAGCACAATGTCTATTTCACATATTACAAACATTTACAAAACTGCTACTTACTGGCAGGTTATGCTTTACAAAAACCTCAGAAACATTTATTCTAAGCCACGTATATTCAACTCCTTGTGACTCAAGTAGCATTAGGAGCACTTTCACATAAGTGAAGGATTCCAGTAGACAATTCTGAGAGCCAATATTTTAGAACACCTACCTACCTGGGTATATACTTACTGCATAGTTAAGAAACATTTCAAATACACACTATGTATCATAACATTGTAATATACCTACTTGTTTAATATCTGCTACGATTTGTCGAAAATTTGTTTAACTTAAACTATTTCGTCGCTATATTTTTGTAACTTGAATTTATACCTCTGCGATGAAATCAAGAAAACACGTTTTTGTTACAACAGACATATTTTAAACCGACATATTTTAAACAAGCTCACATTAAATGAAAATACAGCCATGTTCCTTCAATAAAATTATATTTCATACATGTAATGCATTTGATGTTGCTTGTCTGTAAAGTTGGTAACTCGTATTCACCGATGCTCTGTGTGATCTGACTTACACAGATCCAACATTTACATACACCAGGGGGCTGTATCACTAACATTCTTCCGAGTTCATAAGCCCGATTTTTTCATTGAAATGAACATTTTGTGTAGTAAAAACTGTCAACATCAGGATGCGCCACTGGGACACTTTCACTGGTGTGTCACAGAATAGTGTCCTCTGCAATACGATGACGTGTTTGCATTTTAAAAAGCTCTTCAAATATTCTGTTTGTTGATGGGCTCATGGCCTTGTTAAATCAATGGAACAGTCACATAGGACACAAATACAGGCAATGAAACCACAAAATGTCACAGTTGCCATTGAAAATGCACTAAATGAAAGACACAGCAGACACGACAGTTGTCAGTTCTCTAAGAAAGCTACAAAATCTGTGAGGCGAGATAGTTGCTGTTCACTTGGGATCGGTGGCTCAGGGGGTATTTCTGAAAAAGAATTCAACAATCTCAGATATTCATCAATCAACAAAAAATACTTCAGAAGTCAGCTATAACATGTATGAGGAACAAGTGTGGAATTCGATCAACCAGTTCCTTATGATAGTGGCCTGTTTTGGTCTAGTACATTTTCCAGTTGCATAGCCATTTCCTTTTATTACAAAAATAACATATTTTTATTCTATATTACTTGTTATTGCATGTACGTAGTACATATGTACATACGAACGTAAGCACATACATACGTACATATGTATGCATAGTTAATACTGTTTTCCAATGTCGTTTGGACAAATACAAGTGTCCTTATCCATAATGATTCTCAGAAATAGTAAAAAAATCACACAACTCTCCTGCTAAATTTTGGGTTCTAGATTTTCTAAGAAACCATCTGGAAAATTAGTTACTTTCAGTTTCAGTTCAGAATCCAAGAAGTGATTTATCCTGGAAAATAGTTTATACGTTGACAATTAAAGTGAGCAGAATTGAGCAGCAGTGGTCCACTAACCTTGCTTTTTAGGTGTGATCATTCCTGTATTTGAATCTGCAGTCCACTCGTGGGAAACAGCCGCTGTAAGTGGGACATTAAGATGACAAAACATTCAATCTGTAAACAGCTGCTGATGCTACTTAATGTGATGGTGGCCTGGCAGACATTTCTGACCACAAGTATATTTCTACATATTCAGCTAACTTATTGCTAATAATCATCACATCTGGTTTAGTCTGGAAAACAAAACAGACAATGTTGCTTTAAATATTGCCTTGAACAGGCAGAATGGCCTCAGATATCCAAAATGTATTGATGATTGACTATTTTATTAATCAAATGGGGTTGAATAATCCAATTAAGTATCTCAGATATATTCAATGTGTCCTAGACTCGAAATTAAATTTTCAATTTCCCTGCATACATGCTTATGCTAGTATTTCAGATACAGCTCTAAAACATCTGTTAACTCTGATAAACATGAATTATATAATTGTTATATCCTTATTTCTTAATATTAACTAATATAACTTACTTAATATTAGAAAGTGTTGAATGAATACTCCATAAACAGTTGAATTTAATGTGCCTAAAACAGTGTCGACAATGTGACTGTTATGCCCATGAAAATTCAAATTATAGACAAAACACATTTAATAAGTATGTGCAGCTATTGTCGAACAGGTCCAGATAATAACTACTTATGACTGGCAGAGGTTGGTCAATTGATACCACAACTGGGACAAAGTTCAAAGTACAATTGATGCAACACATATCCTGCTAATAACTAGCACATGTGGCTTGAGATGAAGGCATTGTGTGTCACACAACTCACCAATCACTGCATCATTCACAGACATGCCAAGAAACGACGCCAGTTCCTCCGCTCGTATGTATGAATATGCTCGAGCCACCAACAAAAACACTCGATTTCGTGTTGCCTCTGAAAATTCAAATGTCATATATAATAATGGTAGTTGTGTGTGTGGTGTGTGTGTGTGTGTGTGTGTGTGTGTGTGTGTGTGTGTGTGTGGGTGTGTGTGTGTGTGTGTGTGTGTGCTGTGGCGTGTGCGTGTGCGTGTGTGAACGTGTGCATGTATTCCATAGTTTGTACATTAGTTGTTTTAGGACATTTCACAATTTTTTTCTCAAAGTATACATGTTAAATATTGGCCAGCCAGTTAGTTTCTGCAAGCCGCTAGATGTAGTAACCAAATTAATTTCTTCAGATAAGCATAAAAGATACACTTTTAATTAAACAGACTGTATACATTACTATTAACATATTGCAAATCTGGACTTGAAACAGCCATGTTCATAATAACCAAATATGCTGAAGAAACCACCTAAATGACTGGAACACCAAATGGATATGATGATTTTAACAACACGGCCCCTTGTTTTTTTGCTTGTGGGGTTCCAGACCAAATAGTGGTTACACACAGGATTGTAATTACTGTGGCAGTTATCAATTGAATAACTTGCCTTTCAGTCTAACGTAAGTGAGAACCGTTATTCAAACATTGTCAATGAATGCACAGTGATTAACCCCAATTAGCCAGGCTCCATGATGTGGCAGTAATTTCTAGCCCCTCAAACCCTCCTGGCAGATTTACACTCTGCCAATGTTGCCACCAGGGCAGCCTTACCCCAGAATAGGGTTGAGACACTGATTGGTTATTAGGCCGAATTTGAAATAACAAATTAAAAAGGGTACCCTTTTAAATTAGACAATACAATGTCATAGAAAAAACTTACTTTTACAGAAAAATAAACAAAACTACAAAACAGCAGTTGTTTACAAAGCAGAAATTATGGCAGGATTAACCTCAATTTCCCAGGCTCCATGAGTTGACAGCACTTTACATGGATAACATCCAAAAGCCAGCTAAGTGACCAGACTATCTTCTCGGCGAAATTATGCAGCCGAGTGACAGTTGGTTAAGTGAGACTACTCACTACTGTGATTATAGGGTCTCTGGTGGGGAGACCTACCCTGGATCGCTGCCATGATGGACTTGACATTGTCTGACCAGTCTTTGCGGAGAGCCTCATATGTGGCTGGGAGATCTTTCTGCCACATCTTCTGTGCGAGGGCCCAGATCAGTGACAACTCCGCATTCTCCTGCACAGCAATGCCTCATCTTGACTGATAGTTACATTGTCACTTTGTAACATTCTTAGTTTCTATTAGTTTCGACACCTTTCCATAGGCTGATACTTCAAATCAGGATCGAAAACCCAGCCTAAAATAACCACATACTGTTGTATAGTGTGGTGTCATGTCATCTTATACTAAAGGTTAAAGTGGATAGTTTAGAAAATACATTAGAAACAATGTAAGATGTAAACAACTATAAGTGAAGAAATTGGGACTTAAAATACCACAACTGAGGTCTAAAGTATTATATGAGCTTTAAAATATGCCATGGGTAACATGCACTCACACAGGGCAACTGTGTGAGTGTTCTCATCTTGGTCACACTGAACCTGCACAGTTCTGCAGTCGTCAGTTATGGCAATGTATCTAAGATTGTACTTGTACAAATAAACAACAATCATTGAGTGCATATAGCCGTGAGTCACTTCATAGTAAACAAATGAAAGTTCAGTGATGCCCTCTGGTGAATGTCTCACCAATCAATTCATCCACTTAAGGCAATAATTGTAAAAACGAGCTTAATGGTTTTTCAAACCACCAACAGGTAGGTCAAAGGTCAATGGTCAGAAAAAGATTAGTGGACCTCAATCAGATGTTGACTACATCTGTAAGTGATGTGCCTCAGATACACAAACAACATGGTTACAGAAACAGTTTAAATACCAGTAAAAGACAGCCCTTCGACAATTTGTATTTTGGTTGTTAGCTGTTTGTTCATATGTTGTTAGTATGTTCATGTAGATGTTCACTGAGACTGCTGAGCATCATAAAATACAAAGCTTCTTTGCACACTTACCGACTTTATTGCTTGTGGAATCCTTTTCCATAGAAATTTGGCATTTGGTCTGAAAGAAGAACAGAGAAAGAATAAATAACATAATGTGAACATTTGTATTCAAAACTAAATATATTGTATAACGGATACCTGGTCAAATGAAGCTATATGTTACAGATTGGCTTTTCAGGGGTATCAGGTAACAGAAACTATGACAATGTAATACATATCATTACAATTTCCTTACAAAATATCTGGTTATCTGGATATCAGAAAGTATTCCTTCTCACAGAGAATAGCTAATCAACATTTGTGTAAAATGTAAATGCTAGCAGGGCAATAGCAGCATGGATCTGTTTAAACTGATAACTATATTAGCCTTTCTCTCAGGACAGCATGATTACAAATTAGACATTGATGAAAAACTGTTGGCCTCTCCATAATCCAAATGCAATCTTACCTGACCACCCACCCGCAAAGTAACAAAGCAAGAACTACAAATGCCATCATTAAAGCATTGTTAATTTCACCAGATACACCACAAGTAGGTAGGAAATAGACTTACAATGTTACAAAGTTAGCAACTTAATATACAGATGGGTTTATGTTACCATACCATGTACTGTATTACTATATACTTACAAATCATTCTGCAGGAGATATATTGCCAGCAGCTGACCATACAACTGTGGAGTAGCAATGCCACCTGGTGACTGAAATGCAAAACAGACATTGAATCAATGTACATTAATAATACAGTCACTAGGTGGCAGCATAGGATGTATATCTGAACTGCAGGGTTATGCATTGACTTGTGTATTAAAAAATTGTATTTATATTGTGGAAACTTAATTGGAAATATATTAGAATGTGTGGTGTAGCATTATCATCCACTTTAAAGTTTACTTTTAGCTTGCAATTTTAATTTAAACACTAGTGGTGTGTGTGTGTGTGTGTGTGTGTGTGTGTGTGTGTGTGTGTCGTGCGTGCATGCGTGCGTGTGCGTGTACATCTACAGGTATTAAAATAATGTAACCTTTCACAAATACTGAGGAAAGAATTACGTAGATTAATTATGTTTTATGTAACACAAAATTAGTATGTCATTATGGTTGCTTACATACATAAAGTTTTATAAATCTCAAAGATTAAAATAGCTCACACCAGCTGACAAATTATGAATGTGTTATCAGGGTTGGCCCTAACGAATCCAGGACAAAACTCCCTCGGACAAAACCCTCTCCAAAAAAAGAGTCTCCATATATACCTCCCTCTAGACATAAGCCCCTTCTGGACATAAGCTCCTCGGACAAAACGCCATCATCACAGATACTAGACTCAAGAATGATTAAAGGAATGAGTACTTAATTTTTATTTATGTTGCAAAATTCATCAACTTTCAAGCTCCATCCATCAGACTGTTTATTTCCATCAAATGTTTTGACCGATTCCGGTCAGTGCATAGCTTTATGCAGAGACCCGTCCACCCATCATTTGGACAGGTAGAAATATGGGTGGACAGTGGTGGGTGGGTAAAAAAATGAAGGAGCAAGTCTTCAAAAAGCATAGATATTGTCAGTTATTCCTTACAAAGGAGTGTAAATAATGTCACATGTATGTTTGTAGTCCACTGTCCATTTCAGTCAAAAAACACATTTAATGTTTGTAAACTGGCTTAACAATTAATATCCATATGTCCACAAAAATATTTTATCCTGCATAAAGCAGTGTCTGGTGAATGGTCTTCCTGGCTCCTGCCATCCCCGGCCCAATGGACAGCATTCGCTAAGCACCGTGACATCTTCAAGGGTAACATTGGAACATGCTTGAAGAGACAAATCTACAACTCATGCGTACTTACAGCAATGACATACGGCGCGGAAACATGGGCACTCACCACCCAAGCAAAAAACAAGCTAGCAGCCGCACAAACAAAGATGGAAAGGAATATGTTAAACATCACATACCGGGATAGAAAAACAAACATCGGGTAAGAGAAAAGACCAAGGTCACAGACGTGATTGAACAAGTCAGAAGATGGAAGTGGACCTAGGCAGGGCATGTCAGCAGGATACGAGATAACCGATGGACACTGCTATATCATCACCTGGAAACTCTATGAAAGGAAAAGACCTAGAGGAAGACTGGTGAGATGTTGGAGAGACGAACTAGACGACATGATATATATAGTGTACATGTCTAGGTAATCTTCCAGTTAACTGGCCTAAATTATTAGGGCCTTTTCAAAATGTTTTTATGACCTCTTTTCGATATGTATATGTTCGGATTACCATTCTACATCATTTCCGATCTCATGTGGTTTCCTCCAAACAGCCCAAACTTGGGCTATTGCAGGAGTTATCCTTCTCTAGAATTAGTTAGTCCACTACAGGTTACACATTTAACCCCTTTTGTGGGATCTTATTTCACCTGGCACAGACACCAGCTAGAAAGGACCACTAGTTAGAAAGGACCACAGAAAGACACAGGCAAATGTAGGGGGTGAACGAAATTGCCTAAGTTTCGAAACGGCGGTAAGTGGGATTGAACCACTGTCCCCTTCAATTGACAGTCTGGCACCCTACCACGCGACCACCGCTCTGGTACAAAAAAGTTAGATATTATTTTTTTAAATTGTGTTTTATATCAATTTAATGCAGTTGAATCGACGTAAATAAGTCGATGTCACAGGGTGTGAGCGGTTAGTGCATCACAGACTCATCAGGACCGCAAGGGCGATTTCTGTGACATCACCTTGTGACATCGGCTTATTTACGTTATCTCAACAACATTGAATTGCTCTAAAGCACAATAAAAATGTAACATCTGACTGTTTTGTACCGGAGGTGATGTAGAATGACATTCCGAAAATATACACATCGAAAAAAGATGGTAAAACTGTTTTGAAAATGCCCTAATAATGTATAGGCCAGTTAACTGGAAGATTACCCATGTCTATAAGTACAAGCTGAATTAAGTTTAAGTCTTGTAGTCATTCTTGAGTCTAGTATCTATGATGAGGGGTTTTGTCCGAGGGGGTTTTGTCCGCGCACCGGCCATTGCATTGGCCATTTGGCATTGCACTGCGTTGGACATTCCCCTTCGTTCCCCATTGCCATTGGCATTGCGATTGATTTGGCATTGCCACCTGTGGGAGTAACATCTACATGTATCCTACTGCAAATTGATTAGTAATATTCAAGCGTGTGTAGATCTAGTATATTTGCAGGGTGCTGATATAATAATCTTCGGGTTCTAGCGGATTAACAATAACGTATTATTTATACAGAAGTCGTTTATTTGAGTCAAGCATTGACAACCGTCAATAATTACATATTATCGCCCACAAGTGCGTCTCTTACGGAAGCTCAACAACAAAACTGTAGTTCGTGTATTTAAATTGTGCCGTTACCTCAATTTCCTGATTTTCCAGGTCACTGCCTAGTTGAATAAAATCTGCAATGCCATCTCCGGCACCAGTCATTCTTGTGAGTGAAGATCCTTCCTTCGGACACATTCGTTTTCATGCACTAGTGTTATTTGCTCTCATTCGCTAGGTGTCGCTAATAGTACTCCCGGTATGGTGGGCCCAGATTCGGCCCGGCACAGGTTCCGCAAAACGCATACTTTTAAAATCTGCTCTGACGTAGCGTTAGTGACTTACGTAACGCCTCGGTCCAGTTACCATCAAAACGCATATCACGGATGCATTTAAAAAATCGCGAATAACAATCATATGTTGGAATACTTGATGTCGGAAATTATCTTCTAGAAATCAACTACGAAGATATCCTATCCCGCTATTGTCGTGGTCCCTGATTTAATAAATGCGTGCCAAAATCTGGACCCGACCGAATCTGGGACCATGTCACTAGATCTTAATGGACGCTAGCATTCGTTACCCAGACACTGTGAGGTAGCAGCACTATTTGGCGCCTCTCTAGTACTCTACTACCCAAAATTACGCAGCCGAGCGACAGTTAGGTTCGGCTACCCGGACACCGTGAGGTGGCAGCACATTTTAGCCCCTTACTACGGCTAACATACGCTGCCAAGCGAGAGACGGTAACGCGATAATAAGTGGCCACCCTAGCAGCTAGTGTTGGATTGATAAAATAGTTCTCCCGGATCAGAGCATTATATAGCTATCTATGGGTTTGGAAAGAACGTTCGACGTTCCATCAGTGACGCTGTTGCCGCGTTTTTCGTTTCGAAATAAAGTTTGGCACACATTAGTGGACTTTTTATTTTAAATACTATGACGAAGAGTATAATAATATATATAGCCCTAGACACAAATTCATGTTTTACTGCGGGTTACAACATTGAATTTGATCAAAAGTACATCAGCACAAATCATGATACTTCCATCTACGCATTTGGACCTGCATGGCAGTAATTGTAGAAATAATGTTCGACGTTCCAGTCAGTGACAGTGACGTTGTCGTTTTTCTCTCTGATAGATTTGCGCTTGCTATCAAAACAAGCCTCAGAACTTGTTTGCCTCGTGTTAATTTGCGACAAATAACTTTGCTGAGAGGTTATATACATCCAAACCCGTAGTATTTATACAATAAATGTTTTATCGTTTCGCTGCAAATTGACGATTTTATATTTATCGCGTATGCGCAGAAATGTCAACCGGAGCTTTTATAACGCTGGAAAACTGTAAGCGCTACAACGTTGTCGCCGCGGTTCTCTCTGTGACGTCATCTAGAAAATAAAGTCTGCAGATCTAATAATAGCTCAATGAAACTCCCACAAACTAGTGTACTTTATATTCTGTGGCGAAGAGAATAGTAATACAGATATCATAATGCATACAAACATGTATTACTACGACTTACAACATCTTGAATACAGTTGAAACAATGATAGTCAGTAAAACAAATTTAAAAACCAATCATTTACTGCGAATACCATTAACTTTAACCTTACGTTCGTTATCGTGGAAGAAAACAAAATTGATGAACAGTGAAGCTCTTAGAATTGTTTTCATGTTATCCGCATAGCATAAAGTTTGATAATTTTCCGGTATTGACTATTGTTCAAAGGATAATACGAACCATATTTCTTGAATTAATTTCAGAAAAAACACACAAAAGAATAGTTCATTAGTTCTAATTGATTCGGCAGGTGGCTTGGTCAAAATCACGCACATGACAGGTGACAGTAATTGTCAGAAAGAACGTTTGACAGAGCGGCCAGTCTCGCTATCATCGCGTTTTCTGTCTACGATGTCATCTATGAAACTGAAAGTGACGAAAACGCTTAAACGAAACAGCCAGAAAGTAAAGTTATGTAATGTTTTAAATTATGTGGCGAAAGGCATAATAATACAGAAAGCCCCCGACGCACGCGATTAATTTAAACCGAGTTACAACGTTGAATGTAATGGTATGTACACTTTGCCTACACCTTCAATCAGACAATACATTTAAATACTAATATTACAAATGTAAACACGATTTTAATTGGAATATAATTATTTGATGTAGGACAATCCGTCCTATGCCATTTCCATGTATAGCTAGCTATGTAGTCCATTAATTGAAAAAAATTACAAATTTTAGCCGTGTATCGTAATGCGCGGTCACATTCCGATTCAGCGTAATGGCATTGTTGAATGTGTAACTTCTAACAATATTGGACGAATTTATTTGAGAGAAAACACGCAAGAAAACTCTTCATTAGTTCTAATTGATTCGACAGGTGGCACGACGTCACAATCGCGCACTCAGCGGGGGAATTCCCTCGTTTGACGTTCCACCAATGACGCTGTCGCCACGTTTTCCTCTGTGACGTCATCTACAAAATAAAGTATGCCAGATCGAAAGAACAGTTACACCAAACACCCACAAAAGAGAGTATTTTGATTAATGTAAATTCTACGGCGAAGAGAATTATAATACAGATAGCTATAGATTCACATAAATGATTTAGTGCGAGTTACAAATTGAATTGTAACCAAAGTACACTCCTTGACAGGCTCTAGACATTTTACTTCTATCAGATTGTATAATAAATTTAAAAAGTATTTTTTTGCACCGAATACGCTAGATAAAGAAACGATCAATTTATCTTTTCTGTTCAGCGGCTTTATCTTTCGTAGAGATGAATTACATCAAGCTTAAATGAATTTACAATGCAATCTTGTTTACGATTTAAGATCATTTCAGCATATTAGTGAAGTGCATACCTGTTCAATTCCGCTTTCGCGAACGATAAAAAAATTGCTCTTTCGATAAACACTCTAACATTCCGTTTGTTGCAGGAAGCACCCATTGAGCACCACGGGAAGATCATGGAAATTACTTTTTTTATGTACAAATCATAGTTTGACCAGATCCCGAAACAGCAGTATGGCACATTTTCAACTCAAGCCCATTTCGTGGATTGATTCAAACGAATAAACGCAAAAGAATTATCAATTAGTTCTAATTGATTCGGCAGGTGGCTCGACGTCATAATCACGCACACGGCAGGTGGCAGTAATTGTCAGAAAGAACGTTTGACGTTGCATCAGTGACGCCGTTGCCGCGTTTTCTGTCTATGACGTCATCTATGAAAGCGAAATTGCGAAAACATTTTAAAGAAACAGCCAGAAACTATAGTTTTTTAATGTATTAAATTACTTGGTGAAAGGCATAATGATCCAGATAGCCCAAGACGCACGCAATTTATTTAAACCGAGTTACAACGTTGAACGTAATGGGATGTACACATTGCCTACACCTGAAAGAAGGGAATATCTATCAGAGAATACATTTCATTACACACATTACAAATGTGAATACGACTTTTTAATAGGAATACATTTGATGTAGGAAAATCCCTGAAACTTTTCCGTCCTGTGCCATTTCCGTGTGTATATCTAATATTGTGTAGTGCATTAATTGAAATTGAAATGCAGACGTTTAGAGAGGTTTATTTACTATTACCTAACAATTCAACTGTAATGTGGATTGCACAACACGTTTTTCCCTATTCAGTGTAAAGGAAAGCTGCAAATGATTTTGAAAAATTTCTTGTACTGTATGTTAGCAAAAATGGAAGAAATCCCCTTTGAGAACCAACTGTAACTGATCAAAATTACAAATTTTAGCCGTGTATCGTAATGCGCCGTCACGTACCCGTACCAAAGCTGGTGACTGCTCGTTCGCTATCGCTGCTGCGTCCATATAGAACAATTTATCAACGGTCATTAAGACTTGTGACAATCTGACCAGCTACAAACGTCTACTGAAGACACATTTTTTTCGTATCGCATATTAGTGTAATTCGACATGAACATTATTAATTTTTTTACTAGATTATTTGGTAATATTATCAATACATAATTCTACACTAATTTATTGGCATTATTGTTACGTAATTATTATTATTGTTATTATTTTTGTTTTAAACTATACAAAACTAGTTATTACTAATAATAATTATACCTATACCGTCATTTATCAGTCTCATTGCAATGTAATTATACACTAGACCGGTTATTATGTGGTTTTATGACTAATACGTAATTTATTTATATATTTAAAAGTGCTACGCTATTTAATATCGTACTAATTTTATTTATTTATAAACCTATACATATTTTTTACATTTATTTTAAAACACTTTTTTTGTCTTATTGTATACATATATCTTGTTATGTCTTTTAAATTGTAATATGTTGTGAAGCGCCACGAACGATTATGGATGTGGCGCTATACCAAATAAATATATTATTATTATTTATTCCGATTCAGCGTAATGGCATTGTTGAATGTGTAACTCCTAAAAAATTGGATGAATTTATTTTGAGAGAAAACACGCAAGAAAACAATTCATTAGTTCTAATTGATTCGACAGGTGGCACGACATCACAAACGCGTACTCAGCGGGGGATTCCCTCGGCAGGTGGCAGTAATTGTTTGAAAGAACGTTTGACGTTCCACTAATGACGCTGTCGCCACGTTTTTCTCTGTGACGTCATCTACAAAATAAAGTAAGCCAGATCGATAGAACAGTTACACCAAACACCCACAAAAGAGAGAATTTTGATCAATGTAAATTCTACGGCGAAGAGAATTATAATACATATAGCTCTAGATTCACATAAATGATTTAGTGCGCGTTACAATGTGAATTTTAACCAAAGTACACACATTGACAACGTCTCTAAACATTTTACTTCTATCAGATTGTATAATAAATTTAAAAAGTATTTTTGGCAGCGAATACGGTAGATAAAGAAACGATCAATTTTTCTTTTCTGATCAGCGGCTTTATCTTTCGTAGAGATGAATTACATCAAGCTTAAATGAATTTACAATGCAATCTGGTGTAGACTTGTGTACGATTTAAGATCCTTTCAGCATATTAGTGAAGTGCATGCCTGTTTAGTTACGCTTTCGCGAACTATAAAAAATTGTGTGCTTGTTTCGATAAACACTCTAACATTCCGTTTGTTGCAGGAAGCACCCATTGAGCACCACGTGAAGGTCATGGAAATTACTTATTTTATATACAAATCATAATTTGACCAGATCCCGAAACAGCAGTAAGGCACAATTTCAACTCAAGCCCATTTCGTGGATTGATTCAAACGAATAAACGCAAAGAATTATCAATTAGTTCTAACTGATTCGGCAGGTGGCTCGACGTCATAATCACGCACACGGCAGGTGGCAGTAATTGTCAGAAAGAACCTTTGACGTTGCGATCAGTGACGCTGTCGCCGCGTTTTCTGTCTATGACGTCATCTATGAAAGCGAAATTGCGAGATGGAAGAAATCCCCTTTGAGAACCAACTGTAACTGATCAAAATTACAAATTTTAGCCGTGTATCGTAATGCGCGGTCACATTCCGATTCAGCGTAATGGCATTGTTGAATGTGTAACTCCTAACAATATTGGATGAATTTATTTGAGAGAAAACACGCAAGAAAACTCTTCATTAGTTCTAATTTATTCGACAGGTGGCACGACATCACAAACGCGTACTCAGCGGGGGGATTCCCTCGGCAGGTGGCAGTAATTGTTTGAAAGAACGTTTGACGTTCCACTAATGACGCTGTCGCCACGTTTTTCTCTGTGACGTCATCTACAAAATAAAGTATGCCAGATCGAAAGAACAGTTACCCCAAACACCCACAAAAGAGAGAATTTTGATCAATGTAAATTCTACGGCGAAGAGAATTGTAATACACATAGCTCTAGATTCACATAAATGATTTAGTGCGCGTTACAAATTGAATTTTAACCAAAGTACACACATTGACAACGTCTCTAAACATTTTACTTCTATCAGATTGAATAATAAATTTAAAAAGTAAATTTTTGCAGCGAATACGGTAGATAAAGAAACGATCAATTTATCTTTTCTGCTCAGCGGCTTTATCTTTCGTAGAGATGAATTACATCAAGCTTAAATGAATTTACAATGCAATCTGGTGTAGACTTGTGTACGATTTAAGATCCTTTCAGCATATTAGTGAAGTGCATGCCTGTTCAGTTACGCTTTCGCGAACGATAAAAAAATTGAAGTGCTTCTTTCGATAAATACTCCAACATTCCGTTTGTTGCAGGAAGCACCCATTGAGCACCACGTGAAGATCATGGAAATTACTTATTTTATATACAAATCATAGTTTGACCAGATCCCGAAACAGCAGTAAGGCACAATTTCAACTCAAGCCCATTTCGTGGATTGATTCAAACGAATAAACGCAAAGAATTATCAATTAGTTCTAATTGATTCGGCAGGTGGCTCGACGTCATAATCACGCACACGGCAGGTGGCAGTAATTGTCAGAAAGAACGTATGACGTTGCGATCAGTGACGCTGTCGCCGCGTTTTCTGTCTATGACGTCATCTATGAAAGCGAAATTGCGAAAACATTTGAAACTAGAGTTTTTTAATGTATTAAATTATTTGGTGAAAGGCATAATGATCCAGATAGCCCAAGACGCACGCAATTTATTTAAACCGATTTACAACGTTGAACGTAATGGGATGAACACATTGCCTACACCTGAAAGAATGTAATATCTATCAGAGAATACTTTTCATTACACATATTACAAATGTGAACACGACTTTTTAATAGGAATACATTTGATGTAGGAACATCCCTTTAACTTTTCCGTCCTATGCAATTTCCGTGTGTATATCTAATATTGCGTAGTACATTAATTGAAATGAAGACATTCAAAGAGTTTATTTACTATTATCTAACAATTCAACTGTAATGTGGATTGCACTACAAGTCTTTCCGGTATTCAGTGTAAAGGAAAGCTGCAAATGATTTTGACAAATTTCTTGTACTGTATGTTAGCAAAAATGGAAGAAATCCCCTTTGAGAACAAACTGTAACTGGTCACAATTACAAATTTTAGCCGTGTATCGTAATGCGCGGTCACATTCCGATTCAGCGTAATGGCATTGTTGAATGTGTAACTCCTAACAATATTGGATGAATTTATTTGAGAGAAAACACGCAAGAAAACTCTTCATTAGTTCTAATTGATTCGACAGGTGGCACGACGTCACAAACGCGCACTCAGCGGGGGAATTCCCTCGGCAGGTGGCAGTAATTGTCTCAAAGAACGTTTGACGTTCCACCAATGACGCTGTCGCCACGTTTTTCTCTGTGACGTCATCTACAAAATAAGGTATGCCAGATCGAAAGAACAGTTACACCAAACACCCACAAAAGAGAGTATTTTGATAAATGTAAATTCTACGGCGAAGAGAATTATAATACAGATAGCTCTAGATTCACATAAATGATTTAGTGCGAGTTACAAATTGAATTTTAACCAAAGTACACACATTGACATCGTCTCTAAACATTTTACTTCTATCAGATTGTATAATAAATTTAAAAAGTAATTTTTTGCAGCGAATAGAAACGATCAATTTATCTTTTCTGCTCAGCGGCTTTATCTTTCGTAGAGATGAATTACATCAAGCTTAAATGAATTTACAATGCAATCTGGTGTAGACTTGTGTACGATTTAAGATCCTTTCAGCATATTAGTGAAGTGCATGCTTGTTCAGTTACCCTTTCGCGAACGATAAAAAAATTGAAGTGCTTGTTTCGATAAACACTCTAACATTCCGTTTGTTGTAGGAAGCACCCATTGAACACCACGTGAAGGTAATGGAAATTGCTTATTTTATATACAAATCCTAGTTTGACCAGATCCCGAAACAGCAGTAAGGCACAATTTCAACTCAAGCCCATTTCGTGGATTCATTCAAACGAATAAACGCAAAGAATTATCAATTAGTTCTAATTGATTCGGCAGGTGGCTCGACGTCATAATCACGCACACGGCAGGTGGCAGTAATTGTCAGAAAGAACGTATGACGTTGCGATCAGTGACGCTGTCGCCGCGATTTCTGTCTATGACGTCATCTATGAAAGCGAAATTGCGAAAACATTTGAAACAATAGTTTTTTAATGTATTAAATTATTTGGTGAAAGGCATAATGATCCAGATAGCCCAAGACGCACGCAATTTATTTAAACCGATTTACAACGTTGAACGTAATGGGATGAACACATAGCCTACACCTGAAAGAATGTAATATCTATCAGAGAATACTTTTCATTACACATATTACAAATGTGAACACGACTTTTTAATAGGAATACATTTGATGTAGGAACATCCCTTTAACCTTTCCGTCCTATGCAATTTCCGTGTGTATATCTAATATTGCGTAGTACATTAATTGAAATGAAGACATTCAAAGAGTTTATTTACTATTACCTAACAATTCAACTGTAATGTGGATTGCACTACAAGTCTTTCCGGTATTCAGTGTAAAGGAAAGCTGCAAATGATTTTGAAAAAAATCTTGTACTGTATGTTAGCAAAAATGGAAGAAATCCCCTTTGAGAACCAACTGTAACTGGTCAAAATTAAAAAAATGTAGCCGTATATCGTAATGCGCGGTCACATTCCGATTCCGCGTAATGGCATTGTTGAATGTGTAACTCCTAACAATATTGGATGAATTTATTTGAGAGAAAACACGCAAGAAAACTCTTCATTAGTTCTAATTGATTCGACAGGTGGCACGACATCACAAACGCGCACTCAGCGGGGGAATTCCCTCGGCAGGTGGCAGTAATTGTCTCAAAGAACGTTTGACGTTCCACCAATGACGCTGTCGCCACGTTTTTCTCTGTGACGTCATCTACAAAATAAAGTATGCCAGATCGAAAGAACAGTTACACCAAACACCCACAAAAGAGAGTATTTTGATAAATGTAAATTCTACGGCGAAGAGAATTATAATACAGATAGCTCTAGATTCACATAAATGATTTAGTGCGAGTTACAAATTGAATTTTAACCAAAGTACACACCTTGACAGCGTCTCTAAAATGTTTAGTTCCATCAGATTGCATAATAAATTTAAAAAGTAAATGTTTGCTTAAATGAATTTACAATGCAATCTGGCGTAGACTTGTTTACGATTTAAGATCATTTCAGCACATTAGTGAAGTGCATGCCTGTTCACTTCCGCTTTCGCGAACGATAACAAAATTGAAGTGCTTCTTTCGATAAACACTCTAACATTACGTTTGTTGCAGGAAGCACCCATTGAGCACCACGTGAAGGTCATGGAAATTACTTATTTTATATACAAATCATAGTTTGACCAGATCACGAAACAACATTACGGCACAATTTAAACTCAAGGACATTTCGTGGATTGATTCAAACGAATAAACACAAAAGAATTATGAATTAGTACTAATTGATTCGGCAGGTGGCTCGACGTCATAATCACGCACACGGCAGGTGGCAGTAATTGTCAGAAAGAACGTTTGATGTGGCGATCAGTGACGCTGTCGCCGCGTTTTCTGTCTATGATGTCATCTATGAAAGCGAAATTGCGAATACATTTCAAAGAAACAGCCAGAAACACGCAAGAAAACTCTTCATTAGTTCTAATTGATTCGACAGGTGGCACGACGTCACAAATGCGCACGCAGCGGGGGAATTCCCTCGGCAGGTGGCAGTAATGAGGTACCACAATAACTAATCCGACAGAGGGCGCTCTAACGCAACTAAGGTCTTTGTGACGTCTTTTACGTATTTTTGACGTGTGTAAAAACGGAAACCGTTTTGCGGAACACTTTATGGAACGCTTGTTTAAATCATCCTACAATCAGCTGCTGAACTCGCATGACTCCGAAGCCTCACACATAGCTAAATATGGATACAGTCTGACATGTCCGTCAATGTCAAGGCATAATATGTACATTTATGTACATTTACAGCCGATGGAACGTCGACTGGTGGCTCGACGACAGGTGTGCTGGATCGATGCCGGAAAGGGTATTTAAAATCATCTACAGCTCGCCGTATGCATCACACGAGACTGCTACGTCTTCACACATAGTTAAATATTGATATCGTATAACATGTCCGTCAATATGAAAGCAAAATATCTACATTAATGTACATTTACCGTCGATGAAACGATTGAATTCAGTGCCAAGATGGCGTTGTTTTGGCCGTTCGATCTATTGACCACACTACGGCATGCTGTTGTGTTTATTGACCACACATACGGCATGCCCACATGCAAACTATCGCTGGCTGCACGCCTGCACGGTCAATAGCTAATTGAGGATGATTTAAAGAAGGGTTCAGCAAAACATGCAAACAAATCCATGTTAGTCGCTAGAGGCGCTGACACGCAACTAGGGTCTAGTTGCGTATAGGGCTTGTAAGACTCGCGCGCGAAAACGAGGCTGGGGGCAGTTGGGGGAAGGAAATCCATATTCTCCATGTTAACATATATGACTTTATTTTGTTTATGGTTGTAATAATCGAACTGTTCCCAAATAGCGTATTTCAGATATTATTATCCGAAGGATTATTACAAGCAGAAGCAATGAAACACTTTGCCGGTGACAATGATCACGGAAATCATGAATTTTAATCGCTTATTATGGTGGTTGCCATGGCATTAGCGGCAAGTACTTGTGTTTGGCGATCTTGACAAATAATGAAGTGACATTTTTTCGCGCAGTACAACCTGTTTGAGGCAAAGGTATACATGTGTTATGATTATGTGCATTTAGACAACTTATCAAATTTAAGTACTTATCGAAACCACAACGTACCTGAACAAACGTTATTTCTATCTCGCAATACTTTTAATTACAACTATAACAAATGTAAACACGACTTTTAATGGGAATATATTTGATGTAGGACCACCTCTTTAGCCTTTCCTTCCTGTGCCATTTCCGTGTATAGGTATGTAATACATTGACTGAAAATGAAATAAATAGTGTTTTTACTATTAGCTAACAGTTATAAAATGTTTTTGGGGCTGCACAACTGGTCTTTCCCTTATTAGGTGCACACGAAAACTGCCAATTAATTTGTCAAATTTCTTGTAATGTATGTTTGCAAATGTGACCGAGTGTTCTGTCTATGAATACGTTTGATGAAGAATCTGCCCATTTACATTTTCTCTTCTTCGCCATTTTCTTCCGTAGAGTTGAATTACATTAAACTTAAACACATTTTCATGGAATCCCGTGATGATTTCTTTACGATTTAATATCATATTAGAGGAGTGTATGCCTGTTCATTTCCCCGTTCGTGAACGCTAACAATGCAACTGATTCCTGTGACAAACACTCTAACTATACGTTCGTCAGCCACCTTTCTCAGCAATTCCGCTTGTGTATGCCAGTTGCTCGGGCAATTCTCCTCATCTAGTTCTTTTCACATTCTGCTTGTAATTGTTGTTGCTGTTATTTCGAAGCCGAACTGGTAGGTTGTTGTCACACACGTGCAAAGTATAGATCAATGCTTGTCTAATACCCCTGTTAATATTCTCCTGCGAATTTTCGTCTTTGTGGAGTGATCCTAACATGTCCCTCAGACGAGATATTAAAAACTGTCCCGTTGTTTTAATTTATTCCCCTTCCGGAGTAATTCCAAAACTTTATTTTGTTGCCAAACCCACATCACACCCATCTTTTCCAAACTCATTTTTATTCCGTATCTACTGAACATAAAATATTTTATTTCCACTTTATCAATTGTTCTTGCAGGGCCGGTTCCACGTCCGCAATTCTACCACCGGATCATTGTTATTTAGTAACTTCCGTAGATATCTTTGTACTAGACTTTCTGTGTATAAATTCCACCACTGCGATAAACAACGGTGGGCTTAGGGCCCTCCCCTGTCTCACGCCAACATTCAGTTTGAATTCCTCAGAAATAATAAATGATATTGATACATGCATTCCATTTTGTTTCAACTCCACTTACCACACATCAATATTTTTCGCCGACTTCCCGAACGAAGGCGAGAGTCGATCGATTAAGCGAGAATGCACGCTGTCTCGGAAGTGACGTTTAACAATTAGTTTGCGGCACGCTCCGAAGTTGTCAAGACTATAACTGGTTAGCAATACCAGATCTGGCAATATCCAGGCAGGCAAAAGAAGGCTCTGTGTGGTGGTGGGACTGGCGATAGGATAAACATGATTTTTGGGGAGCCTTTGGGTGTAGCTGGCGGTTATTGTGGGCGACTTTTTGTGAGTTTCGGGAGTAGTGGTTTTGGTTAATTAAGCAAGTACGAATGTCTCCTGAAATTGTTTTGAACAGCACCTCTGCCCATGCGATGATTATTTATTTGTTATACTTTTTATTCTTTTTGTATGTTTTTGATGGGGGTTTCTTTTCATATTTTAGTGTGAATATACTCCACAGGCCAAGCAATTCCTATCTCTTCGCAACCCCGATAGTGCGGTAGAATAATCAGCAATATGATTGGGTGACCGCCACTTGGAAGATAACAAGGAGATGACCGCGGAGATAGAGGGGTGCTAAAGCTGCTGCTTATTTTATCCAATGTTAATTTCGTTTCGGCGCCTGCGTTTGTATTTTAGGAAGTGTTCTCGGCTACTAGGAATAACGGCCCTGTTGCTTTAAAATAAAAAGATATGTTCATGACTTATATTTTGACGAACGTTGCTACCCATTGTTGTTTTACTATTTGATTGAGACACTTCAATCAATCAAATTAAATCAAATCAAATCAATCAAATCACTTTACTGTCCTTAAAAAGGATATGCATTTTACAACTCATGATCACATCTAAAATATATGGGATGGTCACAACAAAATGCAAATGAATTTCCAGATGTATCCACTACAAGAACAATTCAACCGGGTCACATCAATATGACTCATTTAGCATTCAAAATTCTAATGGCCACCGGCACAAAACTCCTGCTATAGCGAGATGTTTTACATTTTATACAACGGTATCTCCTTTGAGACGGAAGTACATGGAAGAACGTAGAGAGCGGGTGATCAGACTCAGTAGCGACAGCACGAGCTTTCTTCAAAATTGCATGGTCGATTATTTCGTATAGCTTTGGTGTAGGTAAACCAATTATCTTGGCAGAAACATGTGAGATTTTCAGAAGCCTGTTACGGTTTTTCACAGAAAGAGCAGGGTAGTAACAAATGCTGCAGTAGGTTAAGAGAGGCTCAATTATGCTACGGTAAAAGCGTAGAAGAAGTAGTGGATCAACGTAGAAAGCTCGTGACTTTCGAAGAACGTTCAGTCGCTGCTGAGACTTCTTTTGCACGGCTGTAACATGCTCTGTAAATGACAATTTTTCATCTAACATAACACCGAGGTACTTGAATGAATCAACCTGTTCCACAGGTTCACCGTTGATGACAATAGGACTAATGACAGTTCTATTACGACGGAAGTCGATGCACATTTCTTTCGTTTTGGAAACATTCAGAGGCAACAAATTGTTACTGCACCAACTAGAGAAGAAAGATATAACTGGTATGAGGCAAAATCACTCAAAAGAGCAAGCATATGGCTGTATCATCAGAAAACCTCACAAATTGGGTAGATGGAGCTAAACTCATGTTCAACCTTTTCACGATACCTTTGTTTTGCTTGCGAGATTTCTGTTTGTGGCTGTCTGTGTGCGTTTTTCATTGTGTGTATGTCCTTAGAGCGGTATGCGATTTGTTTGTTCTTAAGCGTGTTTTTTATATCAGACGTGATCCAAGGCTTTGAATTAGGATAAACAGTCACAGTTTTCATTGGAATGGTAGAGTCCATGCAAAAGGTAATGTAGTCCGTAATGATAGAAGCATGTTCATTTAAGTTCACGGAATCAGGTGCAAACACACCCCAATCTGTGCAAGCCAGAGATCCCTGGAGCTGCATGGTGGCATCCTGAGTCCATTGTCGAACCTTGACCTTGGTCGGCTTGACTCTCTTCAACAGTTGTCGATACGCTGGGATGAGGTTGATGACATTGTGATCGACACGACCGAGGGGAGGGTGAGCACGAGCGGAATAAGCACTGGGAATATTCCCATAGCATAAATCTATTGTCTTGTTGTTCCTTGTTGGCACATGAACATATTGATGAAATGACGGTAACGCAGTATCCAACGTGCAGCTGTTAAAGTCGCCCATAACAAACACAGGAGCGTCCGGGTAGCGTAACAACATTGACTGCATGTAAGAAGCTATTGTGTCGGCTGCGGCGAGTGCGTCTGCACTGGGTGGAACATAAACACAACATAATACAATGTTGCTAAATTCCCGCGGTAAATAGAACGGGTGAACAGACAGCGTCAACAATTCCAAGTTCGGTGAACAGAGTGTGGTGTGTATTTTAACGTTGGAACACCACCGATTGTTTATGTAAATGCACAAACCCCCTCCTCTCGTCTTGCCCGATTCTTTGGTTCTGTCTGAACGGTACACAGTAAACCCGTCCAGAATGATGTCATCGTTTGGACGGGTAGAGTCCAGCCATGTCTTACTTATGTTTGTAGTTGGATTATTGTGTAGATGTTAGTTAGTAGGTAGTCTGCAAATAGTTTGTAAATAGTCTGACTTGTAGATCAGGGAGTTTGCATTGTTATGTGGCGATTGTCTGTATACTTGCACATATTTATTATGTATGGTGAATATTTGAACATGTGGTTATTGCATAACATTAAAACAAAGCAGATCTACAAGTTCACCCACAACCGTGTCTTACTCTTATTTGTTCACGGACCTGACCGAATGTCAGGGCGATTTATTGCTAACAGACAGTATTGATCATGTTATCTATCGATGATGTAACACCGGTTTGTGAAACCCCGAACATCGGATAAGATGGAGACAACAAACAAACAATCGAAGACTACACATGTCGGAGGCGTTGGACATCATCCTGCACTGGAGCCGGAAACGGAAATGGGAGAGAGAAGAAAAGCAGGGAGAGTGTGCGTGGTGGGGAGAGTAAGGGATGGGGAGAGTGAGGGATGTGTGAGAGTGAGGGATGTGGGAGAGTGATGGATGTGGGAGAGTGAGGGACGGAGGAGAGTGAGGAACGGGGAGAGAGAGAGGGATGGGAGTGAGTGTGGGATGGGGGAGAGTGAGGGACGGAAGAGAGCGAGGGACAGGATCTCTCCTGTCCCCCACTCTCATCCGGACGACGGAGGAGAGTGAGGGACAGTGTAGAGTGAGGAATGGGAGAGACTGAGGGACGGATGAGAGTGAGGGATGGGAGAGAGTAAGGGTTGGAAAAGAGTGATGGAAGAGGGAGAGTGAGGGATGGGGGAGAGTGAGGGATGGAAGAGAGTGAGGGATGGAAAAGAGTGATGGAAGAGTGAGAGTGAGGGATGGGGGAGAGTGAGGGATGGAAAAGAGTGATGGTAGAGGGAGAGTGAGAGATGGGGAGAGTGAGGGATGGGAGAGAGTGAGGGATGGGGGAGAGTGAGGGATAGGAGAGACTGAGGGACGGGGACAGGCCGAAATGTCAACACTGCACGTATGATGATATAGCTCAGAAGAACAATGACGATAGAAGAATAGATGATAATATTGCATAATCATCTATACGTCGGAACCGGGGGACTTGAGGGCTGGACCCCGTAGTATTTGTAAAACAGGATTCTTTTTAGACGTAATTGTTTATAGATTTAGGTTAGGTAGGAGATTCTGTGTTGATGCAAAGATTATGTTGTGTGCAAAACAACCTTATGCAGCACCCTCACCTATCTCCCAGCTGCCGGTTTCCAAGTCCCAGCCCGCCTTTCGATGTCACGATCCGAGGGTGGGCGACACAAGCTCCAGCTTAATCACTCAATATATAGTTTATTCGGGCGCCGACGTCATATATCGGCGTGATAGCACAGAGGGGAACAAACATCATTCACAAGTTGATACTCTATTTTATTATATTCGTACACTAGGTTAAACACAAATGCAAAATTGTAAAAACTATATAATTATATATATATATATATATATATATATATATATATATATATATATATATATATATATATAATATATTATATATATAAACGTCAATGAACTATTTGTATAAAAGAACTCATCCCGAACCAATTCACCAATACTAATGATATTTGAAACCGACAGCTGACATCACAATCAATCTCATTAGTTATCGTTTCAAATATTATTGGTATATATATATATATATATATATATATATATATATATATATATATATATATATATATATATATATATAATGTATATTGTGAGGTTTGGCTTGGAAAACTATTATATATATATACATTATACATATCTATATATATACTATATATATATATATATATATATATATATATA
Organism: Ridgeia piscesae; assembly: GCA_025642075.2. NCBI lineage: Eukaryota > Metazoa > Annelida > Polychaeta > Sabellida > Siboglinidae > Ridgeia > Ridgeia piscesae. The sequence goes on along the minus strand of JAODUO010000013.1, from coordinate 181,683 downwards.
TATATATATATATATATATATGTGTGTATATTATGTGTGTTCGTGTTGTCTTTGACAAAGAATTGACAGAGCATAAATATTCGCCATTGGGATATCATTTGTATAAAGCTAATATACAAACATATCAAATATATCCAGTTACAGTCAAACCGTCGGAAGAGCGGAAAGATTAAGCGCAAATGAGATTATCCGTGAACAAAATAAAGCTGGCAAATCCGTATTTAGGTAGCTACATTTCAAACTAATAAAAGCAATACACATTGTACATTTCTATAAAATATATGAACACAGCAACTGGCGCAAAATGCCGTTATGTAGTAGTTTTGGCTTAACGAGACGTTTTGCTAGTCAAACTCTTTGCATCCAATGGGGTATACAATATAGCAGAACTTCTATGCTGCGGAGAGCAAACATGGTACTGCAGTGTACGTATATCGTTATTATAGGTGTAACATTAAAAGCGATTTAGACAACAGCGTGGACTTGCATGACATCGTGTGGATGGCAATTCGTAAGACACAGTAAGAGTCTGAAAACGCCATCAGACCCAGACTTTCCTGTCTCCAACCTTGTCTCCTCTGTTGGAGGACTTCTAAACAGACGTGACCTCGTCTCTCTGAGCAGTCTGGTCATATTCTGGTTCATCTCTGCTGCCTCTGCAACAGTTGTTCCCACAATCCTCCTGAAATGTCGGCAGAAACGGCATGTATTTAGTCCACTTCCACCGGCGCAGAGTCGGCGTTATCCAAGGTATGTCGTACGCGGACAGGCCTCCTGACTGCTGCTCCCTCTGCTCGCCCTCAGCTCCAGTGGGGGCCATCTGCTTCCGCCACACGATCAAACCTCGCTCCTCGTCCGTACCTGGGCACATACAGACACCAGTTCACAATGGTCAACATGTGTGTGTGTGTGTGTGTGTGTGTGTGTGTGTGTGTGTGTGTGTGTGTGTGTGCGTGGTGTGTGTGTGTGTGTGTGCGCGTCGCGTGCGTGCGTGCGTGCGTGCGTGTGTGTGTGGTGTGCGTGCGTGCGTGCGTGCGTGCGTGCATGCGTGCGTGTGTGTTTGTATATGTGTATATGTGTGTGTGTGTGTGTGTGTGTGTGTGTGTGTGTGTGTGTGTGTGTGTGTGTGTGTGTGTGTGTGTGTGTGTGTGTGTGTGTGTGTGTGTGTGTGTGTGTGTGTGTGTGTGTTTGTTGTGTTATGTATGTTGTGTGTATGTGTGCTTGCGTGCGTATGAGCTTGTGTTTTTGCGTTGTAGCAACGTATTTGTAAGTTAGAATTTGTTGGTAACATAAAATGTGCGTTGTAAAAAAACTATCCAAAAGAACCTGTCTTTAGTGCAATCTGTTATGGGCGACCATGTGTCTTGGGCAAATGCAACCGTCGGCTATTGCTTCCAACCATCACTTCAGCCACTTCAGAATTCAGGCCAGTTTCCTTTGATACAATGTGCAACTTTGGCAAACAATTATTTATGCGAATTGACGTTTTTTGTATTAAATTAACATATCATCAAGTTGATTTACTAACCATTGTATACACACGAACATGCATACTATAGTGCTGGAATTTGGTCACGCAAGAGAATGACTAGTTGTTAGTCCATTAGCTCTTGCACTATAAAATGTTGGTCTTTTGTAATGAACAAATTTGCTTGAAAGAAAACCGATACTACCAATCTATGAAGGCTTCTTACCGGGAATCGTGTTGTCGAGAATGAATCCAGAGAGACAGCCAACAAACATGCTTGTGCTCAGGAGTACGGTCACTATCTGGTCGATGACGATACTTCCTGCAGAGACAAACCTATCCATTTACTCAAATGTAAACACTCCCAAACAGTCTTAGCCTCGCTTGCAGTGCATACAGCTTGTTATTTATACAAGTATTATCACTGTTGTTATTATTTGAGAACGTATTTCTTTGAGAAACCGATGGTGGTTTTGGAAATGGGAAAATGTGGATAAAAGCAAACTTTCAAAGTGAGCAGAGGCGGAACAACGCCAAGGGCTTAGTTGAGAATGAAGGACTATGTGCGGAGGGACTTAAGACGATCGTGTGAGGATGAAAGATGGCGAAAGGAGGCTACTTACTGGAAGGTATGGAGAGAACGAAAAGATTTATTGTTTCAACAATACTTTACGCGACCTCATCCGTGTACATGGAAGAAGGATGCAGAACACAGCCATGTTAATCAACTAGCCAATGAGTTATCTATCTTCAAATCGAAGAGTCAACTTCAAAGCAACATCTAATGATTTGTTTGGAATGTACAGCCACTTCATGCTGCTAGACTGAGCGCATGCGTGGTGTGTTGTAGGAGCGAAAGGTGAAACTGACCGGTTTTGATGCAATGCCGATTTGCTGTCATATATTTTGGCAGAGCTAATCCAAAGAAGAATGAAAATCCTATGATGAATAGATTTCGGGAGGAGTTGAGATCGACGAACTGGAGATTCGAGATTCCAACTGCAGTGATCATGCCTGAAACAAGAACAGGTACAACTGAGTGGTGACGTGTGTACATATTCGCTTTGCTTTATTGTGGCTGGGTTTATAATGGAGGTGGTATGTCCCGCTAGGTAATTATTAACAGGGAATTTGATGAATCAATTGTATTTTGCCCAATAGTGGCTGTCCATATTTTGCTTGGATTTTGAACATGTTACAGATCCATCATTAAAATGGCAACTACTGTTTCGGGCTTATTAGACATAATATTGGTAGGCTGTTTGCCTTCAACATATTTATTATACAATTTTGAGAATAGTATCACACAAATAAATGTTAACAAACGACGTACGAACGTCGTCTTTTCTATAGGTTAAAGTCCCTATGACACGGTGCTTGTTATTTTTGCCATATTCCAAGTGACAAATATAAAAGTAATTAATATGACACGTTTTTGCCAATTAAGTACGTACATATTTATGCCCTGGAGAAAAGGTAATGAGAAAAACAACCAGAGATGACATCACCGGGGGGGGGGGCAGTACGTAATACGTACACTGGTTGCAACATTTCGTGTGCTTTATACGATTGTGCAATATACGTCAAACGTAAACCAACTGCGAGGTCACAGTAAATTATCGCACTTACTGGTGAATATTTCGGCTCTACCATTCCATGCTTCCAATTGTAATACAGTGAATGCTAAAAGATTGCTTTCTCAAAATGAATCAGGACTTGAACTAACCATGTCATAGGCATTTTACGCTTGTTAAATTTGTTATTTTTATTTGATATATAACTTAGCTTGCTACCTCACACGTGCATGAGCACGTGCGTGCGCGCGCGTGCGTGTGTGTGTGTGTGCGCGATGTGTGTGTCTTGATGAGCAGGCGCGCATGGCACGCAAGCGCCCTGTCCGATACGTACCAAACATGACAATGAAGACACCGCCAACAATTGGGTCCGGAATGGTGACGAACAACGCACCACACTTGCCAAAAACACCAAATATCAGCATAATGCAGGCCCCGACCTGGATGACTCGCCTACTGGCCACCTAGACGGCAACATGTGGCAGCGTTAGATAAGGTACTCCAGACCGATAAAGATCAACTGGAAAACAATGTATATTTACGAGATAACAATGTTTGCTCTTGTATTTGACTAGGTTATTGCGTTTTGAAGGGGTACTGATATCGTGTCATAAAATGCGGATGTTTGTGTTGTCTAAGGACATGTTATTCACACAGTAAGAACAACAGTGGACTACTTGAATAAACAGATTACAAGGGGAATTAATAGGTTGCGTTATGCTACGCAGTTACATCTTAGTTTGACCAAGTGTAAAAAGAACATACAAAGATGAGACAAGAGGACGTCTTAGGAAACTACGAAGACACCAAACTACCCAGAAGACGTGTACATCTGGACATGAGCAATAACCACAGTAGCAATTTGGAGGAAGCAGTCCCACAATGAACAATATACATCGAAGACAATGAGTGTGGATATAGGCACGTGTTTGTGTGAAGGACGCTGAGATGTGCAATGTCAACAGTCGAAACTAGGAGCAATATGCGACGACAGTCACGTCATCATATTGACACACGGTGCTGTCTGGATAGTGAAGACATCTAGTCACCTTCGTGATGCCAATTGCGCCGATGTTCTCGCTGTAGGACGTGGTGCCACTGCCAGACCCGAAAGCACCCGCCAGTATGCAGCCTATCCCTT
>JAODUO010000013.1:62500-175000 GCA_025642075.2 Ridgeia piscesae | reverse complement strand
ACACACACACACACACACACACACACACACACACACACACACACACACACTTCGTAAGGTGTTGTTCGGTAATTTGCGATGTTACTGTTTATAATAAGTGCTAATGGTGTTTGAGTTTGTTATATTGAAGTCAAGCCACCTACACGAGTGTGATCCACCACTGTTTAGCGGCGAAGCCCGTGGCGACGTCGAAGAGAGCGAGCCCTGCGAGAGAGATGGTCGGTGAGATGGAGAGCGGCCCGATGTACTGCAGCATCCAGCCAATGGCGCCCGTGAAACCGATCACTACTTGAAAAACGGACGCCACCATGATGGCGCCTTGGATCTGTGCGAAATGCATAACTTATTATAAGAAAATAACATAGTAGCATAGTAAACCTGAAGAAAAAAAATATATAATATTAAGACCAAATGTTATCTTATTGCTGACGTGGCGATCGGAAAGCTGGAAGTGCCCCAGAGCCAAATGAAGTAAACTAAACCACTTCGCGTATGTCAAGTGGATTTCATCGGAGAAGACACAAACCAGAAAGGATTAATACGCAAATATGAACAGGAGTATGTTCCGGCGATTTAAATGTAAGACATTTTAATATTACTAATAGTAATAATAACGACTTCTTATGCGCCAATATCATGGAAAATCAAACTCAGACGTCTATCAAAACCAAAGAATTGTGCAATCTCGTTATCGCCAACGGATGGATGAAAGTGCTAGGAAGTTAAGGAGGATAGGCACTACTGAAAAGATAGATGTTTAGACTCCCGCCAAATGAAACTATATTTCCTTCTAATTTAACGCTGTCAGGAAGTGCATTCCACTGAGTTTGGTGCAGCAACCGAGAAATAACTGCAGTGTTCGTCTTCACTCAACAACCTATACACTGTACTATACTATACTATATTATACTATACTATACTATACTATACTATACTATACTATACTATACTATACTATACTATACTATACTATACTATACTATACTATACTATACTATACTATACTATACCATACCATACTATACTATACTATACTGTAATATAATATAATATAATACGGTGTTAAAATAATATCTTTGAATGCGATAACCTATTGTTATTTGTCTTTCGGATATACCCAGTTGCTAATTCCTTAGCAGTAACACCAGAAATGTAATTACACATAACACAGAAAGACCAAAAACAGGCGGTGGCGTGTTTTGATTAGCGTGCATGTTTTGCATGCTGTTTCCTTGCTTTGGTAAAATACCAGTGTTGCCGAAACTTGCCTCACGTATGCGCAACTTCCACGGTTCCTCGCCAAGAGCCATTGTTTCGTTGGCCGCTGACGTCACGTTGCTGATCATGTCCGCGATGCCTTGAACGGCTTCCGTCCCTGGAACACACATTGCTTTCAGAGCACATCACAGAGGATGTTTCATGTAATGACAGGAAGAAGGACAAAGGAAAACCAAGGCACTATTGCGATATTTGTGGAACAATGTAGATCGGATGTCTATCAGAAAGTAGTGGTTCTCGCATAGGATCAGAACTGGCTGGAACACATTATTGTGTAAATATTAGCAGTATTATTAAAAACAAATAACTAAATAAATAGGAAAGTCATGTAGCTAATCATTCCCCTTGTTATCTGGGGATAACGCTTTAGAGCCCGACGGCGCAGTGCCGGCCTAGAGCCTTGGACCCATAATCGACAGAACCCAGGTTTGAATCGTGTGCGGCCGTGTCGAACCTTGGGTACATCTGTTCACTCAACATTGCTCTAGTTGTTCATTCAACCATGTCAATCTGTATCAGACCACACACAGCACTACTACAACGACTATTTATATACTGGTCGCTTCCCTGATTCCTTCTAGCGTAGCTAAATCTCCCCAGAGAGGAATCTTCCCAGAGACGTCAAGGTTTTCGGTTGAACAAGTCTGCCAGTGAGTAAAGTTAAATGGTGCGTTCCAATCACCGTGTGCGTAATATGGTAAACATCAGTTGATAAAACTTACATTTACGTTGGTAAACCTGATAAAGGCTATGATGGCTTCGTGTGAAAATATCACTCCGAATAAGATTTTGCGTGTCGCGTTAACGCGGTCATACCTGCCACGGGACATTTCCACCTCGGCAGAGAGAGGATGGCCAAGCTGGGCGCAATGAACGTAAATGTGCCGCCTTGAACAATCGGCAACCTATAAAATAGAAAAACACCATGATAGAAAGCGAAAAGGCAAAGCGGTCAACGACAAAACTACCCGTTAATCCAACAATATACTAATAATTCGCTCTGTATGTGACGGCCCTAGTCACAACACCAACAGATTATATAAATATTAATATGTTTCAATACGAAATTGTGAACAACAATGACAACATAATGATATCATTTGTTTTTTGCTGTATCGCGGGCTGTAGCATACCCCAAAATGTGTGTGCATGGTTTTTTGTGCGCGTGCGTACATGCGTGCATGCGTGTGTGTATGTAACATGGAAATCAGATCAGCAGTTTTTTTAAAGGGATACTCTAGTCAGAGAGAGATTCACAGCATTTACTTACATCTGTATAATATATTGTTTGTGCATAGTAATTGTGCACAAAGATCGTTAATAAACAATACATTATAGTATAGTTGTACAAGAAGCAGTCCATGTTGGGTTCAGGGCGTTGCCATCTTGATACTTATGCGCCAGTGACGTAAACCGCTTACGTCACTGGCGCATGCACGTTCGAACATCCTATGTCTGATCAATGGTATTTGAATGTATCCAGTACGTCGCGGATTGCTTACGTTACCATCACAATTATTAGCAAGATTGCGCAAATCATTGCCTTTTTCAACAATGCGCCAGTGACGAAAACGATTTGGCTTACGTCACTGGCGCATAAGTCCCAATATGGCAGCGCCCTGAATCTAAGATAGCAAGTTTTTGATACCATTAAACTATAACTAATTGTGTGCACAATTATTAGGCACAACCAATATAGTATACATATGTAAGTTAATACTGAGAACCTCGCACTGACTGGAGTATCCCTTTAAAGCAGCAACCAAGAGTCATTTTGGATGAGCGTGGAGCAAGGGAAGCGACTGACCGAGTGCCGATAGTCGCCTGCAGCAGCGTGGCGATGCCCGACACGAAGAAGATGGTTGAGATGAGCTCGCTCTTCACGATGTTGTCGTCCTGGCCGATACACAGGGCGGGCGCGAGGACCAACGGGTTGGACACCGTCGCTCCGAACATGATCAAGTAGTGCTGGCCGCAACACACGTAATACGTACACTCAGTACTTAGCCAAGTTCTGCTGACCGCAACACACGTATACGCAGTACTTAATCAAGTAGTGCTGACCGCAACACACACACACACACACACACACACACACACACACACACACACACACACACACACACACACACACACACACACACAACACACACACACACACACACACACACACACACACACACACACACACACACACACACACACACACACACACACACACACACACACACACACACACACACACACACACACACACACACACACACACACACACACACACACACACACACACACACACACACACACACACACACACACACACACACACACACACACACACACACACACACACACACACACACACACACACACACACACACACACACACACACACACACACACACACACACACACACACACACTATGTACTTGTTTTCCCAGTGCCAAAAATGCGCATGAAAACATCGTGTTTTCCCATCCAAAAGTTGTTACTGGTGCAAACTTCACTTACTAGACCTACTGTTGATATTGCTAGTAACCTACTATTAAGATGCATACTGTACTTACAGCGTTTGTGTGCGTGCGTGTGTATGTGTGTTTGTGCGTGCGTGCGTGTGTGCGTGCGTGCGTGTTTGTGCGTGCGTGCGTGCGTGCGTGCGTGCGTGCGTGCGTGCGTGCGTGCGTGCATGCAATTTAACTCCAACCGTTTAAAAACAACCCGGTTGCAAGTACTCGCTTACACTAAGGTCGGATCGCAGATATTAACACAGTGTTGGTGTATTTGGCTAACACTCACCTGGAAGCCGAGGATGATGCAGATGTACCAAGGCGGAACATCTTCGACACTGTACTGCAGTTCGTTCGGCTTCAATTTACTCGCCGACTTTGGCACTCGGGACTTCTTTTTGCGTTGTCGCACGGCCGAAGGCAGGGGTATCTCCTGTAGGCGTTGGGACTCGTCTTGCGCTGCCGGATTTCGGTTGTCGATGTTTTCATACGATGGCGGTCTCTGTTTGTTTGCAAATTAGAAGTTAGTTACATACAATAAAGTATATATAATATATATATATATATATATATATATATATATATATATATATATATATATATATATATATATATATATATATATATATATATATATATATATATATATATATATATCAATATAATATAATTAATATTATTATTATTATTTTAATTCATAAATAATATTAAAGGACTATGAATAATTTATTTGATGAGTCTATAATTTACTATTGCATTATATATATATATATATATATATATATATATATATATATATATTATTATATATATATATATATATATATATATATATATATATATATATATATAATGCAATATAAATTATATAGCCCTCATCCAAATAATTGTTCTGGACGCTTTCAATATTATTACTGAATTAAAATAACAAAAACATACGCTTATAAAATACTACTTGATAAAATATGCAGTCATTCCTGTTAATAAAAACAATTGTGTTCCTTAAAATGCATACATAAATAAGCACAACTATACAGGTGTATTAAAATAATAAAATATATTAATTAAAATAATAAATAAATGACATATTTTACACTGTATATATATATATATATATATATATATATATATATATATATATATATATATATATATATAATATATAAATATATATATATATATATATATATATATATATATATATATATATATATATACATATATAAATTATGTACATATATGCGTGTGTGCGTGTGTGCGTGCGCGCGTAATTGTGTGCTGGTGCATTACTATACCACCTGTATGTCAGCCATGGTGTCTTTTCTAATCCGTAACGACTTGCCAATGTGATATCAGTCCGCAATCTTGAATTACCTGCGTCAAGAAAACAATGATTAAACAGTGCAGCAACGGAAGAATGGCGATTTGAAACATGTGTTACCAATTTCTCACAGATTTACTAACTGATTTTTGCTTTTTAATCTGTATATCATATTTTATTAAATAAGTTTAGTCAGTACTTCCATTTCAATGTAATGTAGACTGTATTACTCAAATTGTGATTATATACGACTTCTTTAATTATATCTATGTATTATTATCGCGTATAGGAAACCGGCAAATCGTCACACACGCACGCAACCAATAATTTAATTGAGGTTGTTTCTGTTGAAACACTGTAGGCCCCGGGTATAATAAATGTAACTCTGTTGGTAAAAGCATTGGCTCTGCTGACATCCAGGAATTGCATAACTGTTATACGCTTTGTCTTTCATTTATCAGTGCATTGTACAATTCCGAAATATAGCACCTCACCTTACATTTTGTCTGTCTCTGCTGAAAGAAACGCCAGCGAAACCTATATAGGCTGAAAACAAACGACACGTGGCGTGATTGTGTTTCACGTTTACGTTGTTGCAAAAATCCAAACGTTCTGATGTAAATACTCGCCATAACACGATCTATAACATTTCATGACAATCCAACACATGGAACTAGGCCATACAATCGAGTAGCATCGTGTCAGTGTTGTTGACCCATAAAACACGTTGTAACATGTACACATATTGTGATACGGAATGGCATAGTGTACACTGTCAATATCAATGTCTTGGTCAGTGGTACTGTTAACAGAATACTTTAGTCAACGTTGGAAGACAATTTGTGTTCGGAGCACAACAATCAAATAAAAACGTTGATGTGACATATTATACTATTATTTCATAAAATTTGCATAGCCTAGGTATAAGCTGCAATCCAGTCGAAATATTAAAGAATTAAAGGCGTCCTTATTTTAGCCCACACGAAGAACTGGAAATATGTAGATATAGCAGCAGAAGCGGAATAAGGCAGAAGCGGAATAAGGGGTAATGAGGCCCTGATGCGATATTTGTTTGTGAAGTCTCAGGTCACGCAATGTCAATTCGAACGGGTTCCAGGAAGTCCGGGGGTCTACGGTTTGTTCGTCCCTCAGTGGGGATTTTTAATAATTTTACTCTCACCTGAGTGGAGCCCCTGGGAAGCTTTGGGATCAAAAAGTGTGTCCTCACTTGAATGCAATTGGCATTCACTGGCGCGCGACGATGGTCGCTTACCATGAACTTGCAACAAAAAATTGGCGTTAGCGTGTACAGCCAAGAAGTTGCATACTGTGCAGCTACGGTCTGACGTAGACCGACGTAGCGTCATCAATTGTTAGTGACGTCATTTTTTCACGTATTCGTCTCCCAATCGGCCAACAAACTTCAACAAGTTGAAGATCATTGTTGGTATCAGCATGGACGCTCATCGGAATAGGTAGACAAGAGGTAGCTATGGGAAGATAGTTTGAACTTTGACGTAGCAAAGTTGATTTGTGGGGGATGGGTTGACAAATGAAGGGAATAATTAAATATGGATAGGGAAGGGTAGTAAGAAGGTTTATGCACTGGGAACTGACGTGGGCAACAGCCCTAACCTTAAAGCAACAAGGCTGGGAGTGGGAGCTGTCACGGCGGCCTTTGTAGGTTCATTCCAATCTGGAATGGTCCTGAGAAAGACTGAAAAGTTTCAGTTGTCTGCTCTGGAAGATGGTTTAGCTTTGATGATGTCTGGCTGGTGCTTTCAAGTTAGGGCTGGAGATATTTGCGGGGCCATGTGAAATCCTAATTGAGGCGGGCAGTCTTACTCCTTGTTTGTAACGTTTGCTATTCCCGTGTCGTCAGCATGGCGACGTATGTGACAGTCGCACGGAATCTACCTGGACCCACGGCAGGATGTTTACTCATCGTCTCCTCTTTATACATTAAAGCTAAATGTAGACAATACAAAGTTTCTTATTATTAGTACAGAGATGCAGCGTGAAAATAAATTAAAATGTTTCCCTATACTTCCACTTAGTCATAATGTTTCCAAAACCACGATGTCCGAGAAAGAGATCGACATTTTTGAACAACTTCACATTTTGTCTTTCGTTGATTATCTTTCAATTAAATTCCTCAATGATTTTAGGTACGGCCTATTGAGGATGCAGACTACGTCGGGGGGGGGGGGGTAGCATAGTCGTTAACACACTAGCCCAGGGCATGTCGGCGCTCCGGGTTCAACATCCGGGTCGGGATGGCGCCTGGCAAGGTATATTTGGTGTGCAATCTGGACTCGTAAAAGATGCACTGAGAACAATAAGCTCCATGCCAGTGACCACCCTAGTGCTAACATTGAAACGTCAGCTTAGCGATAATGTTCTGAAAAAGTCTGATTTGCTGAGTGAGACTTCATAAGACCATAGCATTGTATCCAGAATACATTACAGGTTAGTCAGGTAATATAACGTTGCCGCGTGGCGGAAACAAATAGAACCATTGTGCCTATCTGTTCAATGCCATGGTGTTTTACGTTTGTTGTCAATTTACTCAATTTCCGTTTTATCCATTATCTACGTCATTGCCACTAGGAGTATTTTAATGTCTTCCTTGTTGGAAAATTGCGCGGTGGAACTTTTTATTGACTTCCTGGTTGTACAATGTGACACTGGAAATGTTTTGTTTTCGACTTCCTGGTCGTATGACGTAGCATCGCCACGCAAATTTTGGTTTCCGCTTTTTCAGAGCTATTCATATGCCGTGTAAACAGTAAGAGCAAATCAATTTGTGTTATTGTCAACGGTATCTCAATAATCGTGACCCACTCCAGCGAAATCAGACATAAACTAAAGCTGAATGTTCAGCTTCAAAGGAAACGAGCGATCGTTTGTCAGATTTTTTGGTTTTAATTAGAATAATTATTGCAGGCATGCTTTAATAAATTCACAAAACGATGGGATATGTGACGATATTTGTTTTGATTATTTTATGGAGATATTACAGTCTAAAACAAAAAAATAAGGATAATAAGCTCAATTCCCACGCACTGTTCTTGTTGAATGCCATACCTACCTCTGCCATATTTCCATCGTAGAATAAATAATTAATTTAGAGACACATTTCTACCTCAAATTTGGTCACATAGCAATTAACAATTCGGAGGATGCCTCTGTTATGGAAATGTGTGAAGGTATCTCAGTAAACCGCAATTTTTTTATCAGTATTGTTTTTGTTGTAAATATCTGTGGACACCTTATAATTATTAAATGATAACACCGCAACTAATTGCGCTAGGCAAATGTCTGCGATTCCGTTAAAACGCTAATATAATTGACTGTTACGTGTCATCCACATTTCAAAATGTCATTTTCCTACATACAGTGTATTCCTGATTTCGATTTCGAGTGGGTCAACTTTTTGTACCCAACTTTTGTTGTTGTTGTTGTTTTTGTTGTTGTTGCTGCTGCTGTTGTTGTTGTTGTTAATATTCTCCAGCACGAGAGGACCTACTACCAACGATAAAACATAATAGTACAGTCTTCCATGAGCATCCGGGTTACCTAACACAATTGGCTGCTCTCGTCTATAAATACCACATTTGGAACATCCATCAAGTAGACACCGCTCCAGTTTGCTCGCTTGTGTCTTTTTTCTGGCATCGTCTGATGCTTTGTTATTTTCCTATGTTCTTCTCTACCCGACTGTTCATTCTCTTTCGCAGACTACAGACTACATGCCTTGCTCCCTATTGCACCCATTAGCGTGTTTAGCCACCCCAATTTAATCTTTCCATCATCTGTCGTCACTAAACGTATTCCACGATTCCAACTTCCCCAGCTACATAATTCAATAAAAATCGAAGTAACCATAATTATATTTTGTTGTTGTTAATTTATTGTACAGCGCGTTGAGCACAGGGGACATTGCGCTTTATAAATTTTAAATTATTATTGCTATGTACGTAATTCAATAAAAACATCATTACAGAATTATATATTATAGATATACTATAGTATAGACAATTGAAGAAGTCACATCGTATCTTTAAATATATAAACAATAAATATTTTACATGTATAGTTTAATTTATTTTTATAAACAATTAAAGTTTTTTGCTCAGGATAATTTCATTGCATTCGCCGATAATCACACTGACATTGATCTCTATCCCTATCATAAGTGACTAATCCGCGATAAAACTACAAGGTCGGCGACTTTTGCGGTGGTTGTTGTCCTCGCTCGGTGCAGGATAGGGACATGCTCCCTTCCCCCCAGTGGATACAGGTCACGGCTACGCACGCGACGGTTGTAGAATTGGGTCAACCGATATCCGTGCTAGCAGCTTGCGGGACATACAGTAAGCGGCGATACAGATCTAAGAGCGCATTTATACGGAGCACGGCGCTGACACTCACACGCAGATTCTAGTGTCCGGGTATCGCAGTGTTGAACAGATGTCTGCGATTATTTAGCCAATATTTGCTGCACCTACCGTGATCACTGGTATCCAGCGCATGCGCTTCACTCGATCTCACCGACAGCCGTTCACGGTGTGGTGCGCTAGACAGTAGCAACGTTACGCCAAAGTTTGCGTGCGTATAGGCTTGTATAGAGTCTACTCACTCGGCTGGTATTTGTGCCGAATAGGGGGCGTATACTAACGGACTTCGCACCCTCAACACACCGCCGGCGACTGGATCATCCGCACACGGAACTACATCGACACTGGGAGTGGCAGGGGACCGCTGACAGAAGCCTTGCCATTGGACGGAGAACACGGATGCTTTCGTGGATTTAATTCACGTCGAGACCGTAAGTAGGGTAATGTACACAGTGTTGGACATAACGTGAAGAGCACCCGTGCTTCTCACTCACTCACTCACTCACTCACTCACTCACTCACTCACTCACTCACTCACTCACTCACTCACTCACTCACTCACTCACTCACTCACTCACTCACTCACTCACTCACTCACTCACTCACTCACTCACTCACTCACTCACTCACTCACTCACTCACTCACTCACTCACTCACTCACTCACTCATCATCACTCACTCACTCACTCACTCACTCACTCACACAGTCACTCAGTCACTCAGTTACTCAGTCATTCACCCACTCACTCATTCACTCACCCACTCACCCACTCACCCCCACATACACTAATTCACCTACTCATTCACTTACTCACATTCGGAACACTAATTTACTCACTCAGTCATTCATCTCTGAATGTCCCACCCGTTTACATCGCGTTCACTCACACTCATTTGTGACTGAGTCATTCATTGACTATTTACCACTCACTCACCCACCCACGCACGCACTCACTCACTCACTCACTCACTCACTCACTCACACCTCGGGTCCCCAAATATTCATTCATTCGTTCGTTCGTTCGTTCGTTCGTCCGTCCGTCCGTCCGTCCGTCCGTCCGTCCGTCCGTCCGTCCGTCCGTCCGTCCGTCCGTCCGTCCGTCCGTCCGTCTTCGTCGTCCGTCCGTCGTCCGTCCGTTCGTCCGTCCGTCCGTCCGTCCGTCCGTCCGTCCGTCCGTCCGTCCGTCCGTCCGTCCGTCCGTCCGTCCGTCCGTCCGTCCTCCGTCCGTCCGTCCGTCCGTCCGTCCGTCCGTCCGTCCGTCCGTCCGTCCGTCCGTCCGTCCGTCCGTCCGTCCGTCCGTCCGTCCGTCCGTCCGTCCGTCCGTCCGTCCGTCCGTCCGTCCGTCCGTCCGTCCGTCCGTCCGTCCGTCCGTCCGTCCGTCCGTCCGTCCGTCCGTCCGTCCGTCCGTCCGTCCGTCCGTCCGTCCGTCCGTCCGTCCGTCCGTCCGTCCGTCCGTCCGTCCGTCCGTCCGTCCGTCCGTCCGTCCGTCCGTCCGTCCGTCCGTCCGTCCGTCCGTCCATCCAACCAACCATTCATCAATCCATCCATTCATCCATCCATCCAACCATTCATCCAACCATTCATTCATTCATTCGGTCGAAAAACTCAATCGCCTACTAATTTCATGAAATTGCATCGAAATGTTGTGATAGAGACAATGTATTAAAAGAAAGAGTTATGTCAAACAGATCATCCTTTCACGTTCAGTTGCAACAGTCGTCAGTGATGGGAGATGACCACGTGACAAAAACCCTTCGTTTTGTGTGTACCTTCGTTAGTCAAATTAACTTGCATTACTGTTTCGTTGTTGTCCTCTTTGGTTAGCTGCAACAGTTGTCTCTAGCACAAGTAGATAATCACAACTTCGTTTTTGATTAGCTTTTTCAAGCACCCAACGTCATTAACAGTGCTGGTAATCTAAAATAAATAGGCTATCCACCCCTTCCACATTCTTTTATAACGCACGCTCTTGTATCGTCTTCACACTTTCACAGGGCCTGGGAACGATGTGTTTAATTACAGAAATGACTGCATTATTTTTAACATGAGTTGGGTGTTCAAATTCTTCGCTGTGTACATTGTAACTTTCGATCCCCTTCGAGAACGTGGTGAAATAAATATGCACCAAGGTTACTACCGAGAGCAAAATCCCAGATGGTAGATGGTGAAGAAGGATACTGTTGGCTTATTGAGAAACATTCATGCTGTAAGTACGTTAATTAATTAGACTGCAGATGATTAGTCCCATTAGTTAATAACCTATTATGAGAATGAATAATTTCGTATGTCGATTATATCTACATTTTTGCACCAACGCACGCATTATTATATACGTATGTACGTGTGTACGTAAGTACGTATGTACGTATGTACGTATGTACGTATGTACGTATGTACGTATGTATGTATGTATGTATGTATGTATGTATGTATGTATGTACGTATGTACGTATGTACGTATGTACGTATGTACGTATGTACGTATGTACGTATGTATGTATGTATGTATGTATGTATGTATGTATGTATGTATGTATGTATGTATGTACGTACGTAGTACGTACGTACGTACGTACGTACGTACGTATGTATGTATGTATGTATGTATGTATGTATGTATGTGCATCCATGTATGTGTGTATGTATGTATGTGTGTATGTGTGTATGTACGTAAGTACGTATGTACGTATGTACGTGTGTACGTGTGTACGTATGTACGTATGTACGTACGTATGTATGTATGTATGTATGTATGTATGTATGTATGTATGTATGTATGTATGTATGTATGTATGTATGTATGATATGTATGTATGTATGTATGTATGTATGTATGTATGTAGGTAGGTAGGTAGGCAGGCAGGCAGGCAGGCAGGCAGGCAGGCAGGCAGGCAGGCAGGCAGGCAGGCAGGCAGGCAGGCAGGCAGGCAGGCAGGCAGGCAGGCAGGCAGGCATGCAGGCATGCATGCATGCATGCATGCATGCATGCATCCGTGTATGTGTGTATGTAATCTTATGTATGTGTATGAATGTATTTATGGGAAATGCGTGTGCTTTGTTCAAGTATCCTCTATTTAGGATGTTTAGAATAAATATGAACGAGGAAACTAATGCACTGGCAACGGAGTTGGGTGGCGAATGTAAATTCTAAACCCGAAATCTGAAAAAAACAAATCAGCTTATAGATCTTTCGTGTAGACGGTCTTACCTGCAAAATGGGTCATTCATCCGTTGCACTCCCACGTCAATATAACGAAACCGATAACGAAAACTACATAACCAGAAACATGTCCACAGAACATCCACATCTCACTTACCCACTGTGACGTGTTTTTGAACACATCCCTTGCCAGTGCCACGTCTTTTCACGCGGCTCCCTCGTTGTTTTCTAGACGGAGTCAAGGAATGAGTTGTCGAGCCGATGGATTGGCAGCTGCATCCACTCAATGGCACGGCGAAAGTTGCGGCCGACACAACTAGAACGACCGAGGCGATGTCTTCAGCCAACTCGACGGTCGCCAGCTCCTCAGGCGTTGACACGGGGGCCTCCGTAGGACTAGTCGGGGCCGTCGTCTTCTTTATTGTCATCATCATTATCATCATTATTCGTAATCGCAAAGGGAAGTGTCAACACGACGAAGAGGCAGCACCGGAAGACGACGGGGTTTCGATTGTCAGCGAAGAGCCAGAAAGTCCGAAAGCAAATAGCAACGTAACCGAAATGATCGGCTCCATATATCGGGAGTCTGACTACAAAGTGCGGTATCGGAAAAGCAATTGCATCAGTGATCCGGATATGAGAGCTCTTGTGGAGGAGATGTTGATAAATCCGGCACGGCTGTCGCTCGGGGCAATCATCGGGAAAGGTAGGAGAATGTTGGCTCTGCGCTAACGGCATGGTTTTATTGATTGTTTTGCTTGCTTCGCCTGCTTCGCTTGCGTAACTTTAATATTACTCACAGTCACATGCCGGCCATCCACGACTTTTAGCTGTTTGTTTTAACACGATGACAGATTCATGTAAAGTTTAATTGAGTGTTATACTTGTATTATACGTGCATTAGTGTGCGTGCGTACGTGTGTTTGCGCGCACTTGTGTATGTATGCGTGTGTGTATAGATATATACATATGTGTGTGTGTGTGTGTGTGTGTGTGTGTGTGTGTGTGTGTGTGTGTGTGTGTGTGTGTGTGTGTGTGTGTGTGTGTGTGTGTGTGTGTGTGTTGTGTGTTTGTGTGTTTGTGTGCGTGCGTGTGCATGTGTGTGCCTGTGTGTGCATATGTGTGCATGTATGTGTGTGTGTGTGCATGTGTGCGTGCGTACGCGCGCGTCACCGGGACAGAGGGTGACACCCCTGGCTAAGACCTAGTTCTATTTGTGTTCCTTTCAATGGAACCAATAAAGAATACCATGCTGCCAGACTCAGTGCCGCGACCCACGGCCTGTGTCGACAGACAATGGCGGACAGAGGCTATGCTAGGGACCCGCTCATGACAGCGTAACACGTAACAACATCATGATAACTAAATTCGAGTTTGGGTAGAAAGCTGCGAACGTAATAAATTAAAATCGTCTTCATTTCTACGAAGAATTTACTAACTATGTGAAAGAATAATTATTTATCCCCCCCACACACCGGGATATGACATGAAGCTGTCAGTTGATGGAGTATATGTGTGGACGCAATGGCATTCCGATGTCTGCGTCTGGAATTCGATCAGCAAACCTGATACTACCAGTGATCACATGTTTGTCGAACCTGTCTCGCCAAGTAAACCGAGACTGACTGACCACATCGGTGGTGATAGATAGCCAGTGCCACACAATGACCAGACTGTCGTATAGATTGTGCATTTAAACCATCGAATGTTGTCAATTGGTCATCACTCTGCATGCAGATAATCTGCTTTACCGATTGTCCTGCGTATTTATTAATAGTTGGTAATAGTTTATAATTAGCACACCTTTATTGGGGTAGTCTGTCGCCGTTCCAGGGATCAGTGGTCTACAAGGGCCTCGTGTGGTCACTGTGGTCACTTGGCCTACCTACTTGAATGTTACTCGCTTTCTGTGAACCGACCTACATCAATAGCTGGTAGAATAGTCCTAGCCCCATCTTGAGTGCCCTTCTCGCCAACGGCCACCCGTGAACTGCGGCCAGATTTCAGATGGAGTAACTGTTTTATCCATTTTATCCAACACCCGCCCCCCCGTACCCCCCCCCCCCGTTTAACGGAATGAACAGGCCATTTCACCCTCTGCAGCGGCCACGTGGAGTCATGGCGCTCAAGAGCTGCTGTCAAGGTAACTTGATCTCCCGTGGTTTTGTCGTGCATGTGGGCCACGCAATCAATGGGTGCCTCAGTATTAGTGATTAGATGTTACCTCAACAGGGGTCAACGTGTGACGTCCTATGTAGAAGGTAGGAGACTGACACGGGTTACACTTGTATCGCGGCCACACTTCTTATCCGGCCAAACTACCTCCTCTGCAGAATGACGCTGGGTGGCCGTTCCAAAATGGAACTACAGCATATCCTTGCAAAAAATCCTTTTGCAAATGACCTTAGGCAATTGTTTTAGTTGATGATTTTCTAGTTTTTCTCCGCCAAACATTCGACCGTAGATACTGTCGATGTTTTCTGTTTTGCGTAATTGACCGCATCCATTGATTACACAAGACTAAGCATGGCGTATTTTTGCAAACTTGTACACGAAGCGATGCGCGAGTGGATATTTAGTAATACAAAGTAGGCCACCGAAACCGCGTACGGACCTACAATAATAATACACTTCGACCCTAGCGCGTCATTCAACCGAAGTAGTCAACCGAAGTGAGTCGGCTCAGCTTTTCCTGCACGTTGAGTCAGAGCCGATGTTTTTATGTCCGCCCGCCATCCGGCTACATCGTACCGCTCGCTGCCACTTGGCTTAAGTCTACATCCGCGTTCACTTATATCGGCTGTATCTAGTTTGTATCCGTTTGTCGTCGATACTTGTCATCAGTGTTTGCCGGACCCCGTCTTTCGACGCGACTTAACCGGCACCTTGCTTGTTGGTCTACTGTCTCGCGTGTGAAGGTAAGCGGCTGAGGCGCTCTGTTAGACGGTACTCGAAATAATAGTATAGGCCGTGTACTAATGCGTAATACCAGTGTTAGTACAGCTCACTATCTTATCGCGACAACGTGCACACATTCTTAACATTGTTTGTCATGACGATTACGTTAGCATGTTTTACGACGTGGACGCCTATACACTGTCATTATATATGGTAGTGAAATATCGGTTCATTGACGAAGTGATAGTGGCGAACACCACACAGTTGCTGATATATCAACACTAACTTAAACGCCCACAAATTCGCGAAATAATTAAACAGTCTGCAGTGAACTGTAGCGATTAACGTACGTGTCAACAGTCATTCAGTACTGTGGCCTATCAACCTGTCGCTCGATGCAAAGGGTTAAGGTTTCACGAGACGGTGACTAGACAACGACCCCGCAAAACAGCGAATCAGCGCCGACGCACTGTGTAGCGGGAATTCCCGAGCAGTTTGCTGTCAACTGCGTCCCTAAATAACAATGATTAGTGAGTTTTGTCTCGTGAGGAAGAGGTGACGAAAACGGTTCTGCACCAGCAAGTGTCAGCTCAATGTTTTGGTACACATCACTATTTCAGTAAGGTACGTTTAGTGAATATGTGCAACGTACATGAATTCTGGACACTTACTTGTGTGTAGCTATATAACATGCATAATTAAATTTATTTTTGACAATTGGTCTAAACGCCGTACACGTGACAATGTCATGATTGAGGCACGACTATTTAAAAAGGTTATTGTTCGAATACGTCCTGGTTGTTGATTATGCTTTCCATGCTCGTATTCACATACGGCGATGCGCTATCGAAGTTTTATTTTTGAACACTTTCAGATTTATTGAAGCATTCTTGCCTGAATAGTGAATACGTTCGAAAGCACAGTTCATCTGAATAGTTTTGTGAATGCATCTAACAAATATATATATATATATATATATATATATATATATATATATATATATATATATATAATATTATATATACATATAATATAAATCATAATAATTATTATATGTATATATATATATATATATATATAAATATAATATATATATATATATTATATATAAATATATATATATATATATATATATATATATATATATATATATATATATATACATATATATATATATATAATTATTTTAATCACACACAAATTCGCACGCACGCACGCACGCACGCGCGCTCACACACACACACACACACACACACACACACACACACACACACACACACACACACACACACACACACACACAATAAACATGTATTCACATGCTGTGCAAATTTAAGTTAAAACGGCACACAAAATAATGTTTTCCCGCATCCTGATTACACATTTATACATGTAACAACTGCCAACGATATCCTGAGCGCGATGCCGAAAACAAATGGTTCCAAAGTCTTCCCCACGTGCTCAGTTCTAAATGTCGCATCTTGTTCCTGGGTGTTGAAAAACAACACGTTGAGCCGATGCTCTGTGTTAAAATACGGATAGATACGTGGAAGTGGTTGGTATTTGGTAAACACATTGCCCGTGTTGGCAGTGTTGTTCGGTGCAGTTTGGATAACGTTAGGTTGCTACTTCCTGATGCTACGGAACAAACAGTGTTGATTTATAGTAGGGAAAGAGACCAACACAGCTTAGCCAATAGCGGGTAGCGAGAGTCGGCTCAAACAGCTAGGGGTAGGCGTTGGCGTCATTACAGATGGAAGGTGGGAATGGAAAGTGTGTCTGTTTGCCACACCGCAGTGCAACATTTTTTATATGACTAAGTATTTACACATTAATATTATGTATAACGATTTTGGGCGCTAGATGTTTATACGAGTAGTGATGAACACTGTGAAATGTCGTTTTATATACAGACGGAACGTCGCCACAACAAGACGATGTGAAAAAACATAATAATGGAAGCCGAAAACGAATTGACGACAAGTTCGCCGGATGGGGGCAGCACTACGCAGGAAATATCCTACGGCTTGGTGGGATTCTTCATTTTCGTCGGGGTTCTGATTATTTTGTTCATAGTCAAGAAAAAGTGTGCGCACGAAAAAAATTCTGAGAAAGAGCATAGTTTCAGCAGCGAAAGCCAAGATGAACTGTCAGATGTCTTCATCGATAAACCCAAATTTGAGAACGCGAAAACGTTTAGAGATTCGCCGTACTGCGGGAAGTTGGATGAAGACCTGAAGATCCTGATCGACGAACATAGAATCGATGCCAGGAGACTGTTAATTGAACACCCAGTTGGTAAAGGTAAGAAGTTAGTCACGTAAACTTTGACAGGACGGGATAATGACAACACTTTAACACAGGCACAGTTTTTTTTTTAAATGTCGTTGATACGACATTGTTTGCGTTCTCACGCCGTGGATGTCGTGTGACTTTCTACCCGCATGTCCTTACTCGCCCCGCGTGTTGCTTGGTATTCTCGCTGCATTTGCTTTTATTGTTTTCTATGAGAAATCATTCTTCGGTTTCTCGCATTGCCCTAGGAGATGTAGTGACAACATGACATTTAACGTAAATGTGTGTATGTGTAGACCCTAAGTGCGCGCACGCATGTAGATTTGAGTGGATGTGTGTGCGTGTGCGTGTGTGTTCTGAGCGGATTTATATACATATGTTTATGTATATAAATAATATATATATATATATATATATATATATATATATATATATATATATATATAGTATTTTTTATTTACGTGTGTGTGTGTGTGTGTGTGTGTGTGTGTGTGTGTGTGTGTGTGTGTGTGTGTGTGTGTGTGTGTGTGTGTGTGTGTGTGTGTGTGTGTGTGTGTGTGTGTGTGTGTGTGTGTGTATATATTCATGCGTGTACATGTATCCATTGCATGCGAGCATGATACTATTATGGACTTGCGTAAGTATTACACATGATTAAATACTGCATCTACTTGCAAAACGACTGCAAATACCTTTCGAACGTTAAAACGATATTCAACATACTGTTCAGTGCTCCAAAGTATGTGTTCTGCCTCTATAATAAGCAATACTAGTAAGCAGTATTGATTTGTGTGTATGTAATCCGTCAAGCTTGTTCACACATTGACACTCAGTCATTGATGTATTCTATTATATATCTTTTTATTGTAAATAGTCCAATGTTTACTGTGGTATGTTCAACTAATCATACGTGCGTTCTATGCAAATCCTTAGTTGAAGAATGTTGGTTGTCAAATGGTCTCCTTAACTATATACGAACTATGTTTTATTCAATGTGTTATTATAAAAAAAAGGATCAGTTAATTACTAACTACAAGTTTAGACTGTGACAGAGAACAAGACTTCGTAAAATTGTAATTCAACTTGCGCAATATTAACCGACATAAATGTAATGACTTCTCATGTTATATTCACAACGCTTTTGGGGTTTTCGTCGTCTACCAGTATTTCTTAGTTATACTGTCGTGTTTACAAGTATTTCAAAGTTTATGTAAATAGTACAGCTATCGGTTCTGTGTGATGATTTTGTCTTGTCCTATGTGGTTCCCTGGTTGAATGCGATATATTATCTTTACAGGTCAGTTTGGCTGCGTGTACGAAGCAACATTGGCCAAAGATGCACGGTCCAGTAACGACTACGGATCTCTGACACACGAAAAAGTCGCCGTGAAGACAATCCGAGGTAAGGTTCTGATCTGAAACATGTGTGTTTTAATGGGAGGAAGACTGTAATGTAGGATACGAACGAAGGTAACGTTGTCATACTAAATATGTCCAACTCCATCGTCGTCATTGTCGTCATGTGCATACTTGCTGTGGTCGGTCACCTGTTCATATTCTTGTTAAAACTTTATTGTAGTCATTCCCACAGTAACAAGGAAGCGGAATACGTCACAAATATCAATGCAAACACAAACTAGTCATAAATGTAACTATTTAACTGTGCTTCATCTTAGTAAATAAACTGCTCAGGAGATATACGCATTGTTTAAACTAGTCACATGATAGACAACGCGAGTTATTGTAAAGGGTGCTCACCCCATGGTGTAGGTGAATCGTGTGACATGGATAGTATCGAGGCGTTCCTGCGCGAAGGAATGATCATGCGAGAGTTCCGGCACGAGAACGTACTCACACTCATCGGAGTAGCCCTCGGCAGCAATGGGCTGCCTATGATCATCCTGCCACACATGCTGAACGGAAACCTGAAGGCGTACATTGCCAAGCCGACACTCCAGGTAAAGACGCCATCTTGTATCATGTTCCTGCGTCCCGTGGTACGGGCATAGCGTTGAATCCGAGTAATTAAAACTTCGATTTGAAAGGCTGTTTGGAGTCTTCAAATAACACCAACGGCAAATATAAGATTCCGTGCTATGTTTCTGAATATCAGGCAAGGTAGACTAGAACTAGAAGTGATTTATAGTCATAATATAATAACACACACACACACACACACACACACACACACACACACACACACACACACACACACACACACACACACACACACACACACACACACACACACACACACACACACACACACACACACACACACACACACACACACACACACACACACACACACACACACACACACACACACACACACACACACACACACACACACACACACACACACACACACACACACACACACACACACACACACACACACACACACACACACACACACAACACAACACACACTCACACACACACACTACACACACACACACACACACACACACACACACACACACACACACACACACACACACACACACACACAAACATTCACCTGACGGCTACGCGTTCATTTCGGATACAGATAACGTTACACGTGCCTCGGTTGTAACCGTGTTGTTTCCTGTAGGTGACGGTGCGTGAGTTGCTCCAGTTTGGCGTGCAGGTTGCCCGGGGCATGGAATACCTCTCGCAGCACAAGTTCGTGCACAGAGACCTCGCCGCACGCAACTGCATGTAAGTGACCCAGTCGTAAATGCGAGGTTACAGACTAGGAAGATTACATCAAATATTAATTAATTAACATACGTGATGAAATGAGTCGTGAATCCGTCCTTTCACGTGCGTCAGCAACAAAACCTATGGTTTTAACCACTTATTCAACGTACATGTAGATTAGGAACGATTTCGGTAGGCTCATCTCCGATAGCAATTCTATACAACAATAACTGATTGTTCGTGAAAATGTTGACCAAGTTGGAAGTATATTATTCAAGTAAAATGTCTGATTACACAACTACAACTGATTGGATAAGCATACAGCTTGTTCTTACATTCACACACGTTTACGTTTGCCAGGTTGGACGAGACGATGACGGTGAAAGTGGCCGACTTCGGGCTGTCACGTGACATCTACATGAAGGAGTACTACTCGAGCAGCGACCGTCAGGCCATGCTGCCCGTCAAGTGGATGGCGCTGGAGAGTCTCATCCACTCCGTCTACACAACCAAGTCGGACGTGGTAAGACTCGCCTGGTCCTCACAGAGCTCGACGCCTAGGAAGCTAATGTCCAGCTTCCTACTGTCGTTCACTCTCTGGCTACGCGATAACGCTCGGGGAATTTCTCGGGTTCCAGATTTGGTTGCTATAATTAGAACATATTTCATTATCTATAGAAGCAGAAACAGTTTTCGGAGCCAGTTGATGTCTTGTTAGAGAACCGTTTTTTCAGCTGAAAGGGTCGTGGTTTAAATCATATTACGGTAGTTAAGATCGTCTAATGTTTCGTTCAGATCACGCTGCAGTCACTGCGCAAAACGTTACACGTACGCGCTACCTCACCTTTATACGTATTCATTTACTCATAAAATAAAACAAAAATGTCAAAAAATAAACATGTAACAAATAAAAGGAATACAAAAAGGTGGTTCATGGAGGATTGCGCAATATAAATGCGTTCGATGCATATTGTATTTACAAATACCGTCTAATATGAAATAGAAAATAGAGATTTAACTAACAGTGAAAGAAAACAAATGTGGCTCCGGACGTTATTTCCATACCCGAGACGTACTCCGTGCGAGCTGCCCCAAGATGCCGTCAAATCGACCACTCGTGAATCACGTGTTGTGGCTGTTATGAAATAATAAAGAACAACAGACGGTGACGTCATATTCCCATTTAGTTATGTTTCTCTTTGTAATTATTTTAATTTGCTTGCTGTTGGAGCAGAAATATGCGTAGAAACTCACCCCATACAACGCACAAAGATTGAGAGAAACATTCTTGCGACGTCATAGCTGTCTTACGTAGCAATACGTAGTCGTTGACGCCACGTCATTAACGTGCGTGAGAGTACGTATTACGTAGTTGCTGTGTACGTACTTCGTGTTAGACCCACGTGGTACAAAGATTCAACTATAGATATATGTAATTAGAGATTTGTAGTTGAATCTATATAGTTAATCAGTGGATTCAGTTAATGGATTTCTAGAACGGTTTGAGCGAGGCGGTCTCCGGATAACCGTTACGTTACGAGTTTTGAATTGTTCGTTCGTCGATATATTGTCATATCAGACAGATGTAACGGCAATTGTTTAGCTTTTGCATAGATTTCAATAGCATTACAACGATAAACCAGCAGTGGATTGTTTCTTTTACATACTAATGTATATATTATGCTAAACAACGAATCACTGCAACCATTCAAAACATAATTATAGGGGAGGTTGTAATACATTATATATATATATATATATATATATATATATATATATATATATATATATATATATATATATATATATATATATATATATATATATATTATGTAGTGACTAACGGGGGGGGGGGCTAAACTAACATGACGTTCTTTGTGGATGGCCCGTGACCTAAGACCCGTGTAAGGCGGTGTGGAGTGTGTGTGTGTGTGTGTGTGCGTGCGTGCGTGCGTGCGTGCGTGCGTGGGTGCGTGCGTGGGTGCGAGCGAGCGAGCGAGCGCACGCACGCACGCACGCGCGTGTGTATTTGTAAATCCGAGAGTTCTATATCATTAAATATATCTTTCAGTTGTTTATTTTACTCTATATAACTTAGTAAATGTATATATCAGCACCGATGTTTGTTTACCAGTGGTCATTCGGGGTGCTGATGTGGGAGTTGCTCACACGAGGAACGACGCCCTACCCAGACGTGTCTAACTGGGACATCCGGCAGTACGTGCAGTCAGGAAGACGCCTCCCTCAGCCGGAGAGCTGCCCCGACGACTTGTAAGTGTCGATATCAGTGAGAACGTATATTAATTTATATCATTAGCTTCGTACACAAACGCAGGAACCAGTTCATCATGAATTCAGCAGAAACGTATAGTGAGACGAACAATTTATTGTAATGTGACGTAACAATGAATGAACATTAAGTATATATGGAAAATATTCTATAAAGGTTGTGATAGTAAGTACTCTTCAAGCTCTGTTTATACAAAGAAAATGTGGTTATGCCTATTTGTTTAAGAACTTTGTTTCACACCAAATCACTACTTATTGTCTGTATTTAGTTAAACCACGCACGTTGTGTGTACACCCTCAGATTAAACCGTAAACAACGATGCGCATCTAGCCCAAATATGTGCTGTCATTTGTTTTGAGGGAGTGCGACTGTTTTTATTACCGTACATATCGTACCCAAAAAAATGTTTTTGCAACGAAACATTTATATTAATAAATGATATGCCAACAGGTACACCATGATGAGAACATGTTGGTCGGCGGAACCAAGCGACAGACCCAGCTTTACCGACATCGTACGTCAGCTGAACGAGATTCTCGGCGGCGACGATGACGACGACGAGAACGAAGAAGAAACCCCATCGATGGAGCCTAACTATGCGAACCTGGACGCTTCTGTTGACGTGTACATAGTTCAAGACAGTCCCCCGCCCTCTCCCGACAGCGGTCTCCTCGGCCCGCACGTGCGGTCGGATTCGTCTGCAGCTGACGAGGAGCTCAGTTCGCCTGGCATCGCCGCCGGCAACGGCTTCGCCACCACGGTTGAACACGCCATGGTCCATTGAATGCGTTGATGATTGGCGCAAGGGAGGACGCGTGTTTGACTTGTTAGTTGGTGGATGGTACGACTTCACAGTGTGTTATGACAAGTGGAAAGTTTCTCCTACGAAATGTCGTCGGTCTAAAGACAGTTGAGTATTGCCTCCGCACGATGAAGATCTCATCAAATAGTACATGTTTATAGCAGACAATCAGGCGGCCATCTGAGAATATACTGTATGCAGTGTAAAAACCAAATGGGATTTTCTCAGAGCTATCATGCCACATTCGTTGACGATTCTTGGTTACTGCGGGAGATGCGTATAATGAAATCTTCTGAACGCCGAGCGTAATAATTTAGACGTGAGATTCGATAGTGGTCTTAATAAACGGATGGAATCGTCGTGCACGTATGATCATGATACACGTAGACATTTGTGGAGTGAAGTGTTGTTCTAGTCTCAAGCGTGTCTTCCTAATGTACACAGACACGGTTGTCAATGAATGTGCCATTCATTGTACGGCGATGCTTCACCTCTGGCCACGATTAGTATTATTTTTGTTGTTTTGTTAAGTGTATATGAGAAAGTGTATAAACGAAGACATGGTCATTCGTGTGCACTTTCGCTACTTAATACGACTTTGTTTTATCGTCTTCTCTTGCTGTAATACTCCGGATGTGTCAAACGGTCAGGGTCGGATGCGCATGCTGTTTTGTGCGTATCTTTGTCTGCAATTTGAATAACAACGTAGTTAATCCAATGCACGTGATATATCATCGTGATACTAATTATGCATATTTTCCTACATAGAAGAACAGTGATAATATACACAGAATAGATGAATCAGTTCGACTTCGTACGTGTTTTTCAATATCTCATCCCAACCAAATGATATGTTTTATTAGATGCATGTCACTATTTATACAATGATAGTATATGACTTTTTATGTCAAATAAACAAGAAGCATACTGTATATGATGCATTCAACATAGCTATGTTTTGTATACATCCGGAACGTGTTGACATTCCCACGCCATATATTTGGAATTGTTTAGACTACGGATAAAATGTGATAATGCATGTTACTGTATCGTCGATGTTATACATGGCTGCACGTCTTCTGAGCCATGAGGTCAAAGACCTTGTATTTAACTAGTATTTTTATTATAGCAGTAAATATATCTGGATTGTGACCATGTTTAAAGTGTATGGGGTGATGTGGAGTAGCGGTTAGAGAGATGCGAGGTGTTCGGTTCGAATCTTCTTACTGCCGTTTCGAACTTTGGGTAAGTTCCTTTAGTCCGCGTTGCATCAACTCACTCGGCTGTGTGAATGAATATCTGGCAATAAACTATGGTTGATATTTCTGTACGAAATGTGTTCGCGTTGTAACTGCGGGAGTTGGTGTATCTTCTTTCGTTTTGCTTATGTTCCTGCTCTGTGGTCAACCTTTGTCTGTTCCTATAGCAACTTACTACGACCAGCTTCTGGAATAACTGATGATGATGTAAGGAGGAGTTTTTATATTCGTCTGCGTGAGTGTTCTTCTAGAGAATTAAACGTTTCACCTCCCAGATTCCTTTCTTGCCAGAGGCGCATAAAACAAAACGGCACCGTTTCATTTGCTTCTTCCTCTGCGGACGTGTCACGTGATACTGTCGATCTCGACCACTTGGTTAGATGTTCGAGCAGTCTTTATCACCTCTAGAATGTAATTTCATTGATTACACATTACGAGATATAGGGGCTGTGTCGATGGCTTTTTGTTAATTATTTTCCACAAAAAGGTTAGCTACAATGTCGGACACTGTGCTACGCATAGCAATGCCCAAAAAGTGTTGTTTGTTATGCAGTGTTTGTGAATGTAAAGTAGGTTGTATTAAAAATAACATCCAGTAAGTCAAGGTAAGATGTCTTCATTTTCCAGTCACTCGGCGTGCAGTAAGTCTTGTAGGTCGGTGTTGTACCTGTCGACTCGGCCTCAGTGCCACCACGAAACGACAGCGGCCAGTCTCATTCCGCCTGTCCTTCACCATTCGAGTCGTCACCATTATGCAGACGACATACAGATTCATACATCCTTGTTTACCCCAGATGCAGCAGCAGCAGCTTATAAATTGTATTGATGACATCTGTAATATATGAATCATATATATTATATATATATATATATATATATATATATATATATATATATATATATATATATATATATATATATATATATATATGTGTGTGTGTGTGTATACACACACACACACACAACACACACACACACACACACACACACACACACACACACACACACACACACACACACACACACACACACACACACACACACACACACACACACACACACACACACACACATTCAAGGTAAATGCAAATAAAACAGAGTTTGTTATTATTAGCGTACAAAGGCAGCAAGAAATAATAATGTTTCCCTATACCCCTACTTACTACTTAGTCAGCATGTTATGCCTGCAGCTTCAACTAGAAACATAAGAGTACATTTTGACGATAGCTAATTTTAGAGAACACATTTCTCAAATTTGTCGAACGTGTTATTACCATATTCATGGTTTACGTCGTATTCGTCGGTATTTGCCTCTCTCTGTTGTAAAACCCATTGCAAATGCATTAGTCACTAGTAAACTTGACTAGTACAATTCCCGTTTCAAAATATTGCCTTTAAGGATATCACAAAATTACAACGTATTCAAAATTGCGTATAATCTGCAAGATGTGAACCGTTACTTACCAGGCACTCTCCTGTAGTCACTCGTCGTATGCATAGCTTACTCCTATAAGAAAACCTGTCCAGCTTCGATCATCTATTTCTTATTTACTTTTTGTCCCTAAATCAATACAAATATTGGGACTTGGGCTTTTTCTGTAACTGCACCTATTCTTTGTAATGTGTAGGATCAGTTTAAAATGTCGCTAATTCTTCGGTTATTAAAAAAAACGTGTCACCCTTGCCTAACCACCAAGCTCCTAGGCGTAACAATCAGTCTGTTTGATAAGACTCTGAGATCGATTAACGCTTTTGAATTGATGCTTGTTTTCCAAGGATTTAGGCGCAATAGAAGTTATCTTTTTTATTTTTAACTTCTAGATGGGTTCGCAGGTTGCCCTCATGAATGATGCAGTCTTTCAAGTGCCTTGAGATTCCCATGCGTCTTCTCGGTGGGTGGGATGAAGGTATCGTCATCCCACACGTACATGCCGCCTACGGCCATTTTGTAGACGACATCCCGTTTGTTCATATATTAGACATGTAGGGCATCATTAAATACGTTAACATACCAAGTTTACTACGTTCCCAGTCAGTTGGGAAAAGGTCGTGGTTATTTGACCGGATACGGTCGAATAGTCTGGGGAACTATTCGTCCGGATACGGACAAATAGCTTATGTTAGCGTATTTGACGGATAATTACGGACATTATAGCGCGAGATCGACTATACGCTATCTGTCCGGTTACGGACAAATACCTCATGTTTGCATATGCGCTATTTAACCGGATAAATAGCCCGACATAGAGCATACGATATGTCACCGGACAGACGATCGGTAGATGCAACTTGGAAGACGCGGGTACTTCGACCTTCTCACGAACGCATGTTAACCAATAATATAACTGTGGTGTTTCGCCTAAATGCGACCTTTTAAGCCATATGTTTGCACAAAGTGAATCAAAAAGTGCTATATTATAGATTACGAAAGTATGTTTAAATTGTAAAATACGACAAGTTTTTATTCATGTATTCGACTGGCGGGTCGGTATACGTCACTCACACAACATGGGCGATTTACTTGGTACAGCTGGAAGCCACGTCCACGTTTGTAGCCTTTTTTATTTTTACAAATATGGCATAATACGAAGACCAAAACAACACGTAATTTTCGTTTGCTGTTACGGAAACAACTATGTACTTTGCAAGGTATACGTAGGTGTCGCTACTACTAGTTTTCAACTAAGGGAAATTAGAAATAATGTCTTCAAATAACGTATATGAACTGTGGTCGTAAATAATGTGTGTGCGTGCGCATGCATGCGTGCGTGTACAGCACTTGCAGTAGTACATCTTTCTCGACTGTCCTACTATCTGTTATAATAAAACTGTACAAAGTTACCATTTTAAAATTGCGCAACAGCTGCCGATACTTTTAAAATCCGCGAACTCACGTCAAACCGCCAGATCGCCTACCTCAATTGTGCCGCTTATGCGAATTTCAACTGAACTCCCTCGAAAATGTATCCCGAGAAATAGCCTACCTTTGATAAGTACCGACCTACGCTATTTGTCCATATCCGGACGTATAGTTCCCCAGGCTGTCCGACCGTATCCGGACGTATAGTTCCCCAGGCTGTCCGCCCGTATCCGGACGTATATCCACTCCGTTGACAAAATGGTTACGAGTCTGCCGACAAAACTGATGAGATACAAGATACGTGGTACAACAACAGGACACAGTTAAAACAATCAGATACCAAGTACCCTGGGTAGTGCTGTAGTCTGTATCACATCCTACGCAACTTGCAGCAAACGGCATCTGTTTTGGCAACTCTACCAAAAACAAAACGAGCAGCTTTAAAATGATTTTTTAACAACTGGTGAAAGAAAGAAATATGACAACAATAAAGTATTAACAATGCATTTTATTTACCAATTTAAATCATGACATATTACTTCTCGGCTTAACTATAATGCTAGAAACTGAAAAGAAATTTTAACAAGCACACACATTATCTACGTAGTGAATGATAAGTTATTCTGACATAAGTTTGAAAACTGAAACAAAGCCTTCAAGTGAAACTATATTGACCTCTTTCCAAAATTGGATTTTCAACATAACTGTAACCAGATTATAGTCTCTTGCATAACCAGTCAATTAGCAGACATACTAAAAGTAACAAATTTTCTAAGCTGGTAGACGGAAGATATACTGGAATGGTACAAATATGTTGTCACAATAAACAAACGTTTTTCAGTACGCCACAAATAACAAACTGCTTTATTATTATCATCATTAATTCTATCTACACTGATTTGCCATATAAAATAGACAATCACATAACAGTACATTATAAATACAAAACCATGTTATGTGATCATAATGACAATATTATACTACATTTAATACACTCTTTGTCCATTCTTTCTCATAATATATAATTATATACATATAGGGTCTAAAATATCTGTAAGCACAAAATTACACTAACATCCAAAAACAGTGTAATAATTACTGTTTCATAAATACATATAGCACCCTTTAAAGCACGTTTCAAATCTTTGAAATATGGACAATTATATGTAGTAAAACTGCTTTCACTATCTAGTCTAACACAATTTATGACTAACTTGATCACAAAAAACACATATAATTTTACGATCAAGTGTGTTACTGACAATGGCAGTGAACTTAACACCTTGACATACAGTAAACACATTGACATACAGTAGAGCTATAAATGTCAACACAGACATTGCTATACACAAAGCGCATACAAAAGCATAAATCAACATTCAATAAACCAGAAATGTTGACACTATGACACATAAACGTATTCTTATAAAGTTAAGTTAGAAGACAGAACTAGTCACAGTGCAACATAATTACATTGACTCAGTGTCACTGTGAGACAGACGTACAAACACATGACACTGACGAAGCCACAATAGTGACACAAAACAGCTACCAAAACAATGACACAATATTAATTTATTACCAGTGACACTGAGACACACTGACAACTGACACTACGGCCCTGTGACACAATGGCCCTGTAGTGATATTAATAATTCCTCTAAATATGGGGGGGTTACACAACTCTTTTTATCAGAGCAACTGCATGCCTTACTTGAAGTCACTCAGCAATTAGTAAAACTGAAAACAGAAATCAAAGACCTGCAAAAATATCCACACAATTATCTACATTCACTGTTTTGCCATGCATTATGAAATTACACAGAGCTTGTGGTATGAACTGAGACGTTTTGAGTGGGTTTTGCCAGACATTGATATGGCTAACGACCTACCTACGGAAACAATTGTTGCCAGAGATGTTCTTCAGACATGTTCTGAAATGTTAAAACTTATTCGCATGCCAGTTACCATACACCACTTGTAATTGTAAGAGCTGGTACCTTCATATGTTGTTGCTGTATACACTACATACTGACTGTTACGACTGAACCAGTGCCCTGAATGGCAATATGGTCATATTAGTGAGAGCAATCTCAAATACTCTACAGTCACAGAAATACTTTTGCACTGTCCCAGGTGACCTTAATTCCTGGGTGACCTTAACTGAGAACTAGCTGCACTGCTAAGTTGACCATAAAACAAGGTACAAGCAATGTACACCCACACATACATTTCATGTTGTTTGTCACCTATGCATAGAGTCACACGTTGTTTCGGTGACAAATAATTTACACGAATGAACGGATGACGTGCGATTCACTGCGGAGCTCTAGGCCTGGTCGGCGAACTTGTAGACGTGATGATAGGAGGTGCGGAGTAGAGCGTAGGGGAAGCACGACTCAAGCAGGTCCATCGTGAGGAAGGGAGACTCCTGGACCAGCTCATCCAGCAGGAGGTAGACCGACTCGCGGTTCTTGATCAGTTCCTTGTCTGTCTCCTGACCGAGTCGCAGGAAACTGGACGATGCCAGCTGCATGGACACATGGGTAGAGGTCAACAGAACTGTTGTTTATTTAACAATAGATCGTGCTTGTGACAGCCATGCTAATGTAAAGAATTATTTATTTAAAGTTAGAAATTCAACAAGTTTGATTGAAAACAGCAACTTACCATATGAATGCTTTGTTTACAATATGAACTGAATGAAACTTTGCTATATTTTTTCCATTATGGCGGCCATTTTGTTGGGTTACCATGGCAAAGGTGAGTCTGAGTGAAAAAAGGTCCAGACATTTTACATTCCCAATGATCTACCCTTTCTCACTGGGTAGATAAATTTGTCACAATTATTAAATATAAAAAAAACCTATTTAGCTACCTTATCTGGCCTTAATGGGCATAACATTAAGCTGCGATTACCACTACAGGCTTCTTAAATGCGATTCAGTATGCTGGATACATTCAACAAGTTTATTCTGGTATAAAAACATTACTTTAGACAAGTAGGAACAGACAGTCTTGGCTTAAGTAGAATAAAACATTCATACATCAGAAATGTTACTTACTCTTACTGTAATAGTAAAACATTACTAATGTGCATACAATTATTACTTCCATGGCTGTTTTATATGGCAGACGCTATTAGAAACAATGTTGATAGGTGCAGATATTGATGGAATGATGTAACATATCGTATTTGTTCTGTTATTTGTTCTGTCATAAATAAATTAAAAAATGTCATAGTTATCATCTTGTTCATAAAATAAATGTTGCAAACGGCTTTATCTTTTTGGGTTATATTTCTATAAAGAACAACCATTATTCTTACATTTAACATATTTTGCGGAGTAAAAACCACCTATTTGAGATGTCAGTAAACAATATATAAATTTCCATCTATTTGAGATGTCAGAAAACAGAGTTCTATTAATAGCGAACCAAGAAATCTACTAGGCTTTCAAATTCCTGACACGGTCTAATATTGTGATCCTGATGTGTCACATGACATGCGAGCTGCCTGTCACTTACAGCAAGGAACTCCTTCAGTCTGTCTTCTACGTCGCCAGGTCCGTGCACTGTGAAGAATGCTCCAGCCAGGGAGTTAATGGCCTTTGCCAGGCAGTGGATGTTGTTGGCATGACCTGAAGACAAAACGAACGCTTCACAACTTGCTCGTGCTTCAGTTCCGTTGCACAGTTTATTTCTATATTTTGGTAAATCACCAAATACATATCCTGGCCAAATGTATTATGCTGCGATTTGTTAACTTTAGTGGTGGGCCACTCGCTTCAAAAGGCTTTACAATTTGTGACAACAGCTGCTTCTGAATCTAGGAATGTCTGTTAGGTTATGGCAATAGCACAGTTCTACATGATGTCACTGTGAATAAAGACCTACAAGGAACATTGAAACATCCTGGTACTGGTCTGTAGCACCCCCAGTCAAAGCACCAATGTGCACGGGAGTCCAAAAAGACAACATATTTTAAGTAACCACTGTCACAGTTACACTGCCGCCCTCCACACCTTCATATAAAGTGAAGTGGAATTTTATCAATGTTCAAACATGCTCTAAAGACACATAATTATGTTCAAAGTAGAATACTGCTGACAATTTACTTTCTTTGAACCGTTATTGCTTAACTCATTCTTTATTTATCTACCAATTATTTCATAATATATATATATATATATATATATGTATGTTGTTTAAATACAGTTTTATTTATTTTAAAGAAGTGGTTTAAATGTTTTGACTCTTATTGTAACTATCATATCAATTTTTTCCATATTGTTATATATGTGCTACGTTTAATGTTTAGCTTCTTAGTCATGTACAGTGCTTTGAGTATTTTATTTAAAATTGTGCTTTATAAAATATATTTCATTTTTATTATTATTCTTCAGATGCCAAATTTCCAGCGCTGTTACCTTCGAGAGATGCCTTGAAGAAGGACATGTCATTGCGGGCGAGTCGAGGCAGAGCGACAGCCACAAAGACCATCAATAGACACCCAGTGATGTAGTTGTTCTCACTGTGGTCTGCAGCAACAACAACAACTGACTCAACAACAACAACAACAACAACAACAACACTAACACAGGAAATAGATCAAAGGGCATGTCAATTCGAATTCTAATTTACTTTTTATCTCACCTTGCATGTAAATTAACAATGTTATATGTAA
This sequence comes from Ridgeia piscesae, assembly GCA_025642075.2. Taxonomy (NCBI): domain Eukaryota; kingdom Metazoa; phylum Annelida; class Polychaeta; order Sabellida; family Siboglinidae; genus Ridgeia; species Ridgeia piscesae. Next base: position 142,552 of record JAODUO010000013.1, on the reverse strand, counting down.
TGTTTGAAACGGTATTACTAATACTTATTAGTAAACAGTATCAACAGATCAAAATCATCCAATTAAAAATACTGCAATACTTCACCTGTCAAGGTGAACACTTATCAGGTGTTTCTATATCATAATTTTTCCTTTTAATTTTAATACTAAATATATACGGTGTAGTGGTCTGAATCAAGCGTAGTTTTATAATCAACAAATTTAGTTACTATATATCCTGATTTATTAATTCATTTGTTGCTAGGGCAGTTCATGCAACTTGTACAATAAAACACCGTATCGTCTAATAAATGTACGGACTGAAGCTCAGTGGAGTACCATAGTTTTGGTATGTTTGCTATATACCTAGTGAAATCTGTGTTAAATCTTACTTTCAAGCAAGACATTAAAAGAAAGAGCAAGCTGCAGAATAATTCAAACCAAATACGACTCGCGCTATAACAGCTGAGCCGTATGCTCTAAGTAGGACCAAATGTTGGAATGAACAGTGGTGGTACGATCTGGCATGTAAGTCAAGAAGTACCTGGTTTCTTTTGTCGCAGGGCAGCACACAGGGCAGGATCTATATCACATGGCAGGCCAGCTGCAGACGCCATCTCATTGACAATCTACAGTCACAGGTCATCACGTCTCACAACTGAACCATCTCAGCACCCCACCCATCCACCCACTTGACAAGTAACATCAGAAATCTGGAATTGTGTTTTTACTACATGTACCTGGTAATATATCAAATAGATCTACTGTACTTCAAAACTAGTAGGACATTCTTATCTTCTCCCTCAACAACTCTAACTAACTTTAATGTAGTAAGATATCACACCCAGTGACCCAGCAAGTATCCTATGCATAGAAATTGTTTCTGTATTATATGTAATTTATTTTCATGAATATTGAAATTATTGAAACTCAAATCATATGACAAATGACAACACACTACACATGATGACTAATCAACATTAGGAAACAAAAGTGTAATTTTTCTAGAACATTTCATAGGGCGTCTGCTCTGAACTGCATCAAATATGAGTAGACACAGATACCTGGACGTCCATGACACATTTGATGATGTCATGGAAGGAAACTAACACCATGCAAGTATATGTCATGCAGATAGAAAAGTAAGGTACTAAATCACCTAAAATAACCTACTTAATCAGCGATGTTAAATAATAAACCAAACAAGCTGATGTACAAATAAACTCAACGATCACTAATGACAACAACAGCTACAGAGATGGAAACTACAAGTATAATACGAAAGTAGATCAAAAGGAGATAACATCAAAACGACTTGTTAGTAATGTAACATGTATGCGTGTAATAAACTAAATACACTACAGAAACTGACGTTCAAGTAAACGTAATGAACATGAAGACAGACAACTACACAGACGGCAACTATGAGCATAACACGAAGGTAGATGAACATAAAGATGGGTTAGAAATACAGAGTATGCATGAATGAATGTCTTAGGGAGGGCATGATCACGTCTGTGCACCAAAACATATTTTTCAACCATTACTGAAATCTCAGGCATCCACAGTTTCATGTACAAAATGTATTCTTTAGGAATATCACACTTTTGCGATCAGAACTGTGCTCGAAATTGCATAAATGCACAGTATTGTGGCACACCACATCATGTATCAAAATGAGCCCTGACAATAAGGCACTTAAGCGATCTGGAACATTATTCCGACTGCATGTTAAAACTTAAGCATACATGTCTCTTCTTGCCTGATACAATACAGAATGTTTGACAGAAACATTTTCTTTTACCATGATAGCATAGTGACAATTATTTCATGATGCAAGCCGCATTTGATGGTAAGAATACACCACACAATTACAATAGCATACTGCATTATTTTGGTGCACAGTTTATCACTCTCAATTGTTTTTATTCATTCCAAAGCCTGTCTGCACATGCAAATATGACAAGAATAATTGGCTGAGAGCTACACCATGTGGACAGCTAACACACAGACATTGAGAAACGTAGACGATGTAACCTGACCTGACTCCGGATGGATGCAAGCTAGTGACAGAGAGCAACACAAAGCAGGGTTATTAGTTGACACGTGGCCTACTGCGGAGACAGACTGGAACAGGTGGTGCCACCTGGTGTCACTAGCAAAAACATGCCTTATCATTCTAAAGACAATAATTTAATTACAGCATAATCCTTATCATTCTAAAGACTGGAATTAATTACAGCATAATCCTTATCATTATAAAGACTGTACTGAATTACAGCATAATCCTTATAATTATAAAGACTGTAATTAATTACAGCATAATGCTTATCATTCTAAAGACTGTAATTAATTTCAGTATAATCCTTCAATTACATAATTCAAGCATAACCCACATGTTGTAATTAATGCCCATTTCAATGTAGTTACTCCATAAAAGTTAACACTATTTTATACCTGGACTGCAATGTGACCATGGCAATTTCTACACTAATGAAGAAGATGATCCATAGTGGTAAAATAAATTTGGTCGGGTACATGATGTCTAATATATACTGCTAATGTTAAAATGCAATTTGCTTTATTATTCCATATGCTCTTAAAATAAATAAACACAATCCTCTAACTAATATAATGTCAAGGCTGTATATCATATATTGACTTTTAAATATACTGCTTCATGAGCTATAAGACATAGATAATATACATATTATTAAGTTAAGTTTCAAGTATGGACTGTTGTAAACATGTAACCCTTTATTACAAATACTAAAGGCTGGTTCTCATGTTCTGTTCCAGTGGACACCAACAAATACTAAAGGCTGGTTCTCATGTTCTGTTCCAATGGACACCAACCAATACTAAAGGCTGGTTCTCATGTTCTGTTCCAATGGACACCAACAAATACTAAAGGCTGGTTCTCATGTTCTGTTCCAGTGGACACCAACAAATACTAAAGGCTGGTTCTCATGTTCTGTTCCAATGGACACCAACAAATACTAAAGGCTGGTTCTCATGTTCTGTTCCAGTGGACACCAACAAATACTAAAGGCTGGTTCTCATGTTCTGTTCCAATGGACACCAACAAATACTAAAGGCTGGTTCTCATGTTCTGTTCCAGCGGACACCAACCAATACTAAAGGCTGGTTCTCATGTTCTGTTCCAATGGACACCAACAAATACTAAAGCTGGTTCTCATGTTCTGTTCCAGCGGACACCAACAAATACTAAAGGCTGGTTCTCATGTTCTGTTCCAATGGACACCAACAAATACTAAAGGCTGGTTCTCATGTTCTGTTCCAGTGGACACCAACAAATACTAAAGGCTGGTTCTCATGTTCTGTTCCAATGGACACCAACAAATACTAAAGGCTGGTTCTCATGTTCTGTTCCAATGGACACCAACAAATACTAAAGGCTGGTTCTCATGTTCTGTTCCAGTGGACACCAACAAATACTAAAGGCTGGTTCTCATGTTCTGTTCCAGTGGACACCAACAAATACTAAAGGCTGGTTCTCATGTTCTGTTCCAGTGGACACCAACAAATACTAAAGGCTGGTTCTCATGTTCTGTTCCAGTGGACACCAACAAATACTAAAGGCTGGTTCTCATGTTCTGTTCCAGTGGACACCAACCAATACTAAAGGCTGGTTCTCATGTTCTGTTCCAATGGACACCAACAAATACTAAAGGCTGGTTCTCATGTTCTGTTCCAATGGACACCAACAAATACTAAAGGCTGGTTCTCATGTTCTGTTCCAGCGGACACCAACAAATACTAAAGGCTGGTTCTCATGTTCTTTTCCCAAAGTGGACACCAACAAATACTAAAGGCTGGTTCTCATGTTCTTTTCCCAAAGTGGACACCAACAAATACTAAAGGCTGGTTCTCATGTTCTGTTCCAGTGGACACCAACAAATACTAAAGGCTGGTTCTCATGTTCTGTTCCAATGGACACCAACAAATACTAAAGGCTGGTTCTCATGTTCTGTTCCAATGGACACCAACAAATACTAAAGCTGGTTCTCATGTTCTGTTCCAGCGGACACCAACCAATACTAAAGGCTGGTTCTCATGTTCTGTTCCAATGGACACCAACAAATACTAAAGGCTGGTTCTCATGTTCTGTTCCAGCGGACACCAACAAATACTAAAGGCTGGTTCTCATGTTCTGTTCCAGTGGACACCAACAAATACTAAAGGCTGGTTCTCATGTTCTGTTCCAATGGACACCAACAAATACTAAAGGCTGGTTCTCATGTTCTGTTCCAATGGACACCAACAAATACTAAAGGCTGGTTCTCATGTTCTGTTCCAATGGACACCAACAAATACTAAAGGCTGGTTCTCATGTTCTGTTCCAATGGACACCAACAAATACTAAAGGCTGGTTCTCATGTTCTGTTCCAATGGACACCAACAAATACTAAAGGCTGGTTCTCATGTTCTGTTCCAGTGGACACCAACAAATACTAAAGGCTGGTTCTCATGTTCTGTTCCAATGGACACCAACAAATACTAAAGCTGGTTCTCATGTTCTGTTCCAGCGGACACCAACAAATACTAAAGGCTGGTTCTCATGTTCTGTTCCAGTGGACACCAACAAATACTAAAGGCTGGTTCTCATGTTCTGTTCCAGTGGACACCAACAAATACTAAAGGCTGGTTCTCATGTTCTGTTCCAATGGACACCAACCAATACTAAAGGCTGGTTCTCATGTTCTGTTCCAGCGGACACCAACCAATACTAAAGGCTGGTTCTCATGTTCTGTTCCAGTGGACACCAACAAATACTAAAGCTGGTTCTCATGTTCTGTTCCAGCGGACACCAACAAATACTAAAGCTGGTTCTCATGTTCTGTTCCAGCGGACACCAACAAATACTAAAGGCTGGTTCTCATGTTCTGTTCCAGTGGACACCAACAAATACTAAAGCCTGGTTCTCGTGTTCTGTTCCAGCGGACACCAACAAATACTAAAGGCTGGTTCTCATGTTCTGTTCCAATGGACACCAACCAATACTAAAGGCTGGTTCTCATGTTCTGTTCCAGCGGACACCAACCAATACTAAAGGCTGGTTCTCATGTTCTGTTCCAGTGGACACCAACAAATACTAAAGCTGGTTCTCATGTTCTGTTCCAGCGGACACCAACAAATACTAAAGGACTGGTTCTCATGTTCTGTTCCAGTGGACACCAACAAATACTAAAGCCTGGTTCTCGTGTTCTGTTCCAGCGGACACCAACAAATACTAAAGGCTGGTTCTCATGTTCTGTTCCCAATGGACACCAACCAATACTAAAGGCTGGTTCTCATGTTCTGTTCCAGCGGACACCAACCAATACTAAAGGCTGGTTCTCATGTTCTGTTCCAGTGGACACCAACAAATACTAAAGCTGGTTCTCATGTTCTGTTCCAATGGACACCAACAAATACTAAAGGCTGGTTCTCATGTTCTGTTCCAATGGACACCAACAAATACTAAAGGCTGGTTCTCATGTTCTGTTCCAGTGGACACCAACAAATACTAAAGGCTGGTTCTCATGTTCTGTTCCAGTGGACACCAACAAATACTAAAGGCTGGTTCTCATGTTCTGTTCCAATGGACACCAACCAATACTAAAGGCTGGTTCTCATGTTCTGTTCCAGTGGACACCAACAAATACTAAAGGCTGGTTCTCATGTTCTGTTCCAATGGACACCAACAAATACTAAAGGCTGGTTCTCATGTTCTGTTCCAATGGACACCAACAAATACTAAAGGCTGGTTCTCATGTTCTGTTCCAGTGGACACCAACAAATACTAAAGGCTGGTTCTCATGTTCTGTTCCAATGGACACCAACAAATACTAAAGGCTGGTTCTCATGTTCTGTTCCAATGGACACCAACAAATACTAAAGGCTGGTTCTCATGTTCTGTTCCAGTGGACACCAACAAATACTAAAGGCTGGTTCTCATGTTCTGTTCCAGTGGACACCAACAAATACTAAAGGCTGGTTCTCATGTTCTGTTCCAGTGGACACCAACAAATACTAAAGGCTGGTTCTCATGTTCTGTTCCAGCGGACACCAACAAATACTAAAGGCTGGTTCTCATGTTCTGTTCCAGTGGACACCAACAAATACTAAAGGCTGGTTCTCATGTTCTGTTCCAATGGACACCAACCAATACTAAAGGCTGGTTCTCATGTTCTGTTCCAGTGGACACCAACAAATACTAAAGGCTGGTTCTCATGTTCTTTTCCCAAAGTGGACACCAACCAATACTAAAGGCTGGTTCTCATGTTCTTTTCCCAAAGTGGACACCAACAAATACTAAAGGCTGGTTCTCATGTTCTGTTCCAGTGGACACCAACAAATACTAAAGGCTGGTTCTCATGTTCTGTTCCAGTGGACACCAACAAATACTAAAGGCTGGTTCTCATGTTCTGTTCCAGTGGACACCAACAAATACTAAAGGCTGGTTCTCATGTTCTGTTCCAGCGGACACCAACAAATACTAAAGGCTGGTTCTCATGTTCTGTTCCAGTGGACACCAACAAATACTAAAGGCTGGTTCTCATGTTCTTTTCCCAAAGTGGACACCAACAAATACTAAAGGCTGGTTCTCATGTTCTTTTCCCAAAGTGGACACCAACAAATACTAAAGGCTGGTTCTCATGTTCTGTTCCAGCGGACACCAACCAATACTAAAGGCTGGTTCTCATGTTCTGTTCCAGCGGACACCAACCAATACTAAAGGCTGGTTCTCATGTTCTGTTCCAATGGACACCAACAAATACTAAAGGCTGGTTCTCATGTTCTGTTCCAGTGGACACCAACAAATACTAAAGGCTGGTTCTCATGTTCTGTTCCAGTGGACACCAACAAATACTAAAGGCTGGTTCTCATGTTCTGTTCCAGCGGACACCAACCAATACTAAAGGCTGGTTCTCATGTTCTGTTCCAATGGACACCAACAAATACTAAAGGCTGGTTCTCATGTTCTGTTCCAGTGGACACCAACAAATACTAAAGGCTGGTTCTCATGTTCTGTTCCAGTGGACACCAACCAATACTAAAGGCTGGTTCTCATGTTCTGTTCCAATGGACACCAACAAATACTAAAGGCTGGTTCTCATGTTCTGTTCCAGTGGACACCAACAAATACTAAAGGCTGGTTCTCATGTTCTGTTCCAATGGACACCAACAAATACTAAAGGCTGGTTCTCATGTTCTGTTCCAGTGGACACCAACAAATACTAAAGGCTGGTTCTCATGTTCTGTTCCAGCGGACACCAACAAATACTAAAGGCTGGTTCTCATGTTCTGTTCCAATGGACACCAACAAATACTAAAGGCTGGTTCTCATGTTCTGTTCCAGTGGACACCAACAAATACTAAAGGCTGGTTCTCATGTTCTGTTCCAGCGGACACCAACAAATACTAAAGGCTGGTTCTCATGTTCTGTTCCAATGGACACCAACAAATACTAAAGGCTGGTTCTCATGTTCTGTTCCAGCGGACACCAACAAATACTAAAGGCTGGTTCTCATGTTCTGTTCCAATGGACACCAACAAATACTAAAGGCTGGTTCTCATGTTCTGTTCCAGTGGACACCAACAAATACTAAAGGCTGGTTCTCATGTTCTGTTCCAGTGGACACCAACAAATACTAAAGGCTGGTTCTCATGTTCTGTTCCAGTGGACACCAACAAATACTAAAGGCTGGTTCTCATGTTCTGTTCCAGTGGACACCAACAAATACTAAAGGCTGGTTCTCATGTTCTGTTCCAATGGACACCAACAAATACTAAAGGCTGGTTCTCATGTTCTGTTCCAATGGACACCAACAAATACTAAAGGCTGGTTCTCATGTTCTGTTCCAATGGACACCAACAAATACTAAAGGCTGGTTCTCATGTTCTGTTCCAGCGGACACCAACAAATACTAAAGGCTGGTTCTCATGTTCTGTTCCAATGGACACCAACAAATACTAAAGGCTGGTTCTCATGTTCTGTTCCAGTGGACACCAACAAATACTAAAGGCTGGTTCTCATGTTCTGTTCCAGTGGACACCAACAAATACTAAAGGCTGGTTCTCATGTTCTGTTCCAATGGACACCAACAAATACTAAAGGCTGGTTCTCATGTTCTGTTCCAATGGACACCAACAAATACTAAAGGCTGGTTCTCATGTTCTGTTCCAGCGGACACCAACAAATACTAAAGGCTGGTTCTCATGTTCTGTTCCAATGGACACCAACAAATACTAAAGGCTGGTTCTCATGTTCTGTTCCAGTGGACACCAACAAATACTAAAGGCTGGTTCTCATGTTCTGTTCCAGCGGACACCAACAAATACTAAAGGCTGGTTCTCATGTTCTGTTCCAGCGGACACCAACAAATACTAAAGGCTGGTTCTCATGTTCTGTTCCAATGGACACCAACAAATACTAAAGGCTGGTTCTCATGTTCTGTTCCAGTGGACACCAACAAATACTAAAGGCTGGTTCTCATGTTCTGTTCCAGCGGACACCAACAAATACTAAAGGCTGGTTCTCATGTTCTGTTCCAATGGACACCAACAAATACTAAAGGCTGGTTCTCATGTTCTGTTCCAGCGGACACCAACAAATACTAAAGGCTGGTTCTCATGTTCTGTTCCAGTGGACACCAACCAATACTAAAGGCTGGTTCTCATGTTCTGTTCCAATGGACACCAACAAATACTAAAGGCTGGTTCTCATGTTCTGTTCCAGCGGACACCAACAAATACTAAAGGCTGGTTCTCATGTTCTGTTCCAATGGACACCAACAAATACTAAAGGCTGGTTCTCATGTTCTGTTCCAGTGGACACCAACAAATACTAAAGGCTGGTTCTCATGTTCTGTTCCAGTGGACACCAACAAATACTAAAGGCTGGTTCTCATGTTCTGTTCCAGCGGACACCAACAAATACTAAAGGCTGGTTCTCATGTTCTGTTCCAATGGACACCAACAAATACTAAAGGCTGGTTCTCATGTTCTGTTCCAGTGGACACCAACAAATACTAAAGGCTGGTTCTCATGTTCTGTTCCAGTGGACACCAACAAATACTAAAGGCTGGTTCTCATGTTCTGTTCCAGTGGACACCAACAAATACTAAAGGCTGGTTCTCATGTTCTGTTCCAATGGACACCAACAAATACTAAAGGCTGGTTCTCATGTTCTGTTCCAATGGACACCAACAAATACTAAAGGCTGGTTCTCATGTTCTGTTCCAGTGGACACCAACAAATACTAAAGGCTGGTTCTCATGTTCTGTTCCAGTGGACACCAACAAATACTAAAGGCTGGTTCTCATGTTCTGTTCCAGTGGACACCAACAAATACTAAAGGCTGGTTCTCATGTTCTGTTCCAGTGGACACCAACAAATACTAAAGGCTGGTTCTCATGTTCTGTTCCAATGGACACCAACAAATACTAAAGGCTGGTTCTCATGTTCTGTTCCAGTGGACACCAACAAATACTAAAGGCTGGTTCTCATGTTCTGTTCCAATGGACACCAACAAATACTAAAGGCTGGTTCTCATGTTCTGTTCCAGTGGACACCAACAAATACTAAAGGCTGGTTCTCATGTTCTGTTCCAGTGGACACCAACAAATACTAAAGGCTGGTTCTCATGTTCTGTTCCAATGGACACCAACAAATACTAAAGGCTGGTTCTCATGTTCTGTTCCAATGGACACCAACAAATACTAAAGGCTGGTTCTCATGTTCTGTTCCAGTGGACACCAACAAATACTAAAGGCTGGTTCTCATGTTCTGTTCCAGTGGACACCAACCAATACTAAAGGCTGGTTCTCATGTTCTGTTCCAATGGACACCAACAAATACTAAAGGCTGGTTCTCATGTTCTGTTCCAGTGGACACCAACAAATACTAAAGGCTGGTTCTCATGTTCTGTTCCAGTGGACACCAACAAATACTAAAGGCTGGTTCTCATGTTCTGTTCCAGTGGACACCAACAAATACTAAAGGCTGGTTCTCATGTTCTGTTCCAGTGGACACCAACAAATACTAAAGGCTGGTTCTCATGTTCTGTTCCAGCGGACACCAACAAATACTAAAGGCTGGTTCTCATGTTCTGTTCCAGTGGACACCAACAAATACTAAAGGCTGGTTCTCATGTTCTGTTCCAATGGACACCAACAAATACTAAAGGCTGGTTCTCATGTTCTGTTCCAATGGACACCAACAAATACTAAAGGCTGGTTCTCATGTTCTGTTCCAGTGGACACCAACAAATACTAAAGGCTGGTTCTCATGTTCTGTTCCAGTGGACACCAACAAATACTAAAGGCTGGTTCTCATGTTCTGTTCCAATGGACACCAACAAATACTAAAGGCTGGTTCTCATGTTCTGTTCCAATGGACACCAACAAATACTAAAGGCTGGTTCTCATGTTCTGTTCCAATGGACACCAACAAATACTAAAGGCTGGTTCTCATGTTCTGTTCCAATGGACACCAACAAATACTAAAGGCTGGTTCTCATGTTCTGTTCCAATGGACACCAACAAATACTAAAGGCTGGTTCTCATGTTCTGTTCCAATGGACACCAACAAATACTAAAGGCTGGTTCTCATGTTCTGTTCCAATGGACACCAACAAATACTAAAGGCTGGTTCTCATGTTCTGTTCCAGTGGACACCAACAAATACTAAAGGCTGGTTCTCATGTTCTGTTCCAGCGGACACCAACAAATACTAAAGGCTGGTTCTCATGTTCTGTTCCAATGGACACCAACAAATACTAAAGGCTGGTTCTCATGTTCTGTTCCAGTGGACACCAACAAATACTAAAGGCTGGTTCTCATGTTCTGTTCCAGTGGACACCAACAAATACTAAAGGCTGGTTCTCATGTTCTGTTCCAATGGACACCAACAAATACTAAAGGCTGGTTCTCATGTTCTGTTCCAGTGGACACCAACAAATACTAAAGGCTGGTTCTCATGTTCTGTTCCAATGGACACCAACAAATACTAAAGGCTGGTTCTCATGTTCTGTTCCAGTGGACACCAACAAATACTAAAGGCTGGTTCTCATGTTCTGTTCCAGTGGACACCAACAAATACTAAAGGCTGGTTCTCATGTTCTGTTCCAATGGACACCAACAAATACTAAAGGCTGGTTCTCATGTTCTGTTCCAGCGGACACCAACAAATACTAAAGGCTGGTTCTCATGTTCTGTTCCAATGGACACCAACAAATACTAAAGGCTGGTTCTCATGTTCTGTTCCAATGGACACCAACAAATACTAAAGGCTGGTTCTCATGTTCTGTTCCAATGGACACCAACAAATACTAAAGGCTGGTTCTCATGTTCTGTTCCAATGGACACCAACAAATACTAAAGGCTGGTTCTCATGTTCTGTTCCAATGGACACCAACAAATACTAAAGGCTGGTTCTCATGTTCTGTTCCAATGGACACCAACAAATACTAAAGGCTGGTTCTCATGTTCTGTTCCAATGGACACCAACAAATACTAAAGGCTGGTTCTCATGTTCTGTTCCAGTGGACACCAACAAATACTAAAGGCTGGTTCTCATGTTGTGAACTGTTCTCTTCACACAAACAACCAAATGGTGACTGGTTTGACAACTACCTTGTGCATGTTTCTTTATCCAAAACACACACATCGTCCACTCCCACACATACACACACACACTCTCTCACACACACACACACACACACCTCTCTCTCACACACACACACACACACACACACACACACACACACACTCCTCACACACACACACACACACACACACCACACACACACAACACACACACACACACACACACACACACACACACACACACACACACACACACACACACACACACACACACACACACACACACACACACAACACACACACACACACATACCACCACACACACATACTCACACACACACACACACACACACACACACACACACACACACACACACACACACACACACCACACACACACACACACTCACACACACATACTCACACACACACACATACTCACTCACACACACATACTACACACACACATACTCACACACACACACACACATACATACTCACATACACACACACATACTCACTCACACAAACTCACTCACACACAAACTCACTCACACACATAAACTCACATACACAAATACCCATGCAAGCATACTCCATTCATAAATTCAGGATACACCACTCAAGAGTGAGTGTCTTTGATCAGGTAGATTACTCTGTAAATGCATGTGAAGTGCCTGAGAGCAATGCTATTGATTTGGGTGCTACACAGATAAATTATATTAGTATTATTTATTATAGTATGTACATCATGGACCCAGACTGAGTTCCTACCATCGAGTCCTGTCCGTACGGGATGTGTTTCTGGAAGTCTTTCACCGAGCTGAGTAGGAAGGGAATCCTCAACTCCAACACCTGTAGAACACAGCAACAATGTCAGCACTTGGTGTTTTGTAAATAGGGTCCTGGAACCGTAATAATCTGTAGAATAAAACGGAGTTCCTACAGCAAAAATGGAGTCCATGCAAAAATAACTCTAAACATGGGATGCTCACTTTGGGAGTCCATGCATACAACATCTAAAAATAGGGTGCTCAGTGTGGCTATGTATGCTAACACTAGGCACACTAAAATGTACTTGGCAGCACATATGTGTGCTAACCATGCATGTATACACATATTTTATACACATATTTCATTATTTTTAGCAACAAATAACAGAATAATGTGTCACGTGATCTATAGTGGTGCCACCTACATCAAGCAGAGCTTCCTGTGCCAGGCTTCGGAATGACAGCAGCACCCCAATGATGGTCATCCGCTGCAGGACATTTTCTGTGTCTACAACACAAAAGTCACATGACATGAGTCACATGACATCACTGTTCAAACAGAGCATTATGAACCAGGGAGCATAATCACTGGAGTAGCGCCATCTGTTTCACTGAGTTAGTTTATTACCATTTTTTGAGCGGCAACTTGTTTCCATAACAAGAATCCCTGAAATAAACTTAACACGATCTCAATACAGCAGATGATACTACCCATTCAAAACAACATGGTATATTGCCAAGTGATTCAGCTTCCTCATTCAAACAGTCTGATTGAACATTACTATTATGTCAATGTGCACCATGCAACTCAATACAAAAAAAACACATTTATTTTCTATTGCCATTAACTCATTTCTGACCTACTTCTATCCAATTATTTGTCACTGACGTCATTATTTTGTTTGTTGGTGAAATACGAAGATATCTAAACAATAAAGGAACTTAATTACTTAAACACACCATAATAAAAATAATGCATAAATTATAGATTGCAAAAATAACCAACTGATCTGTAAGGTAATTAAACATGACATCTAAAAACATTTCAAACATGTGCGACTTATTTCAACATAACTGGTAATCAGACTGCTTCTGTTTTTTGTTGACTCAAACATGTTTAAAAAACACAAATAACCAAAGAGATACCAGGCAAAAATAGACTGCACATTAAACTCAAAATTTTAACTATCTCTGTAATGCATAAGAAACAGAGCTTCACAACTGTGTGCAAAATGGTAACGAGAAATGTTATGCATGCAGTTATAAGAAATAATGTAAATTCAACATATTAGTAAAGAAATATTTAAAGATGTGGACTGGGAAACGACACTAACTTGTTACTGAATCTACTGTTATAACTATTAATTCAATCTTGTTCTGTGCTACTGGACTTCCACAAACTCACACTGCAGTCAGCCAAAACTGTTCATCTTCCCACGCACTTATTTCTCTTACAAATATTCCCACTCACACACTTATTTCTCTTACAATTATTCCCACTCACACTTATTTCTCTTGCAATTATTCCCACTCACACACTTATTTCTCTTACAATTATTCCCACTCACACTTATTTCTCTTGACAATTATTCTCACTCACACACTTATTTCTCTTACAATTATTCCCACTCTCACACTTATTTCTCTTACAATTATTCCCAATCACCCACTTCTCCAGTCCACAATACCATTATTCACACAACACAACCTCACACAACACCATTATTGTGTGTCACAACACTCAACACAAAGTCATATTTTCCACCTCAAAAAGCCCCCCTCCACAAAACACATTCTGTATAGAAGACTTCACCAAGTCACAAGTCACTCAGTTTGTTTCTTGCTGCAAATCAAGGGCCGGTTTCATGGAGCTGCTAGTAATGTTTACAATAGGAAGCTGGCCCCTGCACTTCTGACATTTACAACATCTAAACTGATTTTAAATAAAAACATAAACATTCAGTTTCATTTAACCTGGACAAATAGATCATTATTTACAGCAGATCTTTAAAGTTGCTGAAAAACAGTAAACGGCCAAGTACATGGGACTGCTCTACAGTAAGTGTTGTAATACAAGGGTAGGACATCTCCATTTTAGAGAACAAATTCCAATAAATTCTAGTGCAAATTTAACTTTCATAATACGACAATGCCTTTGCAACAAATGAGAAACAACAAACTTCTCTCTAAACGAACTCAATATTTTCAATTTTTTAAATGACAATTACTGGTACATAAAAAAGACATCTGTCTGTGTTATTAATATCCTATCACTGACATATCACAAAACTGACAAATGCTTGGACGACACATTAAAAATTGGAACAAATACTAATTATATACAATGTAAACAACTTTGCTGACAGTCAAATCTTGAAACGTTTTAACAAACATTTCATGTTCACAAATTCCCAACACCAAACAGCAAAAATACAAATGAAAAGTAAAATCAAAACACTGGTACATGAAGACACAATCAGAGTGTTTAGATGTTGGCACAATGGGCCATGGAAACTTTATGGGAGTGGGGTGCTGGAAGAGGGAAGGGAACAAGGAAGACCAACACAGGGTAATGTGGGGAAGATTTACCTGACTTCTTTAAAGCTGCAAGCAAAATATGACAAAACATGAGGAGTGATAGCTTGCTGAGGTTATTCTGATGGTGTTTCTGTTGTCATTGCATGACATCTTGGGAGATAATAAAGAGGAAAATATACTGTACATTAAATATTAATTTTAAGATGATAACAAACATTGATTAACATAATGATACTTCATGCACTCAATAACACTATTGGTAATTCTATCAAAACAATATTTTAAACATGCCGGCCATATATGAATAAGAAAGAAAACATTCTACTATAATGAACCTGTAATCGCAATGAACTATATAACTAACACTAATACATTGTCCAAAAATACAACATCCAAAAATGAAGTGTAAATTTGCAAACGTAGACAAAATGCACTGACTGGCTTATTCAAATATGCTGGTCTTTGAAAATGTTGCATTGGCTAACATGCAAACAGACAAATATCCTGGAAATATTTTATATTAACAGCCACTATCACCATGTGAGAATGGTGTACACACTTGAGTGTGACTGTGTTTGAGCAAGTGTGTTGTGTGTGTGTGTGTGTGTGTGTGTGTGTGTGTGTGTGTGTGTGTGTGTGTGTGTGTGTGTGTGTGTGTGTGTGTGTGTGTGTGTGTGTGTGTGTGTGTGTGTGTGTGTGTGTGTGTGTGTGTGTGTGTGTGTGTGTGTGTGTGTGTGTGTGTGTGTGTGTGTTGTCAGGCGTGTTTGTAGACTGGACAGAAGTAACTCACTCTGTAGTTTCTTCTGAAGCTCCTTCATGAGTTCCGGTTTGTCAAAACTTGTTCTCAATTCACTCAGGATATCTTTGTTCTGGGCACCAATTTCTGAAATTTTATATCACACAGTGTTATCTGTGGCCGAAACCAAATACTAAAACAACACAAAATACGACAATAAACTACATTCTTTTTTGGCTGTGAAATATAGTGCAGACAGGTAAATAAGAATGTTGTTCTAACAAAAAATATATTAAACTGTGCAGTGAAGTGGTTAGGCCAGTCAAAATAACACTTATGGAATAAAATTTTAATTGTTTATCATTTCTTATCTCACCAAACTAATTTAGTTGCACACTATTTTAATTAGTTGTACAAATAAATGATCAACAAATATATCTAAATTACATTTTCACAAAGCCATAACAACATAACGTTCCATTCATTCCAATACTAGCAGTTAAGTGTGCTGGGATGAGTAGCTGATATGAGTTACTTAAAATTTGACACTTTACGAGGTGTTGTAGTTTTGTTACGAGTTACATACCTTAAGTTCCTCGACCTGAGCAGAGTTAGTAAAATGTGACACTTTACGAGGTCTGTAGTTTTGTTACGAGCTACACACCACCAGTTCCTTACCTGACTACAAAGTTTGTAAAATGCGACACATTACGAGGTGTACAGTTTTGTTACGAGTTACACAGATGAGGTTCCTCCTGTGTTTACTTGTGTGTACTTTGTGTGCAGTTTGTTGAGTTGTTGTTGTTGTTGTGGTTACTTAATGTGCCTTTGAGTGTGTGTGTTGTGTTGGTCCCTGTGTGTCTGATGTGTGTGTGTGTAAGATGTGTGTGTGGTGTGTGTGTGTGTTGTGTGTGTGTGTGTGTTGTGTGTGTGTGTGTGTGTGTGTGTGTGTGTGTGTGGTTTTGTGTGTGTGTGTGTGTGTGTGTGTGTGTGTGTGTGTGTGTGTGTGTGTGTGTGTGTGTGTGTGTGTGTGTGTGTGTGTGTGTGTGTGTGTGTGTGTGTGTGTGTGTGTGTGTGTGTGTGTGTGTGTGTGTGTGTGTGTGTGTGTGTGTGTGTGTGTGTGTGTGTGTGTGTGTGTGTGTGTGTGTGTGTGTGTGTGTGTGTGTGTGTGTGTGTGTGTGTGTGTGTGTGTGTGTGTGTGTAGTAGTCTGTCAGGTGTGTTTGTAGACTGGACAGAAGTAACTCACTCTGTAGTTTCTTCTGAAGCTCCTTCATGAGTTCCGGTTTGTCAAAACTTGTTCTCAATTCACTCAGGATATCTTTGTTCTGGGCAACCAATTTCTGAAATTTTATATCACACAGTGTTATCTGTGGCCGAAACCAAATACTAAAACAACACAAAATACGACAATAAACTACATTCTTTTTTGGCTGTGAAATATAGTGCAGACAGGTAAATAAAATGTTCGTTCTAACAAAAAATATATTAAACTGTGCAGTGAAGTGGTTAGGCCAGTCAAAATAACACTTATGGAATAAAATATTATAATTGTTTATCATTTCTTATCTCACCAAACTAATTAGTTGCACACTATTTTAATTAGTTGTACAAATAAATGAACAACAAATATATCTAAATTACATTTTCACAAAGCCATAACAACATAACGTTCCATTCATTCCAATACTAGCAGTTAAGTGTAGCTGGGATGAGTAGCTGATATGAGTTACTTAAAATTTGACACTTTACGAGGTGTGTAGTTTTGTTACGAGTTACATACCTTAAGTTCCTCGACCTGAGCAGAGTTACGTAAAATGTGACACTTTACAAGGTCTGTAGTTTTGTTACGAGCTACACACCACAAGTTCCTCTGACTACAAAGTTACTTAAAATGCGACACATTACGAGGTGTACAGTTTTGTTACGAGTTACACAGATGAGGTTCCTCAACCTGACTACAGATTTACTTAAAATGTGATACTTTACAAGATGTGCAGTTTCGTTACGAGTTACACACGTTAAGTTTCTCGACTTGACTACAGAGTTACTTAAAATGTGACACTTTATGAGATGTGTAGTTTTGTTATGAGTACACACCTTAAGTTCCTCGATCTGACTAGAGTTACTAAAAATGTGACACTTTACGAGGTGTGTAGTTTTGCTACAAGTTACATACCTTAAGTTCTTCAACCTGACTATAGAGTTACTTAAAATGTGACGCTTCACGAGGTGTGTAATTTTATTACGAGTTACCTTAAGTTCATCAATCTGACTACACAGTTACTTAAAATGTGACACTTTAAGAGATGTGTAGTTTTGTTACGAGTTACACACCTTAAGTTCCTCGACCTGACTACAGAGTTAAATAAAATGTGACCCTTTACGAGGTGTGTAGTTTTGTTACGAGTTACACACCTTAAGTTCCTCGACCTGACTACAGAGTTAAATAAAATGTGACCCTTTACGAGGTGTGTAGTTTTGTTACAAGTTACACACCTTAAGTTCCTCGACCTGACTATAGATGTGCCACATGAGGCGTTCACTCATGTACCTCATGCCATACGGCCCCACAAGCTCAGCCAGCGCTCGCAACTCTGAAACAGTAGTGCTCCATTGACACACCAGATGGCACCACCAGTTCAGTGTCCCATGACACCATGGCCTGCCCGTTGTTGTACATAAAGTACAGTAAACCAAAAAAGTAAAGCAGAAGTACTGGTAATGAAATAATATAAAATTACATTACTGCAATTTGACATGGCAATAATGTATAAGAATTTGCTACAACATAATTACAATAGATGTCAACATAAAGATCTTTTATCTATAAATATATGCCACTGGGTGTATACAGAATTTAGCTTTATTTTCGTTACTGCAATTTGACATACAGATTCTGTATATGACTTTGCAATAATGGAATTTACTATTGTTCGATATCACTGTGAAGATAATTATCTTATCTAGAAATATGCCACCAGACGCATGCAGAATTTGTTTTTATTTTCAAGCAAGAGGAAGAATATGTGACCTTTGACAGCACAAACGATGTGCAAAGAAACCGTGAATTTCTGAGACACAGACTATGTGGACGCACCCATCAAGGAGGCGTACTCCTCCGCATTGAATGGGAGCTGTGCTTCTGATGACAGACTGACGAAGGCCTTGTGATTGGGCGAGTAGACAATGTGACCTGCGCTGACCTTTCTCAGCAACACTTCGAGGTACCTGCAACAGGGGTCATCTCATAAACATTGCGAACAAGCAGGGGACAGACCACAACAACAGGATGACATGGCAGTAGCTGGATATTAACTGTAGCCGTGTGTAAGTAGATCCCCTCAAGACGTAGATATTTGTCTATGTGCATCTATTTTCTTGGACCTTTGATCTCTGATCTACTCTTTAACCATTAACAACACAACAACAGATATGTTAGCTTTGTGCTTTATAAGCTCGTTTTACTTGAAGGTCTCTCTCTACCTAAGATAAACAAGTAGTTATCTCCGAAGAATGGATGTTGCTCTGTGTGCAGGTGTAAGTTAGGACACATTCTACATGCCAACATATACACCAAACAATAGTAATTTAAATTTATTATTTAACAGTAATACAAACTTATATGAGAAAGTAAATATTTAACTGCGGTGTGAAGAACCCACCACTCCGTGTAGTTGCAGGTGATGGTCTTCTCCCCGCTGTAGCTGTCGTGAGGCTGAGTCTGCTGAGGCAGAACGTTGTTGAACACGCGCGAGATGTCGATGTGAACTGACAAGAGAAACAACACACACCATGAGTTTGGTACGAGGTTTGTGTGACATCATTTCACTTGCATCTGGCCTTTCAAAGTAACATTTGTGTTTCTGGAGACCATGCCAAATGTAGCCAGCCCTGGGAATTCTTACGACATGACGAGGAAAACACATCAGTTATTTGCAACCCTTGCACAAGGTTTTTGTCTAACCCTACATCTTACTGTCATTACACTAAGATATGTTTTTCTCAAAATTATTTGAAGGAATAGTGGGCGACAAAAACCATATGGGGATAATACTCAAATGTCTACGCATGCACAAACATTTCCCCCAGGTATGTAATATAACAAAGAATATGTGTATTACCTGTGTCGTAAAATGCGAATGCATATACAGTCGCGCCTCGTTATAATGCGGTAGTTGGGGTCCACGAAATGGAACCGCGTTGTAAACGAGGCGCGTTATAGATTATATCCCACCAGGGGCGCCACCACCCCCAAAACGCCACAACAGCAACCGAAGCCAATGTGCTGGTTGCGCGGTGTATGCGTGATTTATAAAACTAACTGACATTGAAACCAACGTAAATGTGTATTACGTTAAAGTAATATACACTGTCGAATGTTGAACTGAGTAAATCTTGTGAATGTTGTACAGTTTTGAAATAAATTCAGAGCCAACGCGCCTCGTCTGGCGATGCGAACTGAGGCGGAGCGATAACACAGTACGCGGTCGCGGTCTAAAATAACCTTGAACTCAGCAGCCGAAACGCACAAATGAATTGACATGTTGCCGAAGTCGGTCAAATATTAATACTTATACTAGTTACGCTCACTATTGGCTTAATTTCATCTTTTAATCAATCCCAAAATTTAAATTTAGATCACACATTTACTGTGCCGATTTATAATGCAATTCACGGTGGTTCGAGGCTACTGCAGTTCACACGCAGTTGACGAATTTGTATATTTGCGCACAAGTAAATGTTTTTTCGTATACGTAGTGAAGAAAACATAACATAACTTCAGCCTGCCATTTCAGTACCATAATTATTTTTGTCACCGCCCGATTCGTAAGCAATTTAATTGCCATTTACATGCCGGCGAAGGCGCCCGTTTGCGGAAGCCACAGCGAACGGGCGCCTTCGCTGGCGAAGCCACAGCGAATTGGCAGGAGACAAACGCGATTGATATCGGGGCAAACAAACAGGACTTTGTACCAAGTTTACTGTGCCTAAAGTTAATTAAATGCAATCAAAGCAATTGGTAACGTTTTAAACAAACACTTAAGAAATTACCACACAAACCAAGCGCTGGTTACACAATAGATCGGTTTCCGTTTGAAAAACGATTGGATTGGTGCCGCGAAGCCGACGGCAGAGCAGAAGCCGGGGGCACAACAAACAACGAACTCAGCAACGCAGTTGTACTTCTGTGTTAAATTTCTTAATATCATTAAATTGTTTCTAGATACACCTGTACAAGACAAACATGAGGATTTCATAAAACATAGTGACAGTTAATTACAGCGTTATTGTTAGCTGTAGCGCCCATTTCCCCCCTGGCGGCAGAAATTCGGGTCCACGACCGACCGCGTTATAGCTGATTCGCGTTATAGCGAGTCGCGTTATAGCGAGGCGCGACTGTACCAGGAAATCTATATTTGTAGTATTAAAATATGTATTTACAAGTAACGTACTTACCTGGCTCCGTTGCTTCACAAAGTGCAACACATTTGGCAGTGCCCAAGTTGCTCACCAAAATGAATGAAGAAATGAAATATGACCCACCCTCTGGCCCCGCCACCCTAGCACATCAGGTTTATTCGGAATGGTATGAAGAAGTATGACATCACTAAATTTACTGTCATGATGTTGTGTCATCAAGTTTGTGACTGTCACAATGTCACTTACTGTAGTTCTCTACACTCTGCAGCACCGTCATGATCGCTCGGACACTGTTCAGCAGCTCAGACGGCTTTGCTATTTCATTGGCTTCAGGGTTGTACATCATCATTCCAACCAGTGCCCTGTAGGAACAACGACTCATCAAACACAGACCTGTGACTTACATTTGTTACTTGTGACTAAAAGTAATATGGTAAGTAATGGTTAATTCTTGTAGTCTGACGTCCTGTCCTTACTAGTGCTCCAAGTAACTCAGACGTCATCCCTGGTAGAACTTTCATACGACAACCATCCCAACTTCTCTGAGAAGCTGCTACTTTATTAAAACATGCATCCAGGTAACCACTTACAATAACAAAAGAGTGCCCAATACTAGTATTAAAAACATTTCTTTTCTATGATTGTATTTATATAAACATTCTTTTCTGTGACTGTATTTATATAAAAATATTGCATACTTTAGAAACTGGTTATATCCAGTGAACCTGTGTGCATCAGTGTGAAGTTGTAGAAATAGTCCTGTGTACTAAGATATCATTTCATAAAAGACAGAATGTGAAATTGTGATAGTTATTTGCTGGCAGATTCGTCTGAACCTCACCAGTCAAATTGCATTTCAGATCATTTATGATCACCATGAACATACTGGTTACTCGCTGATATGTTAATTAAATATATAAATGCTAGTCACACCATATTGAGTAGATAAATAATACACAACAGGTGCAATAGCATGTTATTGTATCGATGCTGTGACGTACTTGTTGAAAGCGGGCCTCGAGGTGTTGAGTGAAGAACTCGCGGGGCACGAAGCCATGCTCCCAGACGGTGATGACACTGCAGTAGTTGATGGCATAGCACAGCTCTGTGAGGGCCATGTGCAGCTTGTCCATCCTGTAACACATACATACGTCACAGAGGTGGGTAGACATGGGAAAGGCACTTGGAAGGCCTTGCAAAAGAAGCTGGATCCGAATGTGTGGTGGATCAGAAACAGAATGTACCAGATGGACAATATGTGTTTAACTGAAAGTATGTGTTAGATCCACGTTGTGTTAGATGGACAGTATATATTAGACACAGAGTGTGTATTAGATAGAAAGTAGTATGTGTTAGATAAAGAGTATGTGTTAGATAAAGAGTATGTGTTAGATAAAGAGTATGTGTTAGATAAAGAGTATGTGTTAAAGAAACTCTTTGTATGACACACACAGAGTATCTGTCAGACAGAGTATGTGTTGGCCAGAGTGTACGTGCAGACGGACCTGGTGAACTCCTCGCGGTGCTTGCGTAGACTCTCTGCTCCGGGTCTCTCTGGCTCCTGGAGGACCTTGTTCTTGCGGTCCTTGTTCTTCTTCCGGTTGATGCTGTGGGCGATGTAGATGGCACAGTTCTTGGGCAAGATCTACAGGACAACATCGTTATAAGTAACTAACAACTACAAGCATGAGTTCAAAATCACGGAACTGTTTAGGACACAAACTGGCCTGGCTTGGGAAGTGAACACGAGGACTGACTGAAATGAAAGGTCATATTTGATACCATATGATGACTATGATATTCATGTGCATATTCAGTTTTCACTTAACAGTATTCAATTAAATAAATTCTTCTTAAATCATTAAAATGTCCTATTGATGTATTATCTGTACATGTATAGAAGAACATCTGATCTATTAAACAACAGAAGAAACAAAACCCCTACAGTGTAAGAAAATCAAAATCATTGTCTCTGGTGGACATGGACAGAGCGTACTCACCTTGTCAGCGAGCATACACTGCTCCTCACAGATGGCTGTGATCACCTGGTTCACCTCCTCCGACATCTCCTTCAGGAACCAGTGGGCGTACTGCACACTCGTGGTACCAATGGAGTGGCGCTGGAGGACGAATACACGCACACATGGTACAGTCACTTCTAGCCACATACATTCAGACTGTACAACAATTCAATTCTATCCACATACAGAGTGTACAAACAGTCAGTTCTATCCACATATAGACTGTACTAGCAGTGACTTTTAGCTACGTACATACTGTATAACCAGTCACTTCTATCAACATACAGATTGTACAACCAGTATCTTTCATCCACATACATATTGTACAACCAGTCTCTTCTATCCACATACATATTGTACAACCAGTCTCTTCTACCCACATACAAATTGTATAACCAGTCTCTTCTATCCACAAACAGATTGTACAACCAGTCTCTTCTATCCACATACAGATTGTACAACCAGTCTCTTTTATCCACATACAGATTGTACAACCAGTCTCTTCTATCCACATACAGATTGTACAACCAGTCTCTTCTATCCACATACAGATTGTACAACCAGTCTCTTTTATCCACATACAGATTGTACAACCAGTCACTTCTATCCACATACAGATTGTACAACCAGTCACTTCTATCCACATACAACCTGTACAACTAGTCACTTCTATCCACATACCGATTTGTACAATCAGTGCCTTCTCTCCACATACAAATTATACAACCAGCCACTTCTATCTACATACAGATTGTACAACCAGCCACTTCTATCTATGTACATAGTATTACTTCTATACAACCAGTCACTTCTATCCATATACAGATTGTACAACCAGTCATTTCTATCCAAATACAGTTTGTACAACAAATCACTTCTATCCACATACAGATTGTAAAACCAGTCCAGTGAACTCCTATGCTAGTCATACTTGGGAACACACAGACTAATTTGGAAGTAAACACCCCAATCTCCCAAGCACGTATGCCAGTTGCACCGATATATTGTGAAATCT
Source organism: Ridgeia piscesae (assembly GCA_025642075.2). Classification (NCBI taxonomy): domain Eukaryota; kingdom Metazoa; phylum Annelida; class Polychaeta; order Sabellida; family Siboglinidae; genus Ridgeia; species Ridgeia piscesae. Next base: position 118,453 of record JAODUO010000013.1, on the reverse strand, counting down.
TAAGCGAACACTGTTGTGTATTTTTGAACTAACAGATGCGTGTATGATCACTTATCGCCGACTGAAGACGATACAAAATTACAGCTTACACACATGCAGTGATCTTCACAAGCTTTAACACTGGGATCATCATATTTAAAAATTAGGGAGTCTTTCAGTGTTACATCAACTTGGGACAACCAAAGACACATAAGGAGTCCATAAATGAATCAAAGAGTATGGGACTCACGGACTCAGTTTAAAATGCATGCCTGATGCATGTTGGTGTGATCACTGACATGCTGGACACTAGTGACCAGTACTGACCTCCTCTGGACACAGCTGGTGGGTGGCCTGCATGAAGTGGGCACACACCATGGGAAAGGCGATGCTGTAGCGGTGCTGGGCGGGAAACTCCATGCACTGCTTGAACTGGTGCTCAAACACAGACGTGTAGAAACTGCAAGTAGAACGTTTTCATGTAATATAACGTCCAGTCAGGAGGACAGCTGAAACTCGCATCATCCAAATACTGCGCACACTTCTCTAGGAAGCATTCAGCCATGCTCCTATTGATGCACAAAGATTACTCGGCCATATACATCTCTCAAAACCTACAATATTTTATTTTTACATTAATTCCAGAGCAGTACTCTATTCAAAGGTGTGTACAGTCATGTAGTACCTACTAAACTGTGGATAATAGTATAGCAATGTACCATTGATACAGTTGCATGAACAGCACACTCGAAGACATTCACAGTGAGTGAGAAGTGACAACTACCAGTAGATGGACAGGTCTGACGTCTCCACCAGTATCTCGTCCAGGAAGTCAACCATCTTGGTGTGGAACACGACCGTGTTCATGTGCTTGGCGATGTCTCGGTGCTCCTTCAGCTGAAGACTCGCTCGACTCACACTGGTGTAGGCCTGAAACACACCACAGGTCAGTGGGTTCACGGGACAGTGGACTCATGTGTCAGGGGACTAGATTTGTAGAGCAGTGGACTAATGAGTCACTGGACTTACATTTTAGTAGATTTGTAGAGCAGTGAACTTGTGAGTCAGTGGACTTACATTTTAGTAGATTTGTAGAGCAATGGACTTATGAGTTACTGGACTTACATTTTAGTAGATTTGTAGAGCAGTGAACTTATGAGTTACTGGACTTACATTTTAGTAGATTTGTAGAGCAGTGAACTTATGAGTCAGTGGACTTACATTTTAGTAGATTCGTAGGGAGTGGACTTACGAGTCAGTGGACTTACATTTGTATGATATGATAGGGCATGTTTCAACAAATATAGTATCACTGTAAAACTTATTAAACATAGAAAACAAAAGGGTGCTAAACTACATTTCACTATTTGCAACTTGACAACCATTTTGCATTGGCCTGTAACAAACTGTGCATGGGGATAATTACTCCGCTGCTGCACTGGTACTCAGGAATACTAGTGCTGGGTCTGAGGCATAGGGGAAACATGAACATAAGACATGCATCAGTATAATGTGCTTCAAAGTGACAACACGTGACATGACAGCTAAGTGCAGTGACATTGCTACTGTGTCTACACTTAGGGACTGTGCTTGCCACCAGACAACAGCTGAGTGGGGAACTTGGAAGGAGTCAAATCTCCAAGTGACACCAACCTGTGGGACACTGTTGGCAGCCTGGCAGTTTTAAAAAGATGAACAGTTTCATGTGATGCAATGAAAGAAGTTTATGGGCAGAAGGATACGAGAAAGAGGTTGTAATTCTCAGGAAGTTTAGACCAGCACAACACTGACAATGTATGAAATTGTATTTGAAGAGCAAAAAGCAAATGTAAACAGTGTAAGGAGGATAGTAGATTAAATTCATATGAATTTTATGTAGACAGATTTAAGTGATCTATGTGAATACTTAGTTGAACAACAAAATGCAACAGACACATAAATGGTTAGTTACTGTAAGTATAACGCGCAATCAGTTAGTTGAAATGGCACACTTAAATGTAAAGTCTTAGAAGAACAACTGCTTAGAACAACAACATAGGAAATCATCATCAATAACTGAAGAAACTCTTATTACATTTAATTAATTAAAAGTATCACCAGATTGGAGAATGGAAATGACACATTTCTGAACCAGCTGCCAGGATAGTTCACGGTATTGCAGCTTTGAACAGAAAAGGTTATATGGCTGATTACCATCGTAAAACTTTAAATAATTACCCTGGTGAAAAGAACATAATTATAAATATTGTACCATTACTTGAACTCTGTGGAATTAATCTATAAATGTGCAGAGTAATTTAAACTCACCTACCTGTCTAAACATGTCTGTGTCTTATTAACTAAGTACATAGAAAATGCTTACACATTAACCAGCTTAAGTTTCATGTAGCAGAGAACTGAAATATGCCAAATGATGATGTTTATTAATTGTCAGTTGACTGTTTATTGTACTGCCACTATGGGAAACACAACACCTGAAATGTAAGCTCTACTACGCTAATCCAACAGGAATTAAACCCTCATATAGTCCCATCTGAAAGGTTCCTCAAAGTTTACATTCCTACAAGCGAGTCAGTACAGAAGACCTACCTGCAGTCGAAACCAGTCAAGTCGCACTCCACGGAAGTCAAACAACTCATTCTCCTCGACTGAAAGCAATTAAACATACAATAAATCTCAATTTTAGCAATAATAGCAAATTCCTTGCATAGTATGATTACTATTAATAATTCTGCAGGGCCTAAAAACAAAACAAAAATCTCTTCAGAGACGTTAATATAAAAAAAAATATTTCTCCACATATGTAGGCTTGTTTTTCTTCAAAATTAAAGGTTTTTTTCAAGTTGTCAATACTACACAGTTTACCATGGAATCATCACAGTTCACAATAGGCAAAGTTTAGTGAACACTATTATACCTCAAATAATTGTAATTGCTGTGGACCATAAGAAAGGTTATTATATAAGATATGAAACTAAAGTATGACTAGCATGTAAACAAACAGTGTCAGAGGGAAGACACCCAATGGGATGGGACAGACCTTGTTTGATGGAGAGGGAGGCAATGCTGTTGTAGAAGGATGTCAGGATGACAGACTCGTCCTCAGGACACACAGACAGACCCTGCAACACAGACAATACATCTCAGGACATACAGATAGATAGATCCTGCAACACACACGACACACCTCAGGACACACAGACACACCCTGCAACACAGACAATACACCTCAAGGCACACAGACTCTGCCACACAGACGATACACCTCAAAACACCTCAGGACAGATAGACCGACACTGAAACACAGACAATACACCTCAAGACACACAGACAGACCCTGCCACATAGATGATACACCTCAGGACACACAGTCAGGACACACAGACAGACACTGAAACACATGATATGTGTGTGGAATGTGCTTGCGTGCAAGTGCATGATGAAGTAGGCAAGTATTTTCCTTCTTACTGGGACTTATTCAGACAGCTATCTGTGTTTAATCCTGTGCTTGCAGCATGTAAGACGACAAATTACAGATGGGTGTACAATGGTGTCTTCACCAAGACATCCAAATGTCGTGGTAAGACGTTTGTTTGTCTTGACACCTGATCTGTCCTCTCACCTGTATCAGTTGGTTCAATACAACGGCATCGTAGCCAGACAGGTACTGCACAAAGTACCTCTGCATCACCTGGTTGTACTTCTTCACCAGTGCTGCAAGTGGTGTCACAGTACTGTATTAACATCACTCTGTCACGGCGTAACAACACCCACAAGTCTAGTGTAAGTCTGAACTAATCAAACCTGATAGACGAGCAACACAATGTTTTGTTATGAAACAGTTTAGTTTTTTATTTCAAAAAGGCTGTTTATTCATCAACCTGACATCAGCCAAGGCTGGTCATTATAGGCAGGATGATCACTGACCTGGATGCCGTGATTATGTTGAACATCAAACATATATTGTTCAACCTATCAGCATCGACAGTATTCTCAATCAAGGTTTTTATCATCTGGATATTTTACAATTTGAATATTTTGTGGCTGAAATTTTGAACTTTGTTTTTGTTTACTTTAACATAATTTGGAGGCAGTACACCAGCGACATGATGAGAGTGTTTATAAGTGTTAATAAATAATAATATTAAAGTGGAACAGTCCTGCTTACAATTTTGACACATAGAAAATGAGGCAGCTCTATTAAAAGACTTTCAGACAAACAAAATCAAAGTCTTAGATAACATCTCGGGTTATTATCTTTCTCACCTCTCAGTTCTTCCACATGAAACATCAGCTCTGGTATTTGTCTGGAAAGAAAAACCACATCAACACATAATTAACTTCAATTGCTCAAAAGCAGAAACACTGAATCAGGTGCCAGAAAAGGTACAAATATGCTGGTAAATTATCAGAACCAAAACAAAAACAATTACCGTAAATCCTGTATTACAAGCCGCACCCCTAATTGAAGCCGCACCCCGACTTTTGACCTAAATCCCGAATTTCCTCCGCTCTTTTTGATATCGGCAAAACCCTTATTTAAAGCCGCACCCTGACTTTGAGCCAATACCATTAACTGCGTGCGACATACTGCCGTAGCGCACGCAATTTGGAAACATTTTAACCTGTTTCATAGAAGTCATAACTTTGCTAATAATGATCATAAATGAATAACTGAAAGACTCATTATTGTAATGCATTTATAATTACGACACAGTATGTATTTTAATCGGAATATTACTACGTTAATTTGGAGAAAAAAGGGGGGGAAAATAACCACAATTTCACCATGCTATCAGAATATAATTGGGTGGCAGAATGTCCATACATCCAACGAATAAAATGTAGCCACATATTTAAGCTATTTAATGGTGCTAAAATTATTAAAATATGTTAAGAAGTTTTGGTTTTATAGGATTGTATGTAGAACCATGCATAATGCTGGCACCTATAAAATGTAAGCTACCCATCCTCTCCCAGGCCTGTGTCGGCAAATACTTCAAAGACGCTTCCTTGCCGGCTAGCAACAATGTAATAACTTGGCGTCTCCGCCAGCGTGGGAACGGATGTAACACATGTTTCTCAGACAGTCGTCCCTTAATTAGGCCACCAGCCACCCGTGTTTGTCCAGGCATCGCCCAGGCACAGGGAAGTCGGGGTTACAACATTGTTTCTGTACACCCAGAAAACAAATGCAATTAACTCGGTCGTCAGTGGCTGGGAAGCCCTGGTAGAGTGTGGTGTTGTTTTGACAATCGGCATGAAGCCGGGCTTTTGTAAACGTGTGAACATTGTTCTTGGAACTGATATTAAAACTAATGTCAAAACAAAACAGACGGCGTGGGATTGATGCTAACAAAGGACGATGACATAATATTTATTTGCCGGCACGTGCAGCAGCAGCAATGACTCAGACACGGACACACTACACCATCATGCCATTCGCGACAGCGTTCTTTGACGGCGACAATACTACAATAGTGTTGACAAAGGATTATATTAAGTGTGAAAGGAATTATTTCATCATATTTGATGATGATTGTCTGATGCACGCGGACCCACGGCAACAGTCATGTTGCCAACGTTGAAATGGATACATGAAATGCGCCGTCGAGCCGTTCCTTTCCCCGACCTAGCCAAGGCATTCTTTGACGGCGACGATGAAAGGGTCTTGTGGAGTTTAACTGTGACATGTTTTCATATTCTGATCGTTGTCTCTGAACATTTTACGGACATGGGATTTTATTAACAGTGTTATATCATTTGTTTAGCACAAGTAGCAATTGTAATACAATGTGTTATTCATCAAACCGGCTTCGTTTCTTCGGTAAGTTTTTCAAGTTTATACTGACAATTTTGTGACCCAAATGTCAATTTGTCTCGGCAAATTACTGTATTTAAAGCCGCACCCCAACTTTGGCGTTTTCGTCCTCATTTTGGCAACACACTACTGTATTAGAAGCCGCGGCTAGTAATACAGGATTTACGGTATATAAAAATGTGTTTTCTTACGAAAACTCTTTTCATGCCGACCAACTGCACTTGTTCTGGCCTCACGGGACATTTTCATAATTTTCTAACTAAATTTATTTCATTCATTAAAGGCCATATTTTACCACACAAAAATCTAATAGCATGTAAAACTATAATGACCCCCCCAAAAAAAAAGTTAGATGAAACATTTTTTAAATTGATATTAAACGGGAGCTGTCCTGGTGTCGGCTTGGAAAAGTCTCTTCGAGAAATGCAGCGTGGGGCAGAATTACAATTTCAGTCGTGGAAAACATTGCCGTGATCACCAGCATTCTCAGTGTTATTTACACGACACCGCGCGACTGCTGCACTAGACTTTGCTGGAACCACGACTGACGTCACGTTAGAGCAACAAATCCATACTGGGCACCCTCAGGAGTTTATGTAAAATGGCAAATTTAAAGGCTTTTTATGGATGTGTATGCAGTATGCATGCAGTATGCATTGTGTTTAGTGACTGGTTTTCCTCTCAAGCTCTATATCTTAGTGAAACGGTTCCCTGGAGTTTTCAACCAGACTGGCACTCACCTGTCCACCAACTCATCCATGTGCCATTTGACGTTCATCTTCTTTGGTGGCGGGTTGTCATAGTGACGCAGGAGCCAGTTGAACTCATCCCGGGCCAGGGACAGCCCCATGAACACATAGAGGGCCTGGAACAAACACATACAGGGCCTGTAACAAACACATACAGGGCCTGGAACAAACACATATAGAGCCTGGAACAAACACATACAGGGCCTGGAACAAACACATACAGGGACTGTAACAAACACATACAGGGACTGTAACAAACACATACAGGGCCTGGAACAAACACATATAGAGGGCCTGGAACAAACACATATAGAGGGCCTGGAACAAACACATACAGGGCCTGTAACAAACACATATAGAGCCTGGAACAAACACATACAGGGCCTGGAACAAACACATACAGGGACTGTAACAAACACATACAGGGCCTGTAACAAACACATACAGGGCCTGTAACAAACACATACAGAGCCTGGAACAAACACATATAGAGGGCCTGGAACAAACACATAGAGGGCCTGGAACAAACACATACAGGGCCTGTAACAAACACATATAGAGCCTGGAACAAACACATACAGGGCCTGGAACAAACACATACAGGGACTGTAACAAACACATACAGAGCCTGGAACAAACACATACAGGGCCTGGAACAAACACATACAGGGCCTGGAACAAACACATACAGGGCCTGGAACAAACACATACAGAGCCTGGAACAAACACATACAGGGCCTGGAACAAACACATACAGGGCCTGTAACAAACACATACAGGGCCTGGAACAAACACATACAGAGCCTGGAACAAACACATACAGGGCCTGGAACAAACACATACAGGGCCTGTAACAAACACACCATACATGATAACTCTGTGAAAAATTATATAGTAGGTAGCAAGTAATGCCACAAACATGTTAACATGCAAGTAAATACATTTGCCTGGAAACATACAAAGCAATATACCACACTATTTTGTACTACTGTTAATCAAAATATTACTAAATACAAACTAAATATGATAATTGACTGATTAATAAACTGAACCTTTAATAATTAGGTCAATAATATTTTCTGTTACTCCCACATCAATACAGTTGATATATCAAGCTACATAGCTGTTCTGTCGATAGTCTGAGATCTTAAAAATAATTTTTGGTGCTCTGCCAGGAATGTGGTGGACTTAAGGTGGACTTACCTTGGGACCAAGTAGCCCAGGCTGGTCAGTGAACACAATGGCCAGTTCTTTGAGGGCTGTTCGCAGGAACTTGCGTTTCTCTCGATGTATCAAGTGGTCTACAGTCACATGTCACACTCATGTTATACCAAAACCACACTCGCAATTACACCAAACTAACATGTGTTTATGTGAACATCATAGACATAGGTACATCATTACATTAGGACTATTAAGATTAGTTCTTTTGGTTCTTTGGAATGAAACTGGTGTCCAAAGACCCAACTGGTGAACCGAACTGTTTCATTAAAACAAAATCACCGGAATAATCCTTTATGTATGGTATGCAAATATTTAAACATGATTACATTTCTAGTTACACTTTTCTAGTTATACAACTAAAATGCAGGTATCCATACAACCAGGGATCAAAACATTACGCAGACCAGCAGCAGTCTGTTTATGCTTAAACCAGTGCTGCAGCAGCTGCCTGCTGTATACAACGCTGTATGACACTCTACACATCCATTGTACATAATACAATGCAGCCCAGAATTAAAGCTGGCATTCCTTGGGTCAAGAATGTTTGTCATATTAACTTGTCATGATCAAAAGAGTCCAGATGCAGAGAACAGTTCACCAACACCATCAACAATGTATAAACACCATGTATAAAACATGATATCTTATGATGGCAACTATGTCACTGGAGATAGGAATAGTTTGGTGCTGTAACATCCTGCTAACTCACGCTTGCTGCACGGCCTGTATGTACCACTCCTTCATCTCAGCCACACGCTTGCTGTACCTACAACACACACATACACGACTCAACTTTACCAGTCAGTAGAGTCTGACACACCATGGCAGTAAACGTAAAGTAAATATTTATTCCCAACAACAATATCTGTCATTACATATCACAGTATAACAACTACAATTGTATTTAATAAATCTGTTCAACACTGAACATAAACACAGAAAGAGAACACTGTTGATTTTGTAGTAAATATATAAAATATAAAACACTGACAACAGCAACATGTGACATTTGTCACAGCCAAAAGACATGCAGCCACATCTGAAATCTCCATGGCAACAATGGTTGTTTTTACCAATGTAAAATATGGCACAAGATGGCCACAACCTTATCAACAAATATCATTCAGATTAACAGTTGACACTTTTTTGGAGAATTGGGACATCTTGCTCCAAATTTACTTGAAATTTTTGTACCTTTTTATAAATATACAAATGTTGTTTTACTAATCTGTTTTTGTTCATTAAGATATATATTTGTTACATTTGTGTTATATTCTATGCCTTTAGGCAAGTATTTTTCTTGACAGATGTCACGTTAAAAACTTTAAAATAAAAAATGTACATTAAGCATATCGCTGACTTACCCTTTGATGGTTTCGAAGTAGCTGATGATGAAGAGATGGATGTGAATGACTTCGTCACGACACAGCGCCAACACATAGTTGCTGGAGAGAGCCTGTCTCCACATGGCATGTGGGTTCACTTCACCCAGCTGTTGGTGACACAGCAGCAGACCCACTGCAACAGGACCAGCATTATCTCATCTATAAATTGTTTTAATTCATTTTATATACTATAATGTCACTGTATTTTTTTCAGAAACAGATTTTATAAATTTACTATTATTATTTTAACTAATATTTTGTTCATGTCATAATAATTTTACATATATATCTGTTTTATGATTTTTTTTTCAGTTTAATTACACATTTCTTATTTATTTATTACACTTGTTATTTTATCAGTATTGTTGTTAACTATATATTTTATCTAAAGCTTTATTGTATTGTAAGTAAGAAATAAAGCTTTTACTTATTTACTACCTAAGCACTGGGGGCCATCTTACTAACATTCCCATAAACCCGATTTAACTCCTTAGACCCAATTTCATTAATAACGCGGAGATCATAAATTTATTTTGTTCTTTAAAATCACAATTTTACTAACAGTGCTGTGACGTCATGAGTGTGCTTTTGTTCTTAAAAACATCACAATGTTGCTAACATTCTTAGGAGATCAACAACCTGAGTTTGCTCTTTAAAATTGAATTTGCACCTTAACAGTGATCTTGTATAGTGAAAACTGTCAACATCAGATATACCACTCTGACAATTTCTCTTGGGTATTATAGAAATGTTGTCCACTGTGGCAAAGCAGTAGCTTTTTGCATTTTTAAATAGATCACTAACTTTAACAGTCATGATCTCATGTGCTCGCTATCTAGATGAAATAATGATCTTGACTAAATGATTTATCAAACTGGTATATAAAAGAAAAAACAGAGCCCTGAACATGATGGGTATCTGCCAATTGGGTTTAGTTACTAAAATTCCAGTATAAGCCCTGTAGTTTTCACCGATCAATGGTTCAAGAAAGTGAATGATGACAGAAAGAGCCAAGTGGAACTCAGCCCTTGGGAGGTGATACACTTACAACACTCAACCTTAGTATATCAAGGTTAGATACTCACAGCTGATCCACCGTTCCATCTGGTCCAGGGACAAGTATTCACACTGCATCTGTAGCAGGGAAACATACAGAATTAAGACACAGTGTTTGTGATATGCTATTAAAACTAGAGTCTCTAACAAGAATGTAGTCTATTGATGTTCCGGTCATCTTGGCATCTACATTTGTGTTATATAGAAAACGTGAAAGTGTGTGCGTGCATGCATGCAGGTGCGTGCGTGTGGATGTGGGTGTATGTTAATTTTCTTAACTAGACAGTTTACATTTTGGAATCAAACTACCAATGTTTCAGAGATTAATCTACAAACTTAACCAAATCTTGGTTTATAACCACATTTTTAAATACTGAACTGAAGCCATGACATGCACCACTCTTAAACTTGTTTTGAGTCAATGTTTGATGAGTAAACAGACAGGAAGAAGAGAGTTCCGACTCACTGTGTCTATCTGAGCGGGACTCATGATCCTAGTTGAGTCAGCCAACAAACTCAACATCTGGGCCGAGCGCCACTCCTCAGCCGTGAGGGCGCGGCGAGGGTAGATTTGTTGCAGGGACATGAGCGCCCGCATGAGGCACTAGAGAGAGACAGAGACACGGATCACACACCACCAACATATCCACTGAGTGGAGTCACCAAACTCACTCCTGCAGTAGCACTAGAACTTCTCTCAGATCAGGGGACCATCTCACTAAGGTAAAGAGCTCTTAAGAAATATTTATCCTTCTTTAAATAAAATCTGTTGTTAAATTAAAGATGTTTTTTTCAAAACGCAAATATTCGTTGCCATATTACCATGGACACTATTTCCATGACACAAGGTGACAGTTCCGCTGGTGCGTCATAGAGTTAACAGTTTTCATAAATTTATTTTAAGGTGCAAAATCATGTTTAAGAGCTCTTAATGAAATGGTCCCCATGTCAACAACAATGTATAAATTATACAAATACCAATTACATCTTGCAATAATTGTAATAACTTGTCATTATATGAACATTGGTCATAACTACACTACTATGTACTCAAACCATATATGATATACAGATGCATAGATAATTTTGAAATCATTCTGTCACAGGTAATCCGGTTCCAATAACAAATGCCACATTTCTGCAATTAAAAGATTAGGCTCATAGTGCCAATGAAATATATTACCCCGCAAATAGTTTGCTACTGAATTAGTGAGTGATGTAGGCAGGAAAAGAGACAGCAATCGACCTTTGAATGTGGAATGAATTCTTCTGCCAGCTTCTTGATAGGGGGTTCATACTCTATGATCATCTGACCAAGTCGCGGAAATGATTCCTCCCTAAAATTAAACACACATGTGTCACCAATCAGGTCTCATCATGAGAGCAGCTTTGTTGACATCACATAAAAGTGCAACTTTTTGACATACATTAACATAAGATGCACTTGAAACTACAGACACAGTTACTCATAAAAATACACAAACTAAAACCAGAATTAACTAGATGTTGTAGTCTAAAAAATTTCATAAATTGCATTACACCATCTAAAATTGTAAATACATAATCATTATATATTTATTATATTACAACTATTATTTTCCACAAAGCTGTGTATAAATATAATCAAAATAAATGTTTGTTTTCTTAAGCTGAACATATAAATTACATCTTTAAAATATATTAAATATTTGACCATCAAAGAATAATTCAACTTTATTCTGAGCACATGGAAATCAATGTAGAAACATACGCCTTGCTATGCATAAGTTCATGGGCAAAATTGAAGAGTCCCAGCACAGCCTTGCGGTCCTCGACCCTGGACAGAAGGACCAGTACGCTGACGTATGTGACAATCAGGTCCAGATAACCTTTTGTCAGGTCAAAATTCACCGTCTGGAAACAGCATGCAATAACATAATTGCAACACTTTAAAGAATTACAGCGAATATTATCCACATTACAACGACAATTTTTAAACTTATCCATTTTCTTAATTAGGCTACAAAACGTGTACATTTACTTCATTAAATTTATAAAAATAGAAATCAGGAAGTAGGTCTAGGAAATTGCACTTCTTTTGTTTCATACCACAGAATAAACTATTAATAGGATGGTGACTCATAATGACACATCATATCTTGATTAATATGAGACAGTATATTTTGAATGATTAGCAATATTTTATAAACAGTTAATCTCATTTAGATTACAATTAACAAGTTCAGAAAACTAAATCATTTTAAAAGAAATCATCAATTTATGTATTTATTCAAAACACAGTATATATTATTATTGTAATTCCAACAATATTTTTCTCGTGAAAGTTTGTGCAACTATGGAACAGCATAATTTGTGGACACATGAATTCATGTTCATATTAATGTTATCATGTATCATGTAATTGGCCAAAACTGACCCATGTTATAAAAACAAAAGCAACAGTGGCTCAATAAACTTACAATGTCAAAGTACACTTGACATGCGTCAATGGTGGTTAGCAGATTGGTGACATGATCCTGAAATCGGACAAATTCAGCCAAAATTAGTGACATAACCAGGAAATTTGTCAAAATACAGTGATGTGATTTATAAAATCACTGTAGACATCAGTTTGGTGATGTTTCTGAATCTTAGACTACACTTGAGGTAACTGATTACTATTACCAGGTACCGGTAGTTCAGCATAACTAAAATCAGACAACATGGCAATTCAGTAGGCAATTTACATGTTAACTTATTATTCCTAAAATAGGCACCATAATTATGAAATTGAAGAGTTCAGCACTATTAGTTAAATAGGAAATAAAATAAAATATAGACATAATAACAATGGTAAAGTAGCTATATAGCTATAAATAGTTTAGACAATATCCACAAAATGTGATGGACATTGGGACTACCAGGTACAATAACAATACTCAGAACAGGTATTTCAAAAATAGTGTAGTATTTCCAAACTCTGCTGTTATAAATTTGTTATAACTGATTGATGGGCAAAGTCTATCTTGGGAATCAATGAACACATGAAGTGAACATATTACAACTAAAATGTACTCTACAATGGGTCCAAACTTAACAGGAAAAGTAGCACAGCAGCAGGTATTGTAAGACAAATTCCCAAAGATTATCATGAATTCGAAACATGTTTTTTAATCAAAATATCAGTATATTGTAGCTGCATAATTTTGAATACCTTGAAGACCATGATGTCAACGAATGTGTAGTAATACAGCGACAAGGACTTGATGATGTCAGTCCTGATGGCAGTCACTTGGGCCTACAACAACACACCAATGTTTACATGGGTGCCACAATGTCAGTGCTGCCACCTAGTAGTAGAACAACAACAGTTACTGTGTATACAAAGGGTTCGAGGCAAAACGGTTTTGTTGTTAACAACATTCCATTACTGTCCTTTGCCCTCAGAGCATCACTAAAATGTTTTATATAATTTTTGAATATCTTAAAAACACAAATCAATCACATTAATGTGACCCATAGTGGAGCCATAATGTAACAAACTACACTTCATTATGTGATATGGATACGAGAAATGACAATCATTTATCAGTGACAAAACAGGGCATCTAAATGCTGTGGTTTAGTTGCAACCTAAGATGTATGTTTATCAAATTATCAAAATGGACAATCTGCCTGCATTTTTGAAATGGTACGTTTTTTACATGACATTTGGTCACACAATATTTTATTACAAAGTAGAGTATAACATTTCATACAAGTACAATTGTGTCACACTGGAAACCAAGTAATGTTTACAAAACCGTGACACAATCTGTCTTGAAAGATGATCTGTTCTGGTGCTACGACCATACCAAAGATGAAGCGATTAACTTGAAATAAGATTTACCTTAACAAACAAAACAAACAAACAAACAAACGTCCAGTCATCAGCACCTTGTAAAAGACTGGTTTTGTTTTTTGTAAAAACAGACACAAAGCCAGTCTTTTAAAAGGTGCTGATGATTAGACGTTTGTTTTGAACATTAAACTTATTATGATTACAACAATAAAGAAGCTTTAGCATAATATTCAATATTACATATGTATTAATTATTAAACCATATGTGAAAACTCTTATGAATAGTTATAAGAGTCTAAGAGAGAAACGTGACCAAATGTTGTGTGATGAAATATTTTAGACTCCAGGTGAAATGTTGTGTAACAAAATGCAGACTCATTAGTTCCATGTGTCAGGTACATACACTGCCAGACTTGGTGTCAACTGTTGGAAACTTGCGAACTATGGCCTTGATCACAGGCTCAAGGGCCTTGTCAGAGAGGAATGACGGTTTTGACTCCACGCTTCCCAGCATCTGAAAACCAAAACACAACCAATTTGAACCAAAGTATTGTTAATCAAATACAATGTTAGCAACCGCAACTTTGTGTACCTACTTACACTAAATTTTCATTATTTTCTTTAGATTACTGAATAAAATTAAAATTACATTTTAATACATGCCGTGCCCTTTCTATCCAACAACAACTTTAGAGGACATGGACAGAACAAAATTCAATATGACATATTTAGACTTGAGGTGAAATGTTGTGTAACAAAATGCAGACTTGTTAGTTTGTTGCGTATTTAAACAATCCCAGGCTGTTTTGGAAATTTCCGCCAATAGATATGGTGTTACTGAAAGGTTTTGGCCTGGTGTTAGTCTTACCATGGAATGTTCATTGCATACGTGCCAAGTGAGTGATCTCACTCCAAGCAACTGCTTTGACGTACTTTTTATGTAAAAATGTTTGTTTTCCTTCAAAGATACTTCATAAGTTCAACATGGCCTTTCAATTTATGCAAAATAATCCATTATCCGTGTCCTTTAATTAATTAAGTTTGTCAGGTCTGAATGTTCAGTGCTAAGTTGATACAGACGGATGACATCCTGCACTGTCCAATGGTGTCTCATGACGAGAGTGATGATTGTCTGTTAGCAGCAGTCAAATAAGTGCAATCGTTGAATAAATGAAAAACTTAAAATTGCTTGCTTATCTGCAGATTGTGCATGTAATAATAATTATGTTTCTTAATAATGGTGTTTTTTAAGTAATTAAATCCCAACCAAAGTGCTTCACAGCTCACATTAAGGCATGTTTATATAATGTGCACGATATGTTATGCACAATGTGCACCAATACACTCCTACGGCATTAAATGGTTTCTTGTCGAAACTAGTGCCAAATAATTTGTGAAGGTTAAATCTGCCTTACATGAGATTGTGCCAAATGAGTTGTAAACAGGAAACCTGCCTTACATTAAATTGTGCCAAATGAGTTGTAAACAGGAAACCTGCCTTACACGAGATTGTGCAAATCTAGCAAATGCAACTAAGCGTCCTAACATGAACATATGTACACACGATCTGTTTCTAGTAACATTTAAAAATTGGCTCCAATTATTAGGATTTCAAGATTGCAGACCACAGATGTTTTTTTGTTAGTAAACTCAAGAATCAAAGTAAACGTGTTTCGATCAATGTGACTGAGTAGTAGGCAAAACTAAATTACTGCTAAACTATTCAGTGCTGCAGTGGCACACTTGGTCACTGTCCACTGGCCTTGAAAATTTACAACATCAACTTGATATCATACCGCCCAGGCTTAGGCATAGCCTAACCCTAAAGCCTAGTCTGTAGTCACAGACAGCGACTGAGGGAATCACAGCACAGCGTACACAGTCACAGGGTCAGTAGGCGTAAACGCCTATGACTATGTGATGTATGTGATGTATTCTCGAAGCATACGGCTTCCCTGATAAGCAAACAAATTCTGGTGGCTAAAGATAAGGTTATAAACTGCAAAATCGAAGTGACTGTCATACTAGCATGTATCCGGAAGGAGATAGTATGATCCGGCTAATTGCCAAAACCGTACGTTGTCCGAAGCACCGCAGCGGTATTCCCCGTCCCATCCGGAGAAACATCTCACCTTTTTGATGTTATATATTCGCGTGAGCATACCAATTCCTCTGTCATTCAGAATAGTGAGCTTTTCAGCTAACTTCTGCTGACTGGGAGTTATTTGTCGAGCCATTTCGGCCGGCTAAAGTTGTAAATTCAGCTTCCTATAAATTCACGAAGTACTAAATAGGATCCCCATTTCCTCTCTGACGTCACCGATATGTGCGTACAAGTAGTATTTCTATATTTAGCACGGGTGTAGTTGTCTTTTTTAAACCACGATAGGTGGCGCCACTTTCAAATGACGGAGATTTTGCCACCGGCTAAGATATCAACAAGTCTGGCCAATTTACCATAAATTTCATATGATGTGTTCACGGACCGAATACCCAGTGGCGTAGCCAGGATTTTGCATTCGAGGGGGCCACCCGATAATCAAGGAAATTGTATACCGACATGACAACCAAGTTCACTGACCAATGTATCTGGCAGTTCAACAAAATCATTCACAGAATTAAGGCATCAACGTTAGAACGTTATACGTACAGAGAAACGACACAATTATTAGAGACACGAACCAAAAGCCCCTACATATCATCAGCCTACTGCTAACCATCACATTCCTCACACTACTCTCCCAAACCTACTGACAAAGACCATGCCAAATACCAACATGTACATCTCACACAAGCATCTTGAAACCCACTGTATACTTTGTGACTTTATTAAATCAGGCAGCCAGTTATTAAATCAGGCAGCCGTAATCCGTTCCCCACCATCCTAATTTTTTTCGGGATTAGGGGGCCGTGGCCCCTCTGCCCCCCTCTGGGTATGCCACTGTGAATGCCATAACGGCCTGTAATGAGTATAAAGGTCTATCGTATTACTAGTCTACTATAGTATATACCCATGGTGTTTGATAATGTATTTATAACAGTTCTTTTAGTCAAACTTGTTCTAGGGATCGAGCGAGCCAGTCAGCAGCCAGCCATGCGTGCATGCATGCGTGCGTGTATCGATCCGTGCGTGCGTCGATCCGTGCGTGCGTGCATGTGTGCGTGCGTGCATGCGTGTGTGCGTGATTGCGTTCGTGCGTGCGTGCGTGCGTGCATGCGTGCATGCGTGCATGCTTGCTTACATACGAGCTTATATGTGCCTGCGTGTATGGATAACACAACACTATAATTTTAAAACACAGCTTAGATTAAAACATCATCATCATCGATCATCATAACAAGTTGTCTAGTTTTGGCAAAATAGTTACCAATACTTGTTTTAACCATGTGTTAACCAGGTGGAAACATGGCCACGTGTACAGTCCTGGGCCAGCGGCCAGTCAACACCTAGTATCGGGCGGGACCCAGTAGTAAATTATCGCCAGCGGTCTGGTAAGATTGTTTTCTTGCATTTACATTATTAGTTGTATGTATGTGTTAAGTTTCTTGTGTTACATGATATTGCATGTTATTATATTTGGATATATCATCAAGCTACACATTATAACTATAAATGTCATACTTTATACGTTGGGAAGACGGGCGTGGCAAGTGAATGTATATAGCCTATAGGGCGTGGCAGTTCAGTGCTGAAGTGCGTGTGTGCGTGTGTGCATGCATGCGTGCGTGTGTGTGTGTAGTACACGTTTCTACTCCATGCAATAACCTTGAATAAAGTTGTCGACGTTATTTTGTGTTTAGATACGTTCTGTCACACCATTACATATTTCGTAATTTAAGGTGTGTGTGTGTGTGTGTGTGTGCGTGCGTGCGTGCGTGCGTGCGTGCGTGCGTGCGTGCGTGCGTGCGTAACGGCAGTTCTTAGGTCTACCGGTTTACTTTGCCAAATACTCAGTTGGATTCGAGTCATTCCAAATATGTAATTCGATAACAATCCGGTCAACTACCAATCAATATCTGTAATATTTCAATAAACATGATACGCCAAAACAATTATGTCCGTGCTGCATATTACGGGACAAAACATAGTTTACTTTTCTAATAATGCTACCTCCATTATAAGATATAAACTAAATGAAACTTGAACATTAAATTATTACTCAACCCTTCTCTCTCCCTCAGCCCTCACTCTCTTCCAACCTCCATCCCTTCCCCCCTCCCTCCATTTCTCTCCCTTTCTCTCTTCCTCCGATCCTCCCTCCTCTGTCTGTGCGTCATACTATAATATCTTTCCCGTTTTCCCTATTCTTTCCCACTCTTCTGTACTAGTCTACACCCGTCTTCCTCAACATTTTTGCCCGCCACTCGTTTTTACCCATTCTCTCATTCTCATTATGTCGCACATTGATTCGGTCATGGCTATTTGCACATATTAACACGAACGTCGAAGCTATTTATGCCATACAAAGCAATTGTGTAATACCTGCCATGCTTCATTGACATTATCACAGTTTAACACAGACAATGCAATCCGTCAATTGGTGTTGGACATTCTTGTCATAGCTTCCGGCCTCCAATAATGGTTTTGTTGCTTGCACGTGACAGTTATTTCTATTAACAAATGATTGCAGGGTGCAACGACCAATAGCATGGAATCGTTGGGGGTCAAAATGTAGTTCTTCCGGTTAACAGTGAAATGCCAACTTCATATGTTTCTTGTTTTGTTCGAGGTCGAGTGCAGCAGACGATGCACGTTTGACGCTCAATATAGTGTGACAGTTGGTCTCAGCTAAGCTGCACACAAGGTGCAGTTTAAGATGTCAGCAGACACTAGGATATCAACAGATGCCGAAACACAACGAGGACGGGCATAGATTACCCGATGCAGTTACTCGAAGGTATGAAAGTTTGTGGTGGTATTTAGAAAGACAACTAATGGTCGTACGTTCCAGTATTGTCATATTATCATATTCGTGATTCAATGCATGTTCTATTGTAATTCCCTCTATCACAATGTTACCTTTAACAGCATCACACAATTACAATGTGTTCAGAATTGGTTAGCAAGGATTGTGACCACGTTTTATTAATTCTATGCGGCTTCTAAAGTCCTTGCATTGTCTTCCTGTCCGATATCGTATTATCTTGAAGATCTTAACATTCATTGCTTGCTCCGATGAGAAAGGTTGCCTAGCTTCGATCATTTCTTTACGATCTAGTTTTTGTCCCTGAAGTCAATACCATTGTTTGAACAAGTGCTTTTGCCTGTTTAAGCCAACAGGCATGTTGAAAACAAAATTATGATCACTATGCTAATTGGTGTCGATAATATCTTAAATAAAATAACAACATTTGTCTTAGTCTACATCTGTTATGTTTATTATTTTATGTTATGTATTCTTGTTTACCAATTTGAGTTATATGGAATTATGCGAATTATGTATTACCACTTGAAAGTAATCCCTTGCTACATTTTATAAAGGACAAAATGGCGACGATGTGTGCGCCATCTTGGTTTCACGTCGCCTGTTGTAAAACATACCTATCCATAAATCTGCATGGATGAATAATTATAGTTTCACATGTTAACATGTTTAATGTATCATATGATATAATATAACATATGAGCGATGTTTTAACGCCATTCTACGATACAAATAACTTCGCTGGAAATAGATATATCAGTTTAAGCTGTGAGAAGTTGACACCACAATCTCGCCAGTCAAACACTATATGGTATATAAAGGAAGGAAATTGCTATTATAATTGTAACTGATGTGTATTCGATGCCTCGTGGCAAAGGGTGTATCACGTGATGCTCGCAATATGGAGGGTCACACCCGGCAATGGAACGCCGGGCTTAGGGGCAGATACTCCCTCCCTTTCTCGTAGCACAGTGGTCAGTTGTGAGGATTGAAGGTCGTGACGTGATCGCCAGGGGAACGTTGTAAGGAGCAACCAAAGCGGAGTGCCGAGCCCAAGTAGTCCATTAGATTGTTCTATAGGCAGAATGTTCCCAGTGTTTCCCAATTCCGGATTCCCTCTTTTTTCTTTTCATTATCACGAACAAAATTAATAGACATATATTATAAATTACATAATTTCTTGGATTGTATCTTTAAAATTGTCTGTTTTATCTCAGTTTCACGATGAACTTTAATTAATTCGTTTTGTTTGTGGAAAATATATTACTGAAAGATATAAAAATGCTTGAACCTATAATAAATACGTTGCCTTGTAGTTACTGCTTAACTATATCTAGGAGGACATTTATGTAGTCTTTAAAATGCATCTATTGTGTAATGTTTTAATGGATTTTAATGGTTTTGCTTAATTTATTTATATTATAACTATTATATTTTTTCATGTAGCGCTCATCTGTTAAGCCAACACATGGAAGCACCAAGTAAGAGGTGAAGAGAAGGCCACCTGGCACCGAGACACTGAAAAAGATACAAAGGAAATGAGATAGAGCAGGAGAACATGGCCACAAATAAACACCTTGAACAGGAGAAATGAGCAGAGTAAATAAGAATTGTTACATATGTGACTGGTCAGTCTATTGACTGGAGTGCCACCAACAGTGTCACTCTTTACGACGACACTTATTGGAACAATTCTATTATAAATTTACATTGTATTAGTCAATAAAGCAATGTTATACACATTATTCGGTAATTTCATTTATTTAACGACCCAAGTCCGATGTAGTAGTGGTACATCTATTTCCCAAATCCACCAAAACCTGACAGAAAGCAATACTTTTGGTTGGGCGTATATAGTGATTTTAGCAAGGCGAGTGGCTACTTAGACTGATCATCTGATGTCATACGAGAAGGTCGATCTGATGGAAATTTATTATGGGAACCAAACGAATTCTCACTACAGCTGTACTACCCGGTACTAGTAATCTTAAAAATTAAAATTGGTCATATTTCTGAGGGTCTATCATATGAGCTTACATGGTAATGTTGCCTCTAATGTTGCTTCCAAGTCTGAGTGACTACCTTCCCACGATGTGTCGTCTTTTTCTTGTTTTAGCTTGTCCAACTCTTGGAATAAATATGACACGTCTGCAGAGGAATATTCACAAATAAAGGACAACATCCATGAAAATCTATCATCACTTTTACGATAAACTTGCATTTATTTATGTACAAGTTATGCACATCTAACAGTTGTCAAAAAATCTAAATTTTTTAGGACATGGTGTTGCGTCGACTATGAGGCAGAACCATTTTTTACATAATAATTTTTTCTCGTGTAGCACTATACAAGACATAAAGTAGTAAACAACGGTAGATGCATATTCATTACAGTTTAGTCTACATTTCACATGGATGTAATATTAGAGAATAACCTCAGTCAGGTTAATGTAATTTGTTTACAAATGCCAACAACAAACAAACTGGGCAGTGTGATAAACTCACTCTGTTGTGGGTCATTGATCTTATGGAGAATGTAAATCTCATCTCCATGCTTCAGTTGCACTTTCTGAAAATAAAGCATAACATCTGATGCATAAAATGTGAAGTTGGTCTATATCGTAAAATTGTGTGCAATTTGTTCACTTCAAGTTCAACTATGAATCCACTTTTTCATCAGTGTATTTGGTTTTAAACATACCCCATCTGGCACCAAACCTGTAGGACTAAAAAGTAGTTTTCATCTTGATTGATCAATAACTGTCAATTTCCAAATAAGAGTTTGTTTGCTTTCTCGCTAAACAATCACACCCCAATTGTGCAAAAGGCATGCATTTATACCACCTAAAATAGTCACTCTTCACTTCAGAATGTTAACACGTTGGGTTCATTAGGTGTGACATATTCCATTAAAACTGTACTTCCTCCACTCACGCAGCAATTAAGTTTCTCTGAGATGTTTACCAGTGTTCCATTGGTGCTGCAAGGTAAATATAATTATTTTTTAATATTACAGTCCTAGAACAGAACTATTTTATTTTAAATAATGATTAGCCACCCTTCTCTGTGCCAAGTGTATATCCATTTTATGGACAATCAATAAATTATTATTATATGCTTGTTTGTTAATGCCACAATAATGATCAATTGATACATAAAATTTCTGGACCTGGCAAACAGTTCAAATTATGGAATTAAGTAGTTTGTTTGTATTGAAGCTCAGATATACTTGTGTATTGCGGTCAAGATAATTTTAAACGTTAGTCTTTCTTGCACTGGTAACCAATGCAGATGTTTCATACTGGTGTTATGTATCATGTTAGATACTAGACCTATATTTCCAGACCCAATGTAGCAACTCTGGTAGTAGGTATACATGGTTCTACACACTGACCTGATGCACCACAAATAGAAGTTCACTGAGTAGAAGTCGTAGTTTCCTAGCTGCGTCACTGTGCTCAAACTCCAGAGCTATGCCCTGTGAGAGCTAAGATATGAAGAGACTCTCTGGGTACTGACCTCGTGTTTTGCCCTGTAACATTACAAGCAAAATCTCCACCTTCGTACCCTTGCGGACAAGTCCCTGGTAGTGGGGTAGTAGGTGTTTTCATTACCTCTCGCCTCACATACTTCAAATGCAATGTGTGTGGAGATGCAACAGTGTCCATGAGAAATTCCAGATACTAACACCTTGCAGGCTGTTCCAAATGGCAGGAGTTATGATTCGACAAATTCAGAAAGTCCCAATGACATGTCCAATTTAAACGTACCGGTCACATACAATTCCAACTATTGACATAATAATTATGATTTCTACTTTGTGAACATTACATATGACATTAGCCAAAACACTGACAATAGAACGGCATTCTGCTGAGTACATACAGTGATACATACTGACACTGTCACTGACAGTCACAGACATGTTATGCCACTTTGTCAGTTATGATATTAATTTTCTTAATAATATAATAATAATTTTAATCATATTTTTATTGTTTCCAAAAAAACCATTAAATAAATTGAGCCAAGTTAGAAAACTACTGTCACATTGAGTCACCACAGTTACCTAAGTTGTTGCTCCTTCTTAACATCTTGTTCGAGCGCATGGAAGTCGATCGACAACAGACCAACCAGACTGTTAAATTTACAGTTTCAATACCGGCTAAACACCGCAAGATTTCCTTTCGTCTTTCTCCCCATTTATCGCTCATGTCCAGTGGAGAACATAACGACATTCGAACCAAACACGACAAGGTCTGGCTAAACTCTCGCTCAGGCTGCGCCGAGAGTCGGCCAGTGTTGATGTTCTGTATCGCACAAGTAACGTCGTTCCGTGCTTAACCACTACGCGCCGCCAGTTAAGCGGCCACTGCGACCAACATAAGCCAGCTCGGACATAAACAAACCACACGTGCCTGTATAAGAGAGATACAGAAGTTCGAGTTTGTCATGTTATTTTTTTTAATTTATGTAAATAGTTTAATTTTTTTGTAATCTTTGCCGGCATGACTGATTTGAGTTTTCTTTGTGGCATAACGACAGAATTTAGGAGTATTTGCGTATCAGAGGGCTGCGCTAGCGTTTGGTCCGCCCATTATTAATCATTATTAATTATTTTACCCAGCAAACATACCAGTATTGGGCCAATGCTGGCGTTATACTACAGTGAACGTGGAGTTATAGAGGCTGCAGTCCTGGCACTGGCAGTGGGATGATTCAGCCAAAACAACGGATTCGGCCCATTGGGTCGAATATCGTCCGTTTCTGCAATCGTCGAAGTTCGGGCTATTTGCGCTCGATCGACAACAGTGGAGGCAGGCAGGCTTTCACAAAGGAAAGAGCCATATTGAAAAGATATCACAAAAATACCAACACGATCTCAGTCTCAATCCGTCATAGCCTTCCACTGGTGAGTGAGTGAGTGAGTGAGTGGGTGAGTGGGTGGTGAGTGGGTGAGTGGGTGTGGTGAGTGGGTGAGTGGGTGAGTGGGTGAGTGGTAGTGGGGAGTGGTGGGGTGGTGGGTAGTGGGTGGTGGGTGAGTGGGTGAGTGGTGTGGTGAGTGTGAGTGGGTGAGGTGAGTGGGTGAGTGGGTGAGTGGGTGTGGTGGGTGAGTGGGTGAGTGGGTGAGTGGGTGAGTGGGTGAGTGGGTGAGTGGGTGAGTGGGTGAGTGGGTGAGTGGGTGAGTGGGTGAGTGGGTGGTGGGGGTGGGGAGTGGGTGAGTGGGTAGAGGGAGGGGGAGGGGTGAGTGGGTGAGTGGGTGAGTGGGCAGTGGGTGAGTACGTCAATGTGAGTCGTGAGTTCGGGTGAGTGGGTGAGTGGGTGAGAGGGTGAGTGGGTGAGTGGGTGAGTGGGTGAGTGGGTGAGTGGGTGAGTGGGTGAGTGGGTGAGTGGGTGAGTGGGTGAGTGGGTGAGTGGGTGAGTGGGTGAGTGGGTGAGTGGGTGAGTGGGTGAGTGGGTGAGTGGTGAGATGGGTGAGTGGGTGAGTGGGTGAGTGGGTGAGTGGGTGAGTGGGTGAGTGGGTGAGTGGGTGAGTGGGTGAGTGGGTGAGTGGGTGAGTGGGTGAGTGGGTGAGTGGGTGAGTGGGTGAGTGGGTGAGGTGGGTGAGTGGGTGAGTGGGTGAGTGGGTGAGTGGGTGAGTGGGTGAGTGGGTGAGTGGGTGAGGTGAAGGGTAGTGGGTGAGTGGGTGAGTGGGTGAGTGGGTGAGTGGGTGAGTGGGTGAGTGGGTGAGAGGGTGAGTGGGTGAGTGGGTGGGTGGGTGGGTGGGCGAGCGAGCGAGCGAGCGAGGGAGAGAGGGAGGGAGGGAGGGAGGGAGAGAGGGAAAGAGCGAGCATGCGTGCGTGCATGGAATTCTCCGCAAATTATAAAAAGGCCACAACAACACAAAAGCGACTTAGTCGAGACTCCACGAGGACTGAATTGTGTACAGACCAGTAAAACGATTAGGAAGTTAGGCCCCACAAAATATTGGAAAAATAATTTTGAAACGAAGTATCTCGATCAGATTTATAATAATTTGTATATTTATCAGAAATGTTGACCTGGAAAGTTGGCAATATTTGGATGGATAATGCAGTTAGATGATGCTTTATTAACTGGAAGATTGTGACTTTTGGTCAAAGCTTTCTGTGCCTACAAGTAACTGCGTCGTCTTAACGACATAGTTAAATCGGATGTTGGCAAAAACTACTTTTCTGTAATAAATGCCGTTCATGTGAACAAAATATAGACTTATAATTTCAAGATTTCCAGTGAAAACATGTATCGGCAATACAATTGAACAGAGAGTAGCAATGGTGGCAGTCGATACCATACAGTAAATAGAACGCAGGATAATTAACGGACGTAAGACGTAATGACGTCACAGAGACCAACGTTGGTTACGTTTCCCGTGCGAAGGATATTATAGCAGTAAAAACTCATACGTGTACGTTTATCATTAAATATGACAGCGACGAATTCTCTGTAACTATAATTGATCATCGGTGAAACAAAATGACGCATGAGAACGGTAAAGGTGAGTTCTTATATACATATTGCGCCGTATCCAGCCCTCATGACTGCTAAAGGCGCATTACACTCTATTCCCCGACAGACTTCTTAAATCGAATTCCATTTCGACACGGTTGCGGAAAAATCAGTCACACTGCAATTAAAACTCCAAGACTTCTTACACAAATAGATGTCTAGTACTGTCTAGAGCCATTTGATTTATTCATTCAGAGAGGGAGAGGCAGAGACAGAGGAGTGTGTGACGGACGGACGGACGCACGCACGCACGCACGCACGCACGCACGCACGCACGCACGGAGGGACCTCAAGGGCGGACGGAGCGGAGGGAGGGAGGGAGAAAAGGAGGGACGAAGGGGAGAGAGAGTGACCGAGAGGGAGGGAGATATATATAGAGAGAGAGGGATGGACGGATGGAGGAAGGCGGGAAAGGATAGGGATGGAGTGTGCGGGTGAGCGTGTGCATGTGTTATCGACACATTTTCATAGCCGTTTCGACGTAACTTCGGTTTTCTGGGGGAGGGGGCACAACCACATGGCTATATCGAAATTCCACGAGGATAGCCTATGCTTGCCAACAACTCTGAGCAACGCCACAGCTCTTCCCGTGCTCCGGCATGCCCTCGAGTCATTCTTAGGTTGTGAGACAACTGCTTAAAATTGGTGGAAAGAACTAAGGTAAGTGGAACAGATTCCGAACTTGCACGTCTACGTTCTGTGTCTTTCTCCCTACAACTTTGTATCGAAATAGGCTAATGCATCACGATCCACACGCACACGTTGGTGTTGTGAGCAGTCACTGGATAAGACTGGACGCGAAGAATCGTTCGAAGCCAGCGTTGATGCTGTCCATCCGGGATGCACGATTATACGTACATACATTGGTTTTTACGTACACGTCAACTCGCCTTTTCCTAAATTCGGTCGTTTTCTGGAAACACACACCTGTGGTCTTTCACTTGGAGGAACACAATGGCAGCTATTTCAGAATTTTACTTACGCGTTTTTATATGGACTACATTTCATAAGGGTACTCCTCCTTGAGATAACTAAATTTTCCAAATTGCCAAATGAGGCTCTCCCTGCCCCTGCCCCTGCCCCTGCCCCTGCCCCTGCCCCTGCCCCTGCCCCTGCCCCTGCCCCTGCCCCTGCCCCTGCCCCTGCCCTGCCCTGCCCTGCCCCTGCCCCTGCCCCTGCCCCTGCCCCTGCCCCTGCCCCTGCCCCTGCCCCTGCCCATGCCCATGCCCATGCCCATGCCCATGCCCATGCCCATGCCCATGCCCTGCTGCCCTGCCCTGCCCATGCCCATGCCCATGCCCATGCCCATGCCCATGCCCATGCCCATGCCCATGCCCATGCCCATGCCCATGCCCATGCCCATGCCCATGCCCATGCCCATGCCCATGCCCATGCCCATGCCCATGCCCATGCCCATGCCACGCCATGCCCATGCCCAGCCCACGCCCACGCCCACGCCCATGCCCACGCCCACGCCCACGCCCACGCCCACGCCCACGCCCACGCCCACGCCCACGCCCACGCCCACGCCCACGCCCACGCCCACGCCCACGCCCACGCCCCTGCCCCTGGCTCCCTCTCCATCTCTTTAGGAAACGTGCAAGAGAGAAGAGGAGATAACAAAGTAAGTGAGAGAGGTGGAGAGCGGAGGAAGAGAGAGAGAGGGGGAGGGGGAAGAGAGTTGTTTGACTTCGCGAACTTACAAGACCACCCCTAAAAGTAGATATCCGGCCCAGAGATGAACCAGTTTTGCATATAAAACGTTTATTGTAATAATCATTATTATTTTACTTAAGTAATCAATACAGTCAATTTTAAGTAATGTTCTGACTATGATTACTAGTATTAATACACCGATTTCTGAGCCAGAGCAAACCGACAACCACAACTGAAAAACAATGATTATCCACTTTAAAAGGAGTCTCGCAAAAGAGGTCCCAATTGTGCCACCAGGTGGTGTCTCGCTGTCCTGTGTTTGTAGTCACAGTGCTGCCAGACTTGGCCGATGATCTCCTCTCACGGGGACCGGCGGCTTATCAAACCTTGCCCGCGGGCTCCTATTCCGTCACATCCGGCAACTACCGCGACAGACACCTGGAGAGATCGTCCATGCGCGGTACCTGAGTGCTGAGCCTCCGCCCGGCGGACATTGGCCGCTCGCCGTCGGGCCGCAGGGAGAGGTGGCTGGACGCCGGTTGCTCACTGTAGACCTGTCGCTCGATGGGCGTCCGGGGCTGGGTGGACGGCGTCTGGGGCTGGGTGGACGGCGTTTTCGGGGTCGATGGCAGAGCAGAAGATGAACCGCCGAACGTCTGAGACTGACTTGTCATCGACGACCCAATTCCGAACAACTCCCGAGAGGTTTCGGACGAACGAGAGCCGATAGACGCATCTTTGGTAGTCGACCTCCGTCTCCAGGAGCTCTTCAGCGGCATCTTGAGGCGCTGCGTGTGGTCGGTGAAGGGGAAGCCGAGTCGGTCGACCGCCTCCTCCCCCGGCTCAGTGCGGCGGTAGTCGCGTCGCTTCTTTAACGGCGTCAGCACTGTCTGTGGGCGCAAGACACACGGATCATTTACCAACCAATAAATCCATCGACCAATTAGTCAACCAACCAAGTATCTATCTATCAATCGACCAATCATTCAATTAATTAATCAGTCAATCAATAAATGATAAGTTTATTTTCCAACAATTGTAGAAACAACAGGTAAAAAGGCTATAAACGTACTGCATTGAGAAATTTATGGAGTCTAGTAACGTTCCACTGTTGTGGGAGCTTATTATTATTATCATCATCATTATTAGGACATAGCTGCCTCGTAGAAATATGTTAATATGGGTTTCAATGACAGACGAGTGATGATATAAGGATGTCGGTGTTGGACAGTTTCCAAACTATCGCCGAGGCGGAATGAACACTCGCCTGTTACAGTTGCTCACTAAGTTGCACACATGGACTTACGACACAGCATAAATTTACCTCCTAAAAGCTCCCATTTAAGGCTGACGTGGGAATGTTTACCTTTTCAGGATTCCCTCCCTTTGACAATAGTTAGTTAGTTTCATGGTTAAGGTGTTTGATTTCCGGGTTCCTTCTTTAAACTAGAGTTAATTGCCCATAGGTTACACGTTTATCCCCTGCGTTGGACCTGTTGTTTCCCTAAATACAGCCTGGCGATAGAGGGGACTAAGACAAGCTGCCGACCTGTAGATAGCGCGTGTCCGGCACCTCGGGTGGCACGTACTGGGGCATCTGGTTGTGGGACCACATGATCGGGTACTTGGCGTTGAGCGACATCAGTTTCTGGTGGAACTATCGACACAGAGCAAGAAGACTGAGGCCGAACATTATCGTGTGTGTGTGTGTGTGTGTGTGTGGTGTGTGTGTGTGTGTGTGTCGTGTGCGTGTGCGTGTGCGTGTGCGTGTGCGTGGTGTGCGTGTGCGTGTGCGTGTGCGTGTGCGTGTGCGTGTGCGCGTGCGCGTGTGCGTGTGCGTGTGTGTGCGTGCGTGCGTGCGTGCGTGCGTGTGTGTATGTGTGTTTGGCGTGCGTGCGTGTGTGTGTGTGTGTGTGTGCGTACGTGCGTGCGTGCGCGCGTGTGTGCGTGTTTGCGTGTGTGTTTGCACTGCGTGTGTGCGTGATACGTGCGTGTGTGGGTGTTTGTGTTTGCGTGCGTGTGTGGGTGGGTGCGTGTGGTGTGTTGTGCGTGTGTGCGTGTGTGTGCGTGTGTGCGTGTGTGCGTGTTGTGTGTGTTGCGTGTGTGCGTGGTGTGGCGTGTGTGCGTGTGTGCGTGTGTGCGTGTGTGCGTGTGTGCGTGTGTGTGTGCGTGTGTGCGTGTGTGCGTGTGTGTCGTGTGTGCGTGTGTGCGTGTGTGCGTGTGTGCTGTGTGCGTGTGTCGTGTGTGCGTGTGTGCGTGTGTGCGTGGGGTGTGTGCGTGTGTGCGTGTGTGCGTGTGTGCGTGTGTGCGTGTGTGCGTGTGTGCGTGTGTGCGTGTGTGCGTGTGTGCGTGTGTGCGTGTGTGCGTGTGTGCGTGTGTGCGTGTGTGCGTGTGTGCGTGTGTGCGTGTGTGCGTGGGGCGTGTGTGCGTGTGTGCGTGTGTGCGTGTGTGCGTGTGTGCGTGTGTGCGTGTGTGCGTGTGTGCGTGTGTGCGTGTGTGCGTGTGTGCGTGTGTGCGTGTGTGCGTGTGGCGTGTGTGTGTGCGTGCGTGCGCGTGCGTGCGCGTGCGCGTGCGCGTGCGTGCGTTCGTGGACATGTCCGTCGATTTGCTCGTTTGTACTGTATACAGCCAGTCTTTGATACTCCAAGGCACTAACCTTGAACTCCAGCAAGAACTGTTTCGTGATATAGTGGGGTTGTTGTGTAAGAATGCGTTTGAGGATCGCGTGGTTCTCGGCAGTGATGCGAATGAACTCCCGCTGCATTCGCATCTTGCCGGAGCTGTGGACATCGTTAATGCCCGATGAAGTCAAGTGTTGCCCCACGACAGTTTGCATTGTTTAACGTCGTAAGTAAATTAATAACAGGCAAAAGAAGAATCGCGCATACGCCTGTTTGGCGAAACAACTGTTTGTCAAAAGCAAGATTGTCAAAAGAAAAAATGGCACGCCGACAGATTCACTGCGTTTGCGCGCCTCGTGCAACACTTCATAAATGTGTTTAATCAATCAAATTACACAATGGTTTCCTCGCTGATCTCATAGATTAGAAATATTTGCTTATTGTTGTTCAAATAGAGGTACACACTAAACGTCAATAGACTCTCTGTTCCGTTTCAAGAAATGCGACACAAACGTGATGGGAGGACAACATCCCGGAATGGCTGGGTGCCGCCACGAGGAAGGCTGAGAGGCGCGAGGAATGGAGGGAGCTGGTTGCCAGGTCATCTGTGGCGCCCCAACGGTCCACCGGACTATGGGATAGGTGAAGGTGGTGTGGTGACACAAACGTCGACCGTGTCACCATAAAACTCAGTAGACCACCCACCTCTTTATGACGTTGTACTCGGCCCTGTGGGTGTCGGCGAGAGGCGGCGTGCGGAAGATGTAGGACATCTTCTCCAGAAGCACTTGGTTCTCGTTCTCCATGTCGCATAGTTGAAATTCCTCTTTCTGCGAAGTACAACATCTCCGCATCTTGACCTCTCACCCAATAACCCCGCGTCACCTCTCATTCACCACCACCCTCGCTCTATCTTTCTTTCTCCTCGTACTCGCTCGTACTCATCTCACTCACTCACTCACTCACTCACTCACTCACTCACTCACTCACTCACTCACTCACTCACTCACTCACTCACTCACTCACTCACTCACTCACCCACCCACTCACTCCCTCACACTCACTCACTCACTCACCCACTCACTCCCTCACACACACTCACTCTCACTCACTGGTTATGATTTTGAACCATAGAAATCGCTAATCTCACATCACGCTTTGTATTGGTGACGATGGACAGTCTCTCTCTCTCTCTCTCTCTCTCTCTCTCTCTCTCTCTCTCTCTCTCTCTCTCTCTCTCTTCTCTTTCTCAATACATACATCTCTCGCATCTTACTCTCTCCCCAATAACTCCCTCTCACCTCTCATTCACCACCTCTCTCTCTCTCTCTCTCTCTCTCTCTCTCTCTCTCCTATCTCTCTCACTCTCTCTCTCACTCTCTCTCTCTCTCTCTCTCTCTCTCCTCTCTCTCTCTCTCTCTCTCTCTCTCTCCTCTCTCTCTCTCTCTCTCTCTCTCTCTCTCTCTCTCTCCCTCACACACACTCACTCTCACTCACTGTTATATTTTAACTCATAAAATCCTATCTCCTCCCTTTTATTGTCTCATCTCTCTCTCTCTCTCTCTCTCTCTCTCTCTCTCTCTCTCTCTCTCTCTCTCTCTCTCTCTCTCTCTCTCTCTCTCTCTCTCTCTCTCTCTCTCTCTCTCTCTCTCTCTCTCTCTCTCTCTCTCTCTCTCTCTCTCTCTCTCTCTCTCTCTCTCTCTCTCTCTCTCTCCTCCTCTCCTCCTCCTCCTCCCTCCTCCTCTCCTCTCTCTCTCTCTCTCTCTCTCTCTCTCTCTCTCTCTCTCTCTCTCTCTCTCTCTCTCTCTCTCTCCCTCCCACACCACATGTCTTTCTCTTTTCTTCTTGCTTCTTTCTTTTTATTGCTCTGTTTCTTCTGCATCCATACGCAATAATCTTACCTCAAGTTTCTTGAGATTCAGTTGCAGGTGGATGTATGTCAAAGGAGGAGCGTTGTCTACCTTCGCCCGCGCTGTCGATAAAAGGAACAAGTGCTCATCATATGGTCAACAAAATTGGTGTCGTCCCGTCCGTAACCTTCGTCGCTACATTGGGCTCTATCTGTCGCTATTTACAGCCACGACCACGATTTATGTACCCCAGAAGGTGTCATGTGTAGTAAACAGTTCCAAGTCGTCATCGTTCATTAAATAACGCTTTGGTTCGGAAGTAATTCATTCGGTCTAACTCATAACGAATACATCTTGGAGTGGATGACTAACCTTGTGCATACATCAACTTGTGTATGTGTGTGCGTGCGTGCGTGCGTGTGTGTGTGCGTGCGTGTGTGCGTGCGTGTGTGCGTGTGTGCGTGTGTGCGTGTGTGCGTGTGTGCGTGTGTGCGTGTGTGCGTGTGTGCGTGTGTGCGTGTGTGCGTGTGTGCGTGTGTGCGTGTGTGCGTGTGTGCGTGTGTGCGTGTGTGCGTGTGTGCGTGTGTGCGTGTGTGCGTGTGTGCGTGTGTGCGTGTGTGCGTGTGTGCGTGTGTGCGTGTGTGCGTGTGTGCGTGTGGGTGTGTGCGTGTGTGCGTGTGTGCGTGTGTGCGTGTGTGCGTGTGTGCGTGTGTGCGTGTGTGCGTGTGTGCGTGTGTGCGTGTGTGCGTGTGTGCGTGTGTGCGTGTGTGGTGTGTGTGCGTGTGTGCGTGCGTGTGTGTATACGTGTGTGTGTACATCTGTACGTGTGTGTGTGTATACATCTGTACGTGCGTGTGTGTACATCTGTACGTGTGTGTGTGTATATATCTGTACGTGTGTGCGTGTACATCTGTACGTGTGTGCGTGTGTATTGTGACGTCGATCACTCCTTAACCGAATTTCATTGAAATAAGAACAAGCACACTGACGTCAAAACAGACGTTGCTGTTACGAGAAAGATCGTACTTTGAAAGATCGCCTTTCTGTGGGCGGAATACTCCCGGTCGTCCCACTTGACGGCGAGGTAGCGGCTGGCGACGGGGTGCGGCGACTGGTAGTAGCGGCTGGAGGAACAACGTGAGTTAGGCAGCGATGAAGCAATTCGACGACAAAAGTCAGTGGCGTAGCCTGAGGCGGAGGGCAGAGATGCCCAACAGTCCCGGAAAAACATTAGGATGGTGAGGAACGGAGGACCAATACCTGGCTGCCTGATGCATAGAGTCGCAACGTACAGTGGGTTTCAGGATGCCTGTGTCGATTTTCTTTCTCAGTCCTTCCCTTTCGCAAAAAGGTCATCATCTAAATAGGATTAAATTAGGAATTCTCCACTTCTGTCACTGGCTGCAGCATACGAGTTGACAGAGCAATGAAAATGTCATTATTGTCAATGTGGCTAGTGGTTATTAAGGATTCAAAATAATAGTTGCCCGGTTACTAAACTAGGGTCAAATTGCATTTTGTTATTATTATTTTCTTGAATATGAATTCCCTTCGTAATCAAGAAAATTAGACAATGAATTCCTTTTCCAATATCTTTTTTTCTTCTTCTCACTTTTTCTTATTACGTTCTCTGTCAGCAGTCTCCAATTCCTTCTCTCTATCGTTTTTTCCCAATCTTCTCTCCCACACTTTTGAGGTCACTTTTAATGCAATCCCCTACCGCAAATTCGGTCTTCCTCGCCTCCATCCCCCCACTTTCTGGGCATCTGCTCTCTGCCAGTTTTTTTCTTCTATATGACTAGCCCATGTACTCGTCACCAATTTCTTCTTAGAACTTTCTTATCAGCTCTCTTAACTCCCACGATTATATATATATATATATATATATATATATATATATATATATATATATATATATATATATATATATATATATATATATATATATATGTATACAGAGTTTGCTTGATTGTCGGGTGGCCCCTCCAATGCAAAAACCTTGCTACGCCACTGATAAAAGTCTAACCTAGTTTCGAACTTTCCGCACCCCGCTCATGCTGCCATAGACCCGTACTGTACTTTCCAAACCCTACCAAAGTATTTTCGAGTGTGTTAAACGTCCTGCACCGGGCGGGCTGTCGAAGCTACGGGAACTGATAAAACAGGTCACAGTTGGCATAAACACTGCTTGCATCACTGACAGTAGGTTCGTGCTCTGTGTATTAATCGGTTATATTGGATAAAGTATATGAGCTACTGAAAGATGCACACTAGACGATTGTTGATTGATTGATTTTATTTAATATAAAATATAAAACATTATACATAACATATAAATACAAAGTACATTAAATATAAGTATGGCACAAAAAGTGCAAACACTTATTTCCATTGTGGTCCTTGTATAGACAGATACCGACAGACACATGACAGACGTTGACAGAATGTGATAACTATAACATACTAAAACAACAATAATAAATAAAGTGGGATAACTAATTACTGCATGTATAATACATTGATGGTTACACTTTTAAAATGGAGGGAAATAATCTCATGATTAGAAACACCATAGGTCATTTGTAAAACCCTGTCATTTGTTACAGAAAATCAGAAGAAAAAATATAAATATAAATAAATAATACAAATATATACTAATAATAAATAATATAAATTACGTCATAAATTACGATTAAAAGTCAATAAAGGACCTGGCTTCCTGATCATTAAGATAACTGAACAAAAACTGTTTCACTAGACTTTTAAATTGACTCATGCTCTGAATACTTTGTATATTTCGTGGCAATTCGTTCCATGCTTGTATTCATGTGTAGTAAAACAAGGTTTTACCAAATAATTTAACACACGGCACATGAACAAACAGAGAACTAGATTTTGCATTCATGCCGTGTACTTGCATGATACGTTTATAGAATCGGACAAATACCTCGGTGCTCTGTCATTTACAACGTTGTAGACAAGGTTAAGTTTTAGGTGTTTTACCAGTAGCTCCACTGGTAACATAGTCTAAACTCCCTCAAACCGATGTGGGTTCTAGCTGGTGCATTTATAAGGAAACGGATTACCTTGTTCTGGGTACACTGTAGTCTAAATTTATATTTCTTGGTTAAACCAGAGAACAGGAAATATCATTAATATACTGGGAGGAGGGAAGGCGAGTACAAGGAAAACAAATGGAGAAAGAACAACAGAAAACATGACACGAAAGGGAAAAAGTAAATGAGAGTAGATGTGTCGAAAGGTAAGCCAATAACAGAGATGATGACAGGAAGAAAAGAGGCAGGAAAAGCGGTTGGGGGAAAGTCAACGAACAGGTAGATGCAAAACGGAGGAGCTTGGGGCATGGCCCAGAAGGATCAATATTAGTACATGTAGGGACGAACAATGCAGACAAGGAGGGGACAACTAGGATAGTGCAGAGATACAGACAGTTGGTAGGGAAACTGAAGAAGACAAAGAGTTGAACAGATTATTCTCTCAGGAGTCTTGCCAGTAATGGGAGGAAGGGGAGCAACATAAAGAAACTGCAAGAGGATGGCAATCAACACTCGAGTAAAGCAGATGTGTGAAGAAGAAGGAGTTGGATTTATAGATTTGAGGGCAAAGAAGATATGTACGTGAGAGATGGCCTCCATCTAAGTGGAAAGGGAGCAGCTGTGTTCTCTGAGAACTTGATTCGATCTATGGACAGTGGAACGGGTTGCAACTATTTAAACTAGATTCGCAGGAACGATTCACAGAGAAGCCAAATGTTGTAGGCACAGATAAAGACAGCACAAAGAAATCAGCAAAGAACAGTCTGGAGAACTATTGAATTTGGTTACAAAGGTGTTTGTTTAAATGCAAGGACAATAATAAACAAAAGAAATGTACTAAACATTATGTAGAAGATATATTTTATCACATAATAGGTATAACTGAATCTTGGGCCACCACCGATATACCGGATGCTGAATTAGGAATGAAGGATATGTAATGTTTAGGAAAGATAGAATAGGAAGAAGGGGAGGTGGAGTTATTTTGTATATTAAAGAATCCATCCAGTCTTACGACATAAAATAAAAAAGAAGCAGAATGTGAAGAAGCTGTCTGGTGTAACATAGTTACAGCAAACTCTACTAAGTATTGGGTTAGTGCATCGTCCAAACATAACCATAGACGAGAAGGAGACAGTACAAAACGCTATAAAGGAAGTAAGTAAACGGGATTGTATTATTATGGGAGTTTTTAGCCATGGGCATATACAGAGGAAATCTCTACAGAGTACTGGGAGTTAGAAACAAAAGTTTTAAATTTAGTACAAGATAGTTTCCATTCTCAACATGTGGCGAGAACGTGTTGCACAATATATGTGAGCCACTGGGGTGTTGTGATCACAACCAGATATATTTTATCATCAAAGTAAAAGGAGAACGGAATCGAAAAATACGGTACAGGATTTTTTTTACAAAGGAAGATATAAGGACAAGAAGAAATATTTAGCAAAGATAGGCTGGAATAACACTCTGAAGAATAAGACAGCAACAGAATGCTGGAATATCTTAAAGAGTGAAATTGACTGCATCGTCGAAATATTTGTCCCTTTGAAAAAACATGGGAAACGGTCAAAAAAGAAACACCTATCGAAAGAAGCCATTAGAAAAATCAAGTACAAGCAAATTATGTGAAAGACACACTGAAAGTGAAAAAGCATTTATAAAGAAGCACTTAACCAAGGTACAGCTTAAATTAGAAATTCAAAGAGAAGTTATGAAAAAATTTGCTTTTAATATAAAACATGACAGCAAGAGTTTGTATGCGTATGTTCGAAGTAAACAGAAAGTTCAGCATAAGATCGGTCCTCTAGAAGGTATTAATGGAAACATAATACTAGAGGGATTCCCAATGGCAAAAACCCTAAATGAGTACTTTAGTTCGGTGTTTACCAGGGAAGATATTAGTGCATTACTAGTACCAGAGACTAAGTTCGAAGGGAGAGAGTCAGACTATTTAGGACAACTGATTGTAACATCAAATAATGGTAGCTAAGAAAATAAGGGATATGAAGCATAATAAATCACCTGGAGTGGATGGGATTCCTCCCAAATTACTATTGGAAATTGTAGAACAAATTAGCATACCGCTTGCAACAGTGTTCAATTTGTTATTAGAGGAGGGAGTAGCTTCGTTAGAATGGAAAGAAGCAAACATCATACCATTATTTAAAAAAGGTTCGAGAAACAAGTCAGACAACTATAGACCAGTGAGTTTAACATCGGTGATTTGCAAACTATTAGAAAGACTAATTATAGATTACTTGGTTAATTTCCTTGTTAAAAATTACTTGATAAATCCATCTCAACATGGGTTTCTAAAAGCGAGGTGATGCTTAACAAATATGTTACGTTTTTTGGAAGATGTCACAAAGTGGGTAGATGAGGGATCACCAGTAGATATAATCTATTTAGATTTAAAAAGAAAGCCCGTCACAAAGTGCCACATCAAAGATTACTACAAAAACTAAAGGCTCATGGCATAGGAAATGGTATGATTAACTGGATAGAAAAATGGTGTATTGATAGAAGACAAAGAGTAGTAGTTGATGGGGAGGTTTCAAACTGGAAATCGGTTTTGAGTAAAGTAGCGCAGGGATCGGTATTGGGACCTATTTTATTCTTAATATATATATATATATATATATATATATATATATATATATATATATATATATATATATATATATATATTATATCAATGATTTGGATGATGATATAACAAGCAAGGTGTTGAAGTTTGCAGACGATACAAAAGTGTTTAGAAAAAGTTAAGGTAATGCAGATAGGCAGCAATTACAAGATGACTTGAATAAGTTGGTCTGAGGTTTGGTCTGAGAAGTGGCAAATGCTGTTTAATTTTGGAAAGTGTAAGTGCCTCCACACAGGATATGGGAATGGAGACGCACCATATGTAATGGGTGGTACTGTACTAAAGATTACTGTAATGGAAAATAAGTTATGGTTAACAATTAATGCTGATATGAAGGTATCAGAGCAATGTGGAATTGCAGCAGCTACGGGAAACCAAATTCTTGGATTAATTAGGCGAAATGTAGTATTAGTTATGATATTCGTCTAATGTTTCGGTAGAATGAAAGAATCTGAAGCCAGACTAGTGTTCATACAGTAGCTGATGTGTTTGAAGATACGCATTCAATTGTTGATAGACAATCCTTTCAACTTATGTTCAGATACTAGTGATTTGTCAAAACAGATGCGATTATCAATGTTTAGTCCTATGCTTCCTGGTTTACTACAGTTACAATGAGTCGAAGTTCCGAGGCTTTTCAGCAATTGCCATACTTGTTTAGGTTGTTATTTGAATTCATCAATCTTATTTACAACGAACTCTGATTTGGCCTGTTATTCTTATATCGAACCTGATTCCGAAGGTAAATGAATTTTCCGTGCAACTGACGTCTTTGGTGTTTCTGAATTTTCATGGATCAGGTGTAGTAAAAATAAAACGTTACTCTTCTCTTTTCGCCGGTCGCCGAGCGAAATGAGAAGAGTAACTAGGAATTCGTGACATCAGGATTTCGATTACAATAGTACTGTTAATGCAGTTTCATTGTTGTGCCATCAACAAGCTCCTGCTAGTGAAGACATGCTGCTCTTCGTTGCAGCTGCAAATATTTTGTTTTTCCACATTTAAAAATCTATGTTGTAGTGGGTAGGACGGGTAGGGAACTGGTGTGCTAGGACAACTAGGACACCACTGTCTAGATATATCTACATGGCTACAATTAAAGGACCTGCCGATGACTAACTACATTATGTTTGTAATTTGTATGCAGAAGTTACTAATCACTGAAATAATAAAGACAATACGGGGCAAATAAAATCCAAGGATAATTAACTACACTGTTTAGGACACTCTGCGGGCATATTAACATTGCAAATAGTTTTTGCGCATGCGCACTAGCGAAACAAAACTTCAATTGCACAGTTCCGTCAGGGATATTAGATAGGAGCTGGGGTACTTCCCCCTAGGGGACTAAACGCGCACAGATCTCGCTCAATCTCAGATGTTTCAGCGTTTAGTACAGTATCTGTTTTAAGTTTTGATCCCATCCGTGTGAGGGCGCTGTGTGTTGAAGAGCCCCAGCTCGGATATATTAGCTTTGGTTCCGTCTTATATATTGCAATGGCAGACGTTGTACTGGCTTTCGATGGAACTTACCTGAAGCGGGCGGCTCGCGATCGGTCGGTTGGTACTGCTGGGACGGGGCTCATTCTCTCTGAACCCTTCGACGTGGCCGAGGCGCTGTTGCTGCGACCAGATGCGGAGGTTGGCATTGCGATTCCTTCCTGTAAGTCTTCTGTCGGGTAAGGTACACAGGCGGGCGACCTGAACGAACTTTTCGTGTTTCGATTATTGAAGAAACGACTACGGTTGTGGTTGTCACGTTTTGTACAACTACGTTGTCGCTCTGACGTCATGGGCTAGGGGTTATTTTGATAATAGAAGAAGCTAATTTGTGTAATGAATAAAAGTTGCGTCGATAAAATACCTTTAATAGATGCTGTTTTCATTAATATAGTATCAGATATAAGCTGGTATTCATTTTGGGTCAAGATCGATGGTTGGCGAAGTTTTTCAGCGTATGGCGCTGAGACTATGCACCATTTTACGTCTCTTGTGACGTTCGCGAGAGAACGATTGTCGTCTGTTACGTCGTAACGTAAACGTCATCATTTCGTGGATAAACGTAGGATTGTCGATCGAGAGAGAAATCTGTAGTTTTAATCCACGAAAACCAAAGGTTATTACGCCAATGTGGGTGGGTATGGGTCATGTTCGGAAGCACTGCATTGAATTTAAGTGTTTGCCCAGTTTTTATTTAAAAGTGTCCTCAGTGGAATTGTTCGAAGCCAGCGTTGATGCGGCTCAACGTACACACAATTCGTTCCCTTTCTGGATACACAGACCTGTGTGTGCTCTTTCAATTGGACGAACACAATAGCTATTATTTCAGAATGTTACGCTTTTATATAGATTACTTTTCTCGAAGGTCTTCCTCCTACTTGAGATCACTAAATTGTATTACATTTTGCAGATTGCCTAGTGAGTATATATATATATATATATATATATATATATATATATATATATATATCCGTCTCTGTCTCTGTCTCCCCCTCCCTTTCCATCTCCCTCTCGCTTTATTGCTATCCGCCTCTCTAGAAAGAGTATGCAAGAGGGGAGGGAGATAAAGAAAGAAAAATAGAAAGGAGAGGAGAATAGCTTGAGAGAGAGAGGGAGAGAGAGAGAGAGAGAGAGAGAGAGAGAGAGAAGAGAGAGAGAGGAGAGAGAGAGAGAGAGAGAGAGAGAGAGAGAGAGAGAGAGAGAGAGAGAAAGAGCGAAAGGAAAAGATTTGTTTTACTTCACGAACTTAAAAGACCCCCCTAAAGGGGTGTGGATATTCCATATGAATTACAAGACGATCCAAGTTTCATGCAAAACGTTTATTGTAATTATAATTATTATTATTACACCTTAGTAATCAATATAGTCGATTTTAAATAATGTTCTTTTTATGATAATTTGTGTTATAAATAATATATTATGTTATTATAACACCGATTTCTGAGCACTCTCCCCAGCATAGTACACTGGCCTGGCCAATGTACATCGACAACCACAACTGAAAAACAAAAATTATCCAGTTTCGAAGAAGCCTAGCAAAAGGAGGTCCCAAATGCGCCCCTAGGCTCCCCGTCTCGCTGTCCTGTATTTGTAGTCATAGTGCGGCACAGACTTGGCCGATGATCTCCTCTCACGGGGACCCGCGGTTTATCAAACCTTGCCTGCGGGCGCCTACTCAGTCGGGTCCTGCAGACGCCTGAAGAGTTCGCCCGTGCGCGGGAACTGCGCGCTGAGCTTGCTTGGCCGCTCGCTCGGTGGTTGCGGGGAGAGGCGGGTGGACGCCGGTCGCTCAATGTACACTTGTTGCTCGCTGTCCGTCGATTTCGGGGTCGATTGCGTACCGGAAGATGTACCGCCGAACGTCTGAGACTGAGTTGTCGCCGACGACTCAATGCCTAACAATTCCCGAGAGGTTTCGGACGAACGAGAGCCGATAGACGCATCTTTGGTAGTCGACCTCCGTCTCCAGGAGCTCTTCAGCGGCATCTTGAGGCGCTGCGTGTGGTCGGTGAAGGGGAAGCCGAGTCGGTCGACCGCCTCCTCCCCCGGCTCAGTGCGGCGGTAGTCGCGTCGCTTCTTTAGCGGCGTCAGCACTGTCTGTGGGCGCAAGACACACGGATCATTTACCAACCAATCAATCCATCGACCAATCAATCAATCTACCTATCTATCAGCTAAGTGGTTTTAACTATATTTCTACACTTTGTCAGTTACGTTTCAAAAGCTGTGCTTATTATTGCTCATTGTAATTTCTCGTAAGATTGTTAATTTGGTATCAACATTAATATTTATTGATAGTTTTTTGATTTTGGTATAACAATCGTGAAACGTGCTTTATTATAACTATAACATTTACATTCTTAAATCCGTGTGTGATCTTGTAAATTAAACGTTTTTCAGCTTCTTGTTTTTCTGCTAGTTGAGGCTTGAGCTTGGAGTTACAATGTTGTTATAACCTGACTCTAGTAAGGATAATATTCTCGGTGTCGAACATAACAACTCTATTAAACATGGCAGGCTGGAAGACGACTACCCGGGAACTAGCTCAGCGAGGCGTATACAAAAGATCAAATCGATCTACGATACATTATCACATTCCCTTCCCTCTAAAATAAAACATAATGAAGTCACAGTTAATACCGTTAGTTCTCCATATAATGTTTAATTAAGGAAATGTCACTTTTCTAAAATGTTGCTCGCCAACCTGCATTGAGACGAATTATGCAAGATCAATTAGTCATAAAAATTAACTTCCATATTCCCTGTGTGACCAAGGCCGTAATTTTGTAGGTGGCAATGTTTCATCTGAGAGGCGGTAGTCAAACAGGAATCTCTGTAACTTCATTTCAACATTGTCTCCCGCCGTTTTAGTGATGCCCGATGTCACGGTCTGCACGGCCCTTTCTGCAAGGCCATTAGAGGCAGGATGGTATGGAGCAGATGTTATGTGGACAATACCATCCTTCCTCATGAAGGTCTCAAATTCGGAGCATTATCTGAAATCAAGATTTTCGGCAATCCATGCTGTGCAAATGTCTTCCTCAGTTTACAGACTGTTGCCTTCAACGTTGTTGAGTTCATGATGTATGTCTCGATCCACTTTGACGTAGCATCCACTGCTACAAGGAACATCTTATCATGAAACGGTCCGGCATAATCGATGTGGATGCAAGTCCACGGCTTTTCCGGCCACTCCCAAGGATGTAGTGGAGCAGCGGGTGGTGACTTGTTCTGCAGTTGGCATGTGTCACACTTCTGAACCAATTCTTCCAGCTCTCTGTCCATGGCGGGCCACCAGACATAACTGCGTGCGAGACTCTTCATTCTGCTGATTCCTGGATGTGCAAGATGTAACTCATGCAACGCCTCTTGTCGACATTGTGATGGAATCACCACTCTGGCACCCCACAAGACACAACCCCCTAGCACAATTAACTCATCTCTTCTACGATCGTATTGTGCCATGTTCATATCGATCTTTCCACCAGGTCAGCTCCGCATCAGATATTCTCTGACATGCGCCAGCGTAGGATCACGATCAGTGCAGTGACTGGTATAAGCTGCGCTCATAAGCGAAGAATCCAGTTCTTCTATCAACAAGACGCGTTCGTCCGGTTCCTGCTTCACCGTCATTGGCAGTGGCAACCTACTGAGACAATCCGCATTGCCATGGCTTCTGCCAGCCTTTTAGTGAATCTCGTACCCACGCAGAGTGATCGCCCACCGTTGTACGCGGGGCGATGCCGTAACCGGAACTTGCTTAATTTCACCAAACAGCGACACTAGTGGCTTGTGATCAATCATGATCACAAAGCAACGTTCACAGATATGCTTGTGGATTTTTTTCATTGCAAATATTATTACGGCTGCCTTGTCGAGCTGCGAATATTTTTTTCTGCAGCGTTGAGTGTCCTTGATGCAAATCCAACGGGACACTCGATACCATATTCCATGATGTGCGAGAGCATTGCAACAAGTCCATAGTCCACACTCCAACAGCATTCGCTTATTCAGATCATAGAGCGCCAACACTTCCGCTGACAGACGAAGTTCCTTCGGTATTTGGAAACTTCGATGTTGTGACGGTCCCACAACCACTTCTGTCCATTGCCCAGCAATTTGGGCAATGACGCTAATACGGTCGACAGGTTGTACAGGGATTATCCGTAGTATAGTTCAGTAAGCCTAAGAATGCTTGACGCTCTTGCACATTTCTGGAGATCTCGACTTCAGAATGGCCACCACCTTATCTTGCACTGTATGTAGTCCATGTTGGTCAATTCTGTGTCCCAGGTACACAACCTCGTCTGCCAGAAATATGCATTTCTTTCCCTTGAGCGGCAAACTAGCCTCTTCCAGTCTATCCAAGACCACAAGACATGTCCAGCGTTTCCAGGTGTCGCGCTTTTGTCGCACCCGTCAAGATTATGTCATGTAAGTACACAGCGACATACGGTATGCCCTGCAAGATATTTTCAATGGTCCTCTGGAATATAGCTGGTGCCGAACTGAAGCCATAA
The DNA here is from genome assembly GCA_025642075.2 of Ridgeia piscesae. Classification (NCBI taxonomy): domain Eukaryota; kingdom Metazoa; phylum Annelida; class Polychaeta; order Sabellida; family Siboglinidae; genus Ridgeia; species Ridgeia piscesae. Next base: position 75,113 of record JAODUO010000013.1, on the reverse strand, counting down.
GGCAATCTGTTATACCGAAACAACCCCTTGTGTATGTGTGTTTATGGTGACACATTCTTTCTATTTCTCATCCAGTGGAAGTTGCGAATAGGCGTGGCTCAAGTCCAGTTTCGTGAATTGGTTTCCTTCTGTCAATTTGTCGCAGAGGTCATCCAACGTAGGAGACTCGGTTCACCGTAAATTTGTAGTCTCCGCAAACTCGAACCTTCCCGTCAGCCTTGAGAACTATCGGGGTAGCACAGTCAGAGTAGCGCACTTGTTTAATCACCTTCGTCTGCACCAACCTGTCCAGTTCTTCCTCTACCTTCCTCATCAGTGCGTACGAAACTGACCTTCGTTTGAAAAACGTGGGTGGTTGGTCGCTCACGACGTAAATGTTGGCAGTGGTTCCCTTCAGCATACCCAACCCTTCCCCAAACAATACTTGCATGCAGCATACTTTCTGCCAGTCTAACTTGATATGTTCAAGCCACTGCAGACCGAGCAAAGCCGCTTTGTATGCGCCGTTTGACAATGATCAACGGCAACTTCACCTCTTGATCTTCATAATGTACATTTACCATGATTTTTCCAGCCAGATCTACTGTCTGATTCTCATACGTCTTCAGGACTATACCCGCCGGTAGTGGGGGGCTAATGGTTCAGATGTTTCCTGAACTCTCTGGCAGCAGCGACACATCTGCTGAAGTGTCCAGCTGCATATAAAACATGGTGCCCTCTGAGCACACATAGACTCTAATGGTGCCCTCTATGCACACAGGCACTCTAATGCCACTGCTCTTCAGTGCATCCACTGTGTGCGTGCTGTACACCGTGAAGTGGTCATCTTGTTCGTCGGGTGACTCCTCCATCAAAGATTTTTTATAATTAATCAATTAAATGTAGCCTAAGCAATACACAAACGTGCAAACGATATGCTAAACATATAAAACAATACAATACAAATAAACAATTTAATATAAATTTGCTACATTAAACATGGCAGTAATTAATTAGTTTGCACAGCCACACCTGCAGCCGTCAGAACCTGTCATCTATAAATTATAATACTATTAATCAAAAACATCCGCTGTCGACCACGTCGGGATCCGAGTGCTTTGTATACCACAATGCATTGCGTGCACCGCGCGTACTGGTGAAGAAGGCAAAATGGCGACGTAGTTTGAGACAGGGGCTCCATAAACGGACTTTGTGGCAGTTTGTGCTATCGATTGACAAGCCATCACTGTGACCACGTTATCGTCCAGACAATTCTTTACACTACTGCATATGAAGCAACTTGAAGCATATTAAATAAGTACCCATAAAACATCGCCAAAGATAGGTCATTTTAACTGCCTAATTACTACAACTTTTTATCGACGGATTACCATATTTATATGATCATATAGTTTTATATTTCTTCTTCGTTCCATACTTTTCAAAATGGCCGTACTCATTAACATAATCTCGCAAAGAATTTTGAAAGATGGTGCCTGTCAACGTGATCCAATATGGCCGCGGGGGCAAACAATTAAAACCGAAATACGACACCGAGAGGGAACAAATCATTAACACCTTTTAAACACCGCCAAAATCAGTTATCGGCGCAGAATCATAGAATGACATTATAGCAACATAAGAAAAAATATACAAGAACAGGTATGTTGCGTGATAATAAATTACGGCCACTAAACTCGGGCCCCTATCTCCACAAGTTGTCAGAAGAGGCGTCAAATTGGTCTGACCTCCCTATTGTAGTCGGTGATGCTTTCGTTATCCTTCTGTACCAGTGTCCAGAATTTAAATGATTCAGCCATCTCATTTGGCACTGGTTCAAAATGGTCCTTCAACTTCTCCAACAGTTGGTCTAACATTTTGCTAGCGGCCTTGTCAGGGCTACATAAATCGGACAGTACCTGATAAATGTCCCTTCCCATTTCACTTAGGATTATCGCTTTGCGCCTGTCCGCGATGTCATCCACAATGTTATTTGCCGTCAAATACAGCAACAAACGTTCCTCATAACACGACACCGTCTCGGTTTTGGGGTCAAACCTTCCCAACGTCCCGACCAGACCCGCCATCTCGTCTGGCTGCGTCAGCTAAACGCCGCACAACGTCTAGTCTCGCTTAATCGACTGTCGGTCGGCTGCGTAACTACGCCGAGAAGACAGTCTGGTGACATTTGCCGAATATTATTTGCGTAATTTAAACAATGCTGCCACCTCACGGATACTGGTTAACCCTGCCTTAATTTTTATTTTTATAAACAACTGCAAATTTGCATTTCTATTTATTTTGTGTTAATATAAGTTTAATTTTGAATAGTTTTATAATACAGGATTATTTGATAAAAAGGTATCCTTATTTAATTTGTATGCTATCCGTGTGGGGCTAAACAATGCTGCCACCTTACGGATTCTGATTAATCTTGCCGTAATTCTTATTTTATAAGCAACTGTAAATTTGAATATTTACTTATTTTTGTGTTTAATGTTGAATGCTTTTCATTGGATATTATTATGTTGTATAAGTATATCGTTATTTTAATTTTTATTTCATAGTTGACCTGAGAGCCAATCAGCGTCTCTACCCTAATATGGGTTAAGGCCGCCCTGGCGGTTACAAATGCAGAGCGCTATAGTCAAGTTGCCATAATGATGACCTTGCAATGTTAACTACTGTAAACTTTTTTTATGGAAATGTATTTTATATAGTTATGAGAGCAAAATTAGCTTGGTTGCACCTTGTGCAACCTTGAGCATTTCTCAGAATTCAAGATGGCGGTCTCGGCCATCTTGAATTTCGGCAAATTTTCAACCTTTGATCTCGATGACATAGAGGGTCGTGTAATACCTCTTTATAAGGGTTTTCAAGGATGGGGAGTCCATATTTCTGGAGGTTTTTTTTGGATACGGTGTCAAATTGAAGGTCAAATCAGAGGTCAAAGGTCAAATTTACTTGTACAACCTTTAGCATTACTCAGAATTCAAGATGCATGTATATATTAAGGAAATAAAACATGTGAATTTGAATTTATTTGGCACGCCTTTTCGATATACAAGTATTTATATATATATATATATATATATATATATATATATATATATATATATATATATATATATATATATATATATATATATATATATATATATATATAACAAAGAAATGAAGAGTACATTTATTCATCATGTCACTTTGCTCCCCTTCATCGTCTTCGATATCCAACTGCTTGCTGATGAAAGGACTACCGTAGATGTCTCCTCCCTCGCATTTGCACTAGTCCGTGCATGACAGGCCTGCGCTGTTGCAGCATGCTTTGCACTCTGCCGTGCAGCTACAGCTAACTGCATCCAGTAGTGCTTGGGGAGCAACTGGCGCTGTTGAGACGGCTGTTGTGATGGCGGAGCCTTCGATGATCAAACCAAAGTTGGCAATGTTTCGAGCTTCTTCAGGTGGATCACGTTTGTCCGCGGCCTTCCACAGTAGCATCTGAAGATGGGCTCGTAGCACATGCAGCTGCAGGTTGGCATCAGTCGGTGGACGTTTCTTCAGTGGCGGTGGTTTCTTATGGCCACGGCAGAAGTGACCACGTGCGTCATTCATTGTTGTACATCCCTTCTGTCCGTAGAGGGGTAAGAAGAATGTGTGTGCTGTCTCCTGGAGCTGAGCGTGGGTCGCGCCAGGCTGACCGAGCACTTGATCGAGACCTGGTATATCTATCTCTAGGAGCTTGAGCGTTAACTTTTTTCCTCTTCCGAAGGGGTACGACACTGTATCGCAACCTGACAGTGCGTGGATACTGAGAAGTTGACTGCACTTTTTGGGGCCTAACCGCTGAACAGTTTCGTTGATGTCCAAGACATCGCCATTCCACTTTTCCATTTGAATCTTGGCGACAACTCGCATCCTCGATGTCCAGTACACAAAGAGAACGAAGACGTCGATATCACCAAAGACACAGTCCTGCATGTTGACGAGTTGGATGTTGTGTGGAAGGGGATAGCTGCATAGAGTTTGGTTAAGTAGATTCTTGTTCTTGGAATTGTGAAGAATAACTTCTTCTCGGCATGGAATGAAGGTGTTTGGGGTTTGACGTACTTCCTTGGCTCTTCCTCTTCTCGTCCGCTTATGGTCCTTTGCGCTAGGAGCATCTTGGGCATATCTGTCGAACAGAATGATTTTCTTGGAGACAGGAGGGTAGTGGGCCAGTCGAGTGCCGAAGCTTGCAGCCAGGTCTCCTGTAGTCCCTGAGACTGGCCAGCTGACGTGGTACAGAAGGTGACCGGCATCAAGCAGCACCACGTCTGGAGCACACGGAGTCATGACAGAGACACTGAGAGGCTTGACGAGCACGGCCTTGTCACCCTTCCTCAATGATCAGGGCCGGAGGGATTGGACTCACTTCAAACTGGAAGACATCGGCTATATCAATGCTGCGCTGCTGCCCTACGACTAACAGCCAACTGAACAGCGTCATGACGTCGTAGATGGCCTTCCCCTTGACAGTGACTGCCTTCTTGAGCAACTCCGTTGTTTTGACCTTCTTCTTTATTGTCTTGTGGAATTCACTGCTTAGCAAAGCGGAGAACTGCCTGCTCTGCTCACTTCCGATGGCCAATGCGTTCTGAACACTCACTGTGTCTGGCGTCACTTGCCATTGCAGATGTTATAGACAACTGGTTGCTGGCCATTGAGGGGGTGACTCTACTTATCCAGCTACACCGCGATCTTCTTCCGGTCGGCCTCGTCCAGTCTCCTTCTTCCCTCTCCTTCCTCCTTGTGCTTATTCTTCTCCTCCCCATCTACTTCACCATGTGACTTCTGCTCATCCCCAGCTTCATTGTACATATGTTCTGTGGCGATGTCAAAGTGGGCGCACACACTGAAACTATTCACCCACACAGCCACATGCTCAGGACTCGTTGAAATGCCCTGCATACCTCCAGAACCATTCCCTCGCTTGATATATGTCTGCTCTCCGAACTGATCTGCTGGCACTGTGGTCCCCCATCCAAGTGCCGACAAACGTGGGCACCTGCCAGTAGGTCCTCTTTGGCACGCTGGGGAAGGTGCTCCATCTGTCGCACATACCAGCTCAGGTAGCGGGCATAATTGTGGTGACCTGCTGCGAAGAAGTATGGCAGCATTGCTTTGGACAGTGCTGCTGGAGGAGGAAGTCACCGTTCCGCTCTCCGCGCAGGAACATGAGCGACAACAGTGTAGGCTTGACAAAGCAGTCCACCCATAGCCTCCCGGTCGGGTGCCCTCCGGCTGTCTCCAGGTAGACAATCAGCTCCTCATATGTCTTGGCGCCATTCGAGTAGAAATTATGCAGCAACACGGCCATGATGAGACGGTATGCCCGTAGAGCATTGGTCCAGGCCTTTCTGTTGACTATGCTGGTGATGCCAGCAAACGCTGCGCTGATGAGAACGTCCACGCCTGATGCCTTCATCAGTGTTCCTACACAGCCGAGGAAATTCATGAGAGTGTGCATCATACCCGGGTGAAGTATGACGTTGGTCCAGCGCAGAGGATCGTTCCATTGGACAAGGCATGCAGTCTGATACAGTTGGAGGTCGACTGTGATGTGGGTGCATCCCAAAACTATTGAGAGCCTTCTCGAGATTCACAAGGGTAGTTATTACAGTGTCGGGGTGAGCAGGCGGTGAGTCGATCATCGGTCCGAACACAACCAGTGCATTAGACTTCTGGGCAGAGCCTGCCACCAAGCGGTCTTGCTGAGCATTGACTGGCTTGTCGTTCCCGTGGACTTGCGACTATTAAACGGTTCTTGAAAATGAAAAGCTTGGGACAAGAATATACACCTTACTGTAGAATGGCTCATATATAATCGGTCTATAGAGGTGATTTGTTCCTGGTTTTATGTCAAATTTGACCTTTGACCGCTGATTTGACCTTGACTTTAACCCAGTATCCAAAAAAATACTCCAGAAATGGACTCCCCATCCTGGAAAATCCTTATAAAGAGGTATTACACGACCCTCTATGTCATCGATATCAAAAGTCGAACATTGGCCGACATTCAAGATGGCCGAGACCGCCATCTTGAATTCTGAGAAATGCTCAATATTGCACAAGGTGCAACCAAGCTAATTTTGCTCTCATAACTATATAAAATACATTTCCATAAAACAGTTTACAGTAGTTATCATTGCAGGGTCTCCTACAGGAAGTATATGAGCGGCAACTTGACTACTAGTTTCCCAGGCAGAGTTGAGGGGCTTAACGTGCTGCCACCTCACGGAGCCTGGGTAACCGAGGCTACACAACGTCGTCAAGCACAAAATCGTCTTTGGCCGCTCAATGTCACGTTTCTTACAACTGACAACGCCTCTGATGTGTGCACTGGGTTAACGGGAACTTCCTTGTAAATGCTCGTCGCCAGTAAATGTTATAACCTGTCTCTAGTAAGAATACCATTCTCGGTATCGAGCATAACAACTTTAGTAAACATGACAGGCTGGCAGACGACTACTCTAACCTAACGATTACTCGGGAACTAGCTCAGTTCCAGGGAGGCGTAAATAAAAGATCAAATCGATCTACGATACATTATCACAAATGTAGCGACTGGAGTCGGCCCCGGTCAGACACTGCTAAATAAATAAGATTGTTTATTAGCTTATATTACAAGAATTGTGACTCCTATCCTTTGACGCCGTACTTAGTCTTAGCCTAGTAATAACAACATTATAATTATAACTATTCTGACTTTGTATGCAGTGTCATTTATAAATTATATCCTAATAAAATAAGGCTATATTTTCATTGATTAAAGTATTTGTATAAAAATGTGTCTTTTATTTACATTTATCATATATTTCTTGTGTCTCCCTGTATTTTTGAAGGAAAACATTACTCTCTAGAAGGTGACGTTTACTATACTATTCATATAATGATTCTAGGATATGCTTTAAAAATAGTACACGAGTCATCTTCGCAAAAAAGCCAGCGTTGCACCTTTCCTGTCTTGGTTTATGCACGCATAAAACATTATGAAATCATCAGGTTTTAATCCCTCTTTTAAATTGTCTTTCATTCTCCTTCTAGCAGGTGATGTCTCAATTAATCCTGGTCCAAAAACATTGCATAATATACGCTGTGCGACTTCCAATCTAAGATCTGTTCGTCATAAATATGCTGCTTTTTTCTGATTTAATAACATCTAAACACATCGATATTTAGGCAATAACAGAAACATGGCTATCAAAGGAGAATACTGAATCCTGTCTTGCTGACATCTCTCCTCCTGGTTTTTCATTACACCATTATCCATGCTTATCTGGTAGGGGTGGCGGAGTGGCATTTATAGTTTCTGATAATATTATGTACTCTGTAGAGGTGTTTCAATCACCCCAGTATCGGAGCTACGAGGCATTATGCATTCTTGTTAAAAAATCATATACTGGCATCTCTGTAACTCTCAGCTAATGTTATATGTATATACCGTCCTCCCGGAAGTACAATAACAATTTGTTTCTCGAAACAACATTACTGTTACTTACACGACCTATTATGCATTCTCGGAGATGTTAATACACATGTTTACTTGCGACTCATTTGATTTACCACAGCACGTTTCATACATGGACATTGGCTTGATTTGTTTATTACCAGATTAAATCGGAATAATATTAAATCAGTATTTGTTGCTGATGGATTATCAGATCACCATACTGTAATTATCGATTTGTGGTTCAAACGTATGTGTGAGCTAGTAATTCAATAGTATGTTACATTAAGTACCCTTCTTGACAAACATGCCCCAAAACAAACAAAAAGTACCAAGGTTTATCCACCGACACCATGGATGTCATTTGAAATATTTTAGGGTAAACGTCGTCGACGATACCTTGAACGAATTTGGCGACGAACGCGTTCCCATTAGATCGGTCCCGTTATACTAAACAATTACACATATGCAATCATATGATGTCAAAGGCAAAATCTGACTGTTATACAAATTTCATATCAACGCATTCTGAAAATCCTCGCCATTTGTGGAAATCCATCAACTCTCTGCGTCATCGGGATAATCCTAAACTACTGCCTGATTCCTCCTTTTCAAAATACTTCACAGATAAGAATGCTTACATTCGATCACATTTTGTCAATAAGGATGTTAATTGTCATGTTGCTGAGCAACTGTTTTTTTTTACAATACATTGCAATGTTTTACACCTACTACTACTGGTGAAGTTCGTACTATAATTCTAAAGTGTCCAAATAAATCATGTGATCTTGACCCTTTTCCAATATATCTATTAAAACGTTGCATTAAAACTACTATTAATATGTCAATGCAGGATGGTGTTGTTCCTGATGATTTCAATCAAGCTTTGGTAAATCCTCTTATTAAAAAACAAAATCTTGGCAAAATGAACTAAAGAACTATTGTCCTGTTTCTATAATATTATAATCTGAATTTGTTTCGAAGGTATTGGAAAAGATTGTAGCAAATCGTCTCCATGACCGTATTTCTTCCCAGCATTTGTCAAATGATCTACAATCTGCATATAAACGAGTTCACTCAATTGAACCGGCTCGTCTTAAAATACATACTGATATAGTATGCAACATGGATAATGGAAAGTTGACCGCGCTTACCTTGCTGAGTCTCTCTGCTGCCTTTGATACAATTGATCATGACATCCTTTTGCAATGCTTACACAGGCATTTTGAGATTTCTGGCACAGCCTTTCTGCGGCTTAGTTCTTATTTATCAAACCGGTACCAAAAATTAACATGTTTGATTCACGCTCGGCTTGTGCCCCAAATAATCCATTTGGAATTCCACATGGATCTGTCTTTGGTCCTGTTCTTTTTAGCTTATACACTACATCACTTAGTCGAGTCATTACTAACCATAACACAAGTTTATATATCACTGTCACCAATAGATACACATACATCTATGTCCATTGTAAATGACTGCCTTACTGACATCTAGTCATGGATGGAATCAAGTAAATTGAAGCTTAATGTCGATAAGACTGATCTGATTATTATTGGTACAAAACAACAACGAAACAAGATTGTTGACTACTTTCCTGTTAAAATACTTGGTAATGATATATCACCATAAGATACCGTTCGTAATTTAAATTTTGTAATTTCAGCTTTCATGAGTACATTTCACAAGTTTGCAAATCATGTTTTTATCATATTCGTGATTTCCGTCGAATCCGGCGTCATTTGTCTTTATCGTCTACTAAAACAATATCAGTTGCTCTGATTAATAATTGACTGGACTATTGTAACTCAATTCTAAATAACATTGCCAAATAAGACTGATCTAAACTCCAACGTGTACAGAATTGGTTAGCACGCGTGGTACTTAAGCCCCCTCCGGTTTTTCACCATCACTACCGCTACTTAAGCAGTTGCATTGGCTTCCAGTTGTATACCGAATTAAATTTAAATTGGCTACTGTTACATATCGTACATTTTATACTCAAGAACCGACATACTTAATTAATCTGTTACATTTCTCTGATATATCGAGGACCCTTAGATCATCCGTTTCCAAACAACGTTTTGTTCCAAAAACTAAGCTGAATATTGGCAAACGTGCTTTCTCTGTAGCTGCGCCCTATTACGATTGAATCTTCTGAAACTGTAGACACCTTTCGTAAGAAACTGAAAACATACTTGTTTGAAATTGCTTTTCCACCATAAATTTGCGGCGGTTCCATGCTCAATGACAACTTTTGCCTGTCCCCGTGCATGACTATCCAAAATATTGTGTTTGTTTCGCCTCTGAGCTTGACCTCTTGTTAAGGATATAGGCGCTATGGAAGTTACAATTATGATATGTCTGTCTGTCTGTCTGTCTGTCTGTCTGTCTGTCTGTCTGGCTGGCTGTCTGGCTTGGCTGTCTGGCTGTCTGGCTGTCTGTCTGCCTGGCTGTATATCCGTCCGTCCGTCCGTCCGTCCGTCCGTCCGTCCGTCCGTCCGTCCGTCCGTCCGTCCGTCCGTCCGTCCGTCCGTCCGTCCGTCCGTCCGTCCGTCCGTCCGTCTCGTCCGTCCGTCCGTCCGTCCGTCCGTCCGTCCGTCCGTCCGTCCGTCCGTCCGTCCGTCCGTCCGTCCGTCCGTCCGTCCGTCCGTCCGTCGTCCGTCCGTCCGTCCGTCCGTCCGTCCGTCCGTCCGTCCGTCCGTCCGTCCGTCCGTCCGTCCGTCCGTCCGTCCGTCCGTCCGTCCGTCCGTCCGTCCGTCCGTCTGTCTGTCTATCCATCAACCAATCATTTAATTAATCAATCAATATGTTTATTTTCCAACACCGAACGTAATACAGAACATAGTAGTAGAAACAACAGCAAAGACAGGTAAAAATGCAATAAACTTACTGCATTGGGGAATTTATGGAATCTAGTAACGTTTCACTGTTGTGATTATTATTACTACTGGAGCCTATTATTATTATTATTATCAGTATTGCATTGCGACATATGGTAATATGGATTTCAATGACAGACGAGTGATGGTATAAGGATGTCGGTGTTGGACAGTTTCCAAACTATCGCCGAGGCGGAATGAACACTCGCCTGTTACAGTTGCTCACTAAGTTGCACCCATGGACTTACGACACAGCATAAATTTACCTCCTAAAAGCTCCCATTTAAGGCTGACGTGGGAATGTTTACCTTTTCAGGATTCCCTCCCTTTGACAATAGTTAGTTAGTTTCATGGTTAAGGTGTTTGATTTCCGGGTTCCTTCTTTAAACTAGAGTTAATTGCCCATAGGTTACACGTTTATCCCCTGCGTTGGACCTGTTGTTTCCCTAAATACAGCCTGGCGATAGAGGGGACTAGGACAAGCTGCCGACCTGTAGATAGCGCGTGTCCGGCACCTCGGGTGGCACGTACTGGGGCATCTGGTTGTGGGACCACATGATCGGGTACTTGGCGTTGAGCGACATCAGTTTCTGGTGGAACTATCGACACAGAGCAAGAAGACTGAGGCCGAACATTACCGTTGTGTGTGTGTGTGTGTGTGTGTGTGTGTGTGTGTGTGTGTGTGTGTGTGTGTGTGTGTTGTGTATGTGTGTATGTGTGTGTGTGTGTGTGTGTGTGTGTGTGTGTGTGTGTGTGTGTGTGTGTGTGTGTGTGTGTGTGTGTGTGTGTGTGTGTGTGTGTGTGTGTGTGTGTGTGTGTGTGTGTGTGTGTGTGCATGTGAGTGCGTGTGTGTTTGTGTGTGTGTGTGCGTGCTCGCTCGTGTGTGCATGCGTCCGTGCTTGTGTGCGTGCGTTCGTGTATGTGCCCGTGTGTGTCGGCGTGTGCATAATTGCGTGCGCGTGTTTCAATGTGTGTGCATGCGTACATGCTTGAGTGGGTGTATGCTTTTTCAATGTGTCGCTGTGTCTGTGTTATTGTACTGTATACAACCCGATACTCCAAGGCACTAACCTTGAACTCCAGCAAGAACTGTTTCGTGATATAGTGGGGTTGTTGGGTAAGAATGCGTTTGAGGATCGCGTGGTTCTCGGCAGTGATGCGAATAAAATCCCGCTGCAATCGCATCTTGCCGGAGCTGTAGACATCGTTAATGCCCGATGAAGTCAAGTGTTGCCCCATAACAGTTTATCGTCGTAATAACAGACAAAATAAGACTGGCGCATACGCCTTTTTTGGCGAAAAAACTGATTATCAAAAGCAAAATTGTCAAAAGAAACAATGGCACGCCGACAGATTCACTGCGCTTGCGCGCCACGTGCAACATTTTATAAATGTGTTTAATCAATCAAATTACGCAATGGTTTCCTCGCTGATCTTATAGATTAGAAATATTTACTAATTGTTGTTGGAGACTAGACAAATAGAGGTGCACAATAAACGTCAATTGACACTCGGTTTCGCTTCAAGAAATGTGACACAAACGTCGAACGTGTCACCATAAAACTCTGTAGACCACCCACCTCTTTATGACGTTGTACTTGAGTCTGTGGGTGTCGACGATAGGCGGCGTGCGGAAGATGTAGGACATCTTCTCCAGAAGCACTTGGTTCTCGTTCTCCATATCGCACAGTTGAAATTCCTCTTTCTGCGAAGCACAACATCTGCGCCTCCTAACCTCTCACCCAATGACTCCGCGTCACCTCTCATTCACCACCACCCTCGCTCTATCTTTCTTTCTCCTCTTACTCGGTCGCTCGCTCGCTCGCTCGCTACGCACGCACGCACGCACGCACGCACGCACGCACGCACACACACACACACACACACACTCACTCATACACGCACACTCACTCACTCACTCACTCAGTTTGGTTGCGATGTTGGATCATATAAAATCGCTTATCTCACATCACGCATTGTATATTGCGGTGGATAGTCTCTCTTTGTTCCTGTGTCTGTCTGTCTGTCTGTCTGTCTGTCTGTCTGTCTGTCTGTCTGTCTGTTTGCTGTCTGTTTGTCTCTCTGTCTGTCTCTCTGTATCTCTGGGTCTCTCTCTCTGTATGTCTGGGTCTCTCTCTCTCCCTCCCTCCCTCCCTCCCTCCCTCCCTCCCTCCCTCCCTCACTCACTCACTCACTTTCTCTCTCTCCCTCCCTCCCTCCCTCCCTCTCTCTCTCTCTCTCTCTCACTCCCTACCGCATGTCATTC
>JAODUO010000013.1:0-55000 GCA_025642075.2 Ridgeia piscesae | reverse complement strand
TAATCAGGTCGCGTCGTGTTCACGTGGTCAGCTCGCGTCGTGCTCACGTAATCAGGTCGCGTCGTGATCACGTGGTCAGCGCGCGACGTGCTCATGTAATCAGGTCGCGTCGTGATCACGTGGTCAGCGTGCGACGTGCTCATGTAATCAGGTCGCGTCGTGATCACGTGGTCAGCGTGCGACGTGCTCACGTAATCAGGTCGCGTCGTGATCACGTGGTCAGCGTGCGACGTGCTCACGTAATCAGGTCGCGTCGTGATCACGTGGTCACCGCGCGACGTGCTCACGTAATCAGGTCGCGTCGTGATCACGTGGTCAGCGTGCGACGTGCTCATGTAATCAGGTCGCGTCGTGATCACGTGGTCAGCGTGCGACGTGCTCATGTAATCAGGTCGCGTCGTGATCACGTGGTCAGCGTGCGACGTGCTCATGTAATCAGGTCGCGTCGTGATCACGTGGTCAGCGTGCGACGTGCTCATGTAATCAGGTCGCGTCGTGATCACGTGGTCAGCGTGCGACGTGCTCACGTAATCAGGTCGCGTCGTGATCACGTGGTCAGCGTGCGACGTGCTCACGTAATCAGGTCGCGTCGTGATCACGTGGTCAGCGTGCGACGTGCTCATGTAATCAGGTCGCGTCGTGATCACGTGGTCACCGCGCGACGTGCTCACGTAATCAGGTCGCGTCGTGCTCACGTGGTCAGCTCGCGCCGTACTCAAGTGATCAGGTCGCGTCGAGATCACGTGGTCAGATCGCGTCGTGCCAATGAACTGACTATTGATGTTGGAAGTGAAGACTGGAGAGCGCCCACTGTCATTCACAGCAACGGGTACAGTCACCATCTTTACCTGAGGATAGTCCGGCAGCAGCGGTCCTTCGGTCTTACGCCAGACGATCTTCCCGGAAGTTGGCTGCGCATTCACTTCTGGTGTTGTCCGCGCCTTCTTCATTTGTACCTTGTACCGACCCACGTCTGTCACCACGGCCTGTGTCGAAACGACGGCACCACCACTCACTTTCGTCTTGCTCGACTCGCTAACGTCAAGTGCGCCATCTGGTGGCGACCTATGACCTCGGCTGATGTCAGTGACTGGCTCTGGAGCGGTGCCGTTCGCCTGTCTCAGTCTGGAGCGCAACTCGTGCCTCTGCTTGACGATCCTCGGTGTCTGTTGGCGGCGGGGCGGCAGGGCGTAGCGGGAGTACTTCGGGTCGTCCGTCACCAGGTCGCCGCGGCAGTTGTAGTGGCCACTGAACACCGACTTCTCGCTGAGATCGGGCGCGCTCAGCGACGGTCGCATGGTGAACAGCTCGACCATGGACGCGACGCCATGAGACAGAGACTTCCGGCGAACGAAGGGTCTCCCATCGGCCGACGTCGCCCCGAGTGAATTGCGTCTTTCCGACTGCTGTCCGTTCACGGGCCGCTCCACGGACTGAGACCTCTGGCGCGGCGCCACGTCCCTCCGCAGCTGGCGGTACGCGAAGTCGTCGTGGTAGATGTCGGCCTCGGACGCCGGCCGCGTGCGCAGGACCGGAACCGCCGATCTGTTGACCAGGTAGTCGACGTCACTTCCGGTGCGCACATCCGGCGTGTGCGCGCGGCCGGACTGCGACCGCCTGCTGATGCTGTCGACAGACGGCGCTGGCGTCAATGACGGCGAGTACGCGGCGTAGCTGGTGGGTGGCGACGTCACGTGACTGCCGTTGCTGCGTCCGCTGGTGCTGCGCCGGTACTTGCGCACGGCCATGTCGTCGCCGAACTTACGCGGCAGCGAGGACGATCTCGGGCCGCGCGGAAGTGCCGCTACTGGCGCCGGCGGGGCAGTTGCGGTGATGTCACGGGCCGGCTCGACCAGCCCCGACTCGCTGCTGAGCCAGCGCTTGGCATATTCGAGGCTCGGATTCTCGACTCGCTGTTGAATCTCGTCGAGTTTCTTCAGGTTCGTGATGGACAGCCGCTTGACGTTGGTTTCTGCGTCGGCGACGGGCGGTAGCGGGCGGGGGTAGTCGCGACGGGCGGCCCTGTCCAGCAGCTGCTCGTTGTCGAGGTCCAGGCGCTCGTACGCTTCCTCCAGCTCCGTCAGGTCGTCGATGATCGTCGGCTTCTTCCACCTCCGGCCGTCCCTAAACGAGGCGTAGTCGACGAGGCGGATGTCGTCGTCGCTGTCGTTGTCATAGCGACGCAGCGGCAGGAACTGGAAGCAGTTAGCGGTGCCGCTGGTCACGGACCCGGCCGACCTCGTCGACGTTGTCTCCCAGCGGGGATGAGACGTCGTAACGACGGGCGGAGGAAGACCGGGGTCGGCCTCGCCGAACAGGGCGGCCTTGATGGCGGCCACGCTGGGTGTCGCGTCTCCCGCACTGTCTTCAGAGCGAGACCGGGTGACCGGGATTTGACGCGGCACGGACGTTTCGGGCTTTGTTGTTCTCCTGCCGCTGTCGGAGGCTGTCCGTGGAAAGAACAGCGGCGCCTTCCGGTCATCCGGCGACGACGTGGCGTGTTCTACGTCGGAGCCGGCGTGCTGTTTCCTCTGGCGGACCGTGTCGGCGTTGACGTAGTCTGGCGACGTGCAACTCTCGCCGCCACTCGAGATCTCGGCGCTGTTCTTCGCCATGTAGTTGCGCCGCCTCTCGCGGACGTACGACTCGTAGCGGTCGGCGGCGGCAGTCGCCCGCTCTCCGTCCGCGCCGCGGTCTCCCGCCTTCTCCGGCGCCGTCCGCAGCTCCGGCCGTTTTACCCGATGGACCGAGTCCACTTCTCGGTGTTCCCGCAGCAAGTCCGGCCACTTGGAGCTGACCGTTGTCCGGTGGTCAAGGTTCACCTCGCTGCTGGTCCACTGTGACGGTTTGACGACGGTCACGCGATCAGGCGACGAGATCTGCGGGCTGCTGGCCGATGTCGCCCAGTAGTCGCTGTGTGGTCTCTGCTTTTGCTTTCGTGGCTTCGGTCCGGCTCTTGCACTGCCCGACACTAGCCCTTCTTGCCACAGGGCAGGAGCTGGCCTCGAATCAGAGTCTCGTGGGGCAGAGTCTCGTGGTTGGCTCTGGCCAACGTTTCCGTGTCCATTGAGATGTCCGTGTTGCTTGGGTGACGAGATGTGTTCACGTGGTATCATACGTGTGGAATCAGTGTACGACCTCCAACTGTCGTAGTTGTATTCACGGTCAAACGCGGTGGACGCGATGTCACCGGGCTGCACAGTTGTACGGTCGTATTGGTCAGACGGTCTCGCTGCGAAATGTCTGCCGGTGGATTGTGACGGAATCGACATACTCGGTTGAACCCACGGACTGGTTTGCGAAACACTGGACTCAAAGCGTGGACTGGTTTGCGAAACATTGGACTGGAGCCGAGGACTGGTTTGCGAAACACTGGATTCAAAGCGTGGACTGGTTTGCGAAACACTGGAATCAAGCCGTGGACTGGTTTGCGAAACACTGGACTCAAGCCGTGGACTGGTTTGCGAAATACTAGACTCAAGCCGTGGACTGGTTTGCGAAACACTGGACTCAAGCCGTGGACTGGTTTGCGAAACACTGGACTGAAATCGTAGACTGGACGGTAAAACACCGGAGTGACCGGGTGGACTGGTTTCCTGACTAGACACACGATCTCGCTGAGGAGTTGTTTCCACACGTGGACGACTTGCCACAGGGTCTTTCCTGTGGTCCTTCTCGACCTGAACATGTGGTGTATGCTGGGCCACCTGTTTCACGGCGTGCGGCATGATCCTCGGCTCCACGTGCTCGATGTTCTCGAAACTGCGCTTGCTGCCAGGCGGCGATGTCGCGTTCGGTCCACCGTCATAGTTCGCCTGTCTCTGGTGGTTCACGCCGACGCCGACGCCTTGCGCCGCGTGCTTGTCGCACAGTCTCCGCCGTAGGACGTACTCGTACTCGTCCGGGGGGATGATGGGGTGGCCGTCCGCAGACCTCAGCTCGTCTCCGCTGCTCACGCTGCTGCCGTGCTCGGAGCGGCGTCGTCGTAGGTACTCGGCCTTGTACTCGCTGTAGCGCTGACTCTCCTCAAGCATCAACTGCTTCGCGTCCAGCGTCCGCGTCTCCGGGTTGTCAGTGAAGGTCGTTGTGTCTTTGCTGCCCTCTCCCTGTGGTGATGTCGCGACGCCGTCGATAGACCGAGGAGAGACGTCTACCAGGTCGTGTTTGTCAGGCGCAGATGGTTGGGCGGTTGAACTAGTTGGACGGTCTTCCCGACTGGTTGGACGCTCTCCGTGACTGGTTGGCTGGCTTGTCTGGCTTGCTGGCGACGATGCATCATCAGCCTTCCTGTAGCCAAGAGCGAAAATGCACGGTCCGTAATTCTCAGACCCGCTGCTTGTTGCGCCGCTAGGTGGCGCTATATCTCTGTCTCTCACTCGAAACTTGTTTCCGCTGCCCACAGATGGAGCATGAGTGGTTGTGATTGGGCTCGGCTCTTGTTGGTTATCTGCGTGTCTGCCGCCACCACGTCTGGGAGCGACGTCCTCATGGTGGATGCTCCTGTAGTTGACCGGGGGTGGGGGTGGGGAGCCAAGCAGCTGCTGTTTCTTTGATCGGAGGTACTCTCGTCTCATCTGCTGATACCGATCGTGTTCGATCTTCGTCAGCGACGGCACCTCGGTGGAGAGATTGACGCGGTCGTAGATGTTCTCGAACGACGAGCTGAACTCGCACCGTGGCGCGTCCACGTTGCGCTTGTCAAACGCCGGCGAGTAGAAGCCGCCCTCGGCGATGTAGTGTGTCCGGCCAGCCTCCATGCTCACAAAGTCGTACTGGCACTTCGGGATCCACGGCATTCGCATCCGGGGATCACCGCTTGGCGACCGTCCGTTCTCCACATTTAGATGGTGAGGCTTCTGTCGTCGATTGGGTGAGGCTATCTTGTCTTTTGGCACTCGTAACTCATGGTGCCAATTGAAGTCTCCTGGCACGGTGAACGGACCACCACGTTCCTCAAAGCAAACATCCTCTTGTGACCTGCTGTTTGGTGCTCGTCCATCATCAAACCTCCGCCGGCTGGGCGCCTGCACCGCCTGCCAGACACCACGCGGGGACGTCATACTCTCCTCTGACGTGTTCTGCAAGTCACAAATTAATCCATTATGAAACGCTTATCTAGACACAGTGGCATATTTTTAAGGGGCTTTCAACAGAATGACAATCCAGATGACAAGTGGCTTAGAAGACAGCGCCATATGACAAATGGCCAAGACGACAAAATCAGATGCTGTAGTCAAGATCAGAAATCCTGGTGACAAATGATCAAAATGAAAACTCCAGATGATAAATGGTCAACATGACAACAACAGATGACATGTGGCCAAGATGACAACCTCAGATGACAAGTGGTCAAGATGACAACTTCTAATGACATAATATGGTCAAGATGACAACCTCAGATGACAAGTGGTCAAGATGACAACTTCAAATGATATAATATGGTCAAGATGACAACCTCAGATGACAAGTGGTCAAGATGACAACTTCAAATGACATAATATGGTCAAGATGACAACCTCAGATGACAAGTGCTCAAGATGACAACTTCAAATGATATAATATGGTCAAGATGACAACCTCAGATGACAAGTGGTCAAGATGACAACTTCAAATGATATAATATGGTCAAGATGACAACCTCAGATGACAAGTACCCAGGTAGTCAAGGAAACCTTGGTCTAACTAAAAAATCCATAACTTTCTACAATTTAGCCTGCCCTTCTGAGATAGTTGTTGATATTATTGTACTTAACCTCTTTCACACTGCATTGGCATTACAAACTGTAATCTTTTCTTACCTATAACAAGTAAAAAAAATCATCAAAGTTGTAGGTCAACCTTGCTTGTTGGTCACAACATAAACCAAATGCAGCAGCTATTTGTTTCCCACAGATTCACCAGATGGCACCACCAGAGAGCAATTTGTTCCAAAGACCATGTTAAAAGATATAGCCCTCTAATCATGAATTATTTTAACTTCCTCACATAGTATTTATGAATCTATGTGTCTTGCCAGCTAGCAAGAATGCTAAAATAACCGAAATCAATTAAATATAAAAATCATAAAGCAAACATACTACGTCATTGGAACATCATATGAAATGTGCCTACATTTGCCAAATTAATGCTATGGCAATTCGTAATAGCTTATGTGATAACTTCTTTCAATCATTAATTGGATTCTACTCGCCAAGAGAATGCATTGCCCATTAAAAGAAGACATTCATAGATGCAACGTACCTCAAGAGCACGTCGTTTCTGCAGCAACATCTCAAAGCGTTGTTGATTATCTTTGAATGCATTGCTGCTGTTTTCGCCCTGAACCGAATCATCCATTCTACCATGTGGTCCAGTGGCATTTCCTCGCCATGGTGATGAGCCATGCATGCGCTTATGTTCCCTCCGTCGGACACTTGGACTGGCTTTGACGGCCGAAAGCACCGGTGAAATATGAACAGGGATCTCCTCATCGTCGTCCTCGTCATTTTGAATTCGGTTTTCTTTTCGTTTTGTCTTCTTTACATGCAGTGCACTCTTGTGCCACCGCTTTTGTTCATTCTCTGAAGACTCACCGCTCGATTCGGAATCGCACGGTCGCATGTTTCCGTTGCCATCGGTTACCGCGTCCGCCAGGGTGAGTGGCGTGACCTGCATGTCTGCTTCACTGCGAAATCGTCTCGTCACGAAGACGTCATCGTCACTGAGGAGAGCTTGTTTCTGTTTTTCGATCTCCAACTGCTTGTAGTAGTAGAGGTCACGGATCCACTCCTCATCGACGTACTGCGCCCCCTGGCTGCGGTGGCGGCGGCGGTCCACTATGAATGGAGTGCTGTCAGCGTTGTCGGGGAAGAAGTGGTACGTGTTCCAGTCGTAGTGCCGCCCCCTAGGTACTGCCGCCTCACGGTTGCCATGGTAACTCTGAGGTCTAGGTCGTCTGTCTGCACTCTTTGATCGCTGGGAAAGAAAAACCAGAAATATATTTTATGCTGTTTATGATAAGGAACTATATAACCATAAGTGTTAAATAACTCTCATTGGTTAACAACAGAAAACTTTTCACATCATAGTTGATTATCAGAAAATTATAGTAATTGGTGTAACACAATATGTGTCCACCACAAATGTGTATATTAAATAACTATTAATCACATATGGAAAATTTCCTTCATGAAAGACCAATCTATATATGCAAGGAAACATTTGTTAAGGTTAGTTTTTATGTGCAGTATCTACTACTGAAAGTGCTTTATATTACACGATGGCGTAGACCTGTTCAATTGAACACCATCTGGACTTCTCTGGAAACCATTAAGCCACACTGTATTTACTGGTTTACTGCATAGAGACTATATTAAGCTTAACTTTCACCACTGTCTATAGCCAGGTACTCATTCATACAGCTGAGTGAACTGGAACAATACAGAGTGGATGAACCTGCTCAAAGTTGGAAACTGTAAAGGAGTATACAAGGAGTCTGTCGAATGAGTCCCATGCTCTCACTAACCATCTCAGCTCATCCATTTCTATGACAACCCGACTTTACTCCCCCCACCAGTGCCCCCACCAGTGCCCCCCACCAGTGCCCCCACACTTCCTCTCTCACATTTTAACACATTGTTACCTCTGACGCCATCATGAATTTCAGACACCATTTCGACAACTCCTATCAGTTAACTTGACTACTACTAAGTGCAGTGCGCATACATTTGGCCATCGTCCAAAAACAAAAACAAATTCAGTATTCATAGCCTTGGAAACCTGAGTACTAGAGTCTATTCCCAGTAACACATTCACACGCTATCAGCACAACATTCTCTTCCGGGAACCAAAACTGTTTACACAGATCACGGTCATTTTTATTACTCAGTCAAACTGCGTTATTTTCTTTGCAATATGATCTTCCAAACACTTTCATGTTTCATCTGTGCATATTTATTTAAACACACATCCGTCTTATGCAAACTGCTAAACACAGGAACACTTGTGTGAAAGTGCAGGTCATGCGAGTGATGGTGATACCCACTCTCAACTATACAGCACGTATTTCATCTGCATCCCCATTAACCAATATCCCTTGGTATGATAATTAGCCTTCAAAGGTACAATGAACATTGATGTTCTTCATTTATTAACACGTAATTATAATTACATTGTTCTTAATAAGAGTACAATACTGTGAATGACATAGTTTTATTATTGCTCACCAAATTCCATTTACTATGCCTAAACACTGGTCACAGTTTGGAAGTTACGTGCGTGAAATGTTCCAACTGTAAACGAGTACTTTCACTTTGTTTTTACAAAGTGAATGCCCAGTATTAAAAAATTATAAACAACATATATTCGTAAGTATACATATATGTGCACATGTCTACAGTTATTTATTCTACAAACTTTTGATTGTAATCTTCAGAGGTGACAAATGGGGCTAGGAAATATCATAATGCATACGTTCTAGTTCCCAACATGCTACTAGATGGCAGCACTGTAGTATACCAACACTGAGTGGCAGCATTTTTTATTATAATTTTTTTTAATAAAAGCAGCATTTTATATACATTACTGACATGAATAACTTCGCAGAATCATATGTGAATAAATACATAACACATAAAAATGTACATGAAAGTAAGCTGAAATGGATGCTCAGATTAGTCACTTTGGTAGAAGTATTGTAGCAGCTCCTGCTAGACAAAAGGGAAGGTACCAATTAGAAGAAGTCCAAACAAGATCAAGTAACTACAATCAACTTTTATTATACTCTCTCTTACTCAGAAATTACAACCCACTGTGCTGATCACACCCGCATAGATCTAAGATGTCCAGCCATTTATGACATAGTGTGATCACTGACCACTCACAGACACCCTGCAGACTCAGCTCCTACTGACCGACTCTGTTAACCTTCCTCTACCAATCTTCTATATGGAAGTTAAGTTGACTACATATTTAAGTCAACAAATGGGGGTTCTGATCTCACCTCTGGGCACAGACTCTAGCATCTACTCACTGACTACTTCCTAACCTAATAAATTATAATTTGTAAGACATTATCCAACAGCGACATCAATGTATCAAATGTTACAGACGTCACACATATGTCGGATGTTACTGATGGAAGTTGGAAGAAAGAATGACAAGTGACATTCTAAGGTGACCTTAATCATCAGGTGACCTTAATGGTGAAGTGGCTGGATAGTTCAACTGTTAAATGATACATTATGTGATGTAATACAATCATGCTAATATATTTATAGTAAATGTAATAAGGGAGGCTTCACATGAGGATACACTCTGCTGTCCTCTCTTGTTCCTGTATAATTATAATACCACATTCTTGACCTTTAATTTACACTTGTACCGAGTACGGGAAACACCTCTTACTCATACGCAGTGTGTCATAACTGTCAAACAAACACTCCATGGGCGAGTGTCACTGTCTCATTTATTACTCAATACACTCTCTGGAATGATCTGAGTAGTTATTTGGTCATTTAACCAAGTTGTGCATTAAAATTGTGATTATTCTTCCTTTCAAAACATACCAGGGGATACTTAGTGTTTACTTGAACAACTGATACTGATTGTGCTTACCCACATGAGTCTGAGACATGTTAATATTGCATCACCCTTTAATGTGTTAAAATGTGTTAAGTGGAACAATACTAAGGTAGCTGTTGTCACCCAGTTCCATGTTCCTGTAGGTATTTTGACCCATTTGCACAGTTGTCAGTTAACACAGATTGCACTTTGTCGATTTATTCTACTTAAAACAGAGTATATTTACTAATGCTAAATTGCTTCAGTGATTTAAACTCTGCATTTTGAAACAAACATATCCATCCAACAGTTTCTATGTGATGGCATAACATTTCGCAGTTTTTCCTAATGCAAATTATGTCAAATGTCTCCATCTGATCAGCAGTCTTCAGAACAACCACAGAAAATGCAATTAACATATATTGTCCAAAACGAATCGCTAAAACTAGGAAAAACCTTTAATTTATTTGACATTTCAAGAAATACATAGTTTAGCTGTGTTATAATTAGATATAACAGTTAACAATATTATAATCACATATAACAACTAACAATAAACAGCCAAAGATTCAATGTAAACAGTGTTTGAGTCAGCTGCTCATACAAGCATACATGTCACTCCTACAGAGAGACTTGATTGATACGTAATTAATAAATATAAATATAAACATAAACAAACCCCAGCAGTGTTTCCTTCTCAATTCCTTCCATCCATGTGGTGTGTAGTGGACACTGAACTAATGCTAACTTGAGTCTTGTCTTCACAGTTTCACAGAGAGAGAGAGAGAGAGAGAGAGAGAGAGGAGAGAGAGAGAGAGAGAGAGAGAGAGAGAGAGAGAGAGAGAGAGAGAGAGAGAGAGAGAGAGAGAGAGAGAGAGAGAGAGAGAGAGTGAGATGTCCCAGAACCAGAACCAGAACCAAACAGCCACTGAGAATTCTACACCTTCGGTGGCGCCAACGCAAGCAATGACAGAACACACCCCACTCTGGAAGGGTGGATTCCCACGCTGCTCCCTACAAGCTGATTACACCCTAAATGAAAGGGTAGATGTCTGGCAGTGTACACGATGACATGACTGAAGGCAGTGTTGACTGGCTGCAAATGGGGGCTGATGACAACATTGTTATGGCAGGACACAAGTCACTGGTTTACCCAGTCATGGATGGAGACATCAGAGGTTGGGGTCATTAACAATTACCATTAACTGTTCACAGTTGGTCAGTCACAACCGAGTAGACTAGTCGTAATTAGTTAATTACACCTGCAGTTTCCCACCAGGTATTTACAGACACTTGCTGTTGACTGATGATGTGTCCGACTCATAACTTGTTGATTACTGACTCACTGCCGTATAATGATGATAATGGTGATGATAGAAGAGCTTCTTTCTAAATATAATGTTGATATTTACAGACAAGCATGACTTGTGTTATCACTGGCCACTTCAACCACATATACCAGAATCTCTGACGGCAATAATATGTTTATAAAATTAATCAAAAATGACATTTGTTTACATCAAGATTTGGCTGTCATCTGTTTTATTTCACTATTTTGACAAGGACAAACATTGTTTACATTGTGTGCTGAAGAAGGTGCGACATTCATAAAGAACTAACAATGAAAATTGTAAAAGAATTGTGGATAATTCAAACAGATTTACATGATCAAAATAATCTAACATATTCTAGCTGTCACTAGACAACATGATTTTAAGATAGCAATCATGAAACGTTGTTGTGCCTTTAGAAAATAATGCTACCTTTAATACTGTATAGTAAAGATAGTGATTATACTGTAGACCATAATCATTATCATAAACTTAATTTTCACACCTATATCCAGAGTAAAACACTGACACAATTGACAAAAAATCAAAATTTTAACACTGAATTAAAAGAATTGTGGATAATTCAAACAGATTTACATGATCAAAATAATCTAACATATTCTAGCTGTCACTAGACAACATGATTTTAAGATAGCAATCATGAAACGTTGTTGTGCCTTTAGAAAATAATGCTACCTTTAATACTGTATAGTAAAGATAGTGATTATACTGTAGACCATAATCATTATCATAAACTTAAACTAAGAAGGAAACCTAACATGGGCTGTGCAGCCACTGTCAGGCGATATAGCTAATCTGCAGCCAGAGGCCTAGCTGTAATTTACTGAGATGAATGTGATGGCGATAAATCAAGTGTCCAGTTCAACCTGGGTGACCACTGACAGGTAACCATTAACATAGTGGTCAGTGACTCGGTCACATGTTTACCACCACAGTCATAGGTCAGTCAGTGGTGCTCTTCACATCCCAAATATTTCACCTCCCAAAACACAGTTGTTAATCACTGTAGTGTGTCCACACTACTACACACATTCTGATGGGTAAGAAAGAGTCAGATCTAACTTGCTTCTACACCAAGTAACAACCTGGTCATACTAAGATATATGTCACTTGATATAAGAGTTTGTAAACTGTTTGTTTGGCACGGCTATGCCTATGCAGGGCTTTATGCAGGACCCAATTATTGCCAGTCACACATGTTTTGGTGGACACATGAATGTTAACTGTTAAGGCAGTTTACAATATTTTAATTTGTCTGATGACCTAATATGGACTACAAACACACATGTGACACCATTTACATTCACTTTTGAAGAATAACTGACAATAATATCTATGGTTTTGGAAGACCTTTTTTGCTCCTTCATTTTTTTACTTGTCCACCCATATTTCTACCCGTCCACAACGTTTTTTTTATCCGTCCAAATGATGGATTGATGGGTCTCTGCATAAAGCTATGTGACTATGTGCAAGTATATAGTTTAATTACGTATTATAGATTATTTAAATTTTTTATAAGTACTATAATTCATAACATATTAGCATGTCTTACTTGTTATTCTGATTTATGTCATTAACTTATTTATAATTTTAACTTATTTAACTTTAATCGATATTTGTATGTATTAAACTTAAATAAGTTCAAACAACATTCATTATTATTCATATACTCTTGCAAACCTAATTTACAAAACATGATGCTAACTTTACTTCTAATTACAAATGACATTTAACAAAATAATAACATTCCATGCTGTGGTATGTGATATGCTCAGTAAAACTATGAAATGATAATATTAGGGTGACTTTAGATTTTTATTGTTACTTATTGAAACCTACAGAATGAATTGATAACAGCTTCAGTTTTAAAGCATATTTTAATGTAATTTCTAAAATTGGTTGTTAAAGGCACTTCCACTGCAGAAACACAATTTTTGTCTCGTGCAATTAAAAATGTTTATTATGTAGAGGAAATAAGTGTACTAATAAATTATAATTATTATGTTCTGAGGAGGCATATTTTTAGTGACTTTCATGTGACTGCATGATAAATATGTTGCGTAATGCTTATCCCAGAAAAACATCCCAGAAACTCACCAGGGGCTGTATATAAACCACACTACTGTGTTTATCTTTCTGGCACCTAGACCAATCTATCAGTTACAAGAAACCCACCATTTGCCCCTCCAGGAGTTATATAACAACCATGACAGAGATTAACAGATTTACCTGGCACAAGTTGACTCTCCCCAACTGAATTACATTGACACTCAAATTGTATGATTACAAAATAAATGCACTAACTTGTCAGTTGAGTAGAATAATTTTGTTCGAAGATGTTTAAGGGTCATAAATTAAGCCAGTGCTGGGGAAACTAAACAGTACTTTTAAACTGATGTCTTGTTATCAATAATGTATCAGTCATGACAATACAGTTAGATCATTAATCATTCCCTATAGACTAGTGTTTTCTATTTAAATCTATGGTCATGACACAGGCATGGGAAAAGAGATTTATATACCAATATGTTGGAAAATAATCTACTCCTGCCCCTAGCTTTCAAGAACACCTAGAAATGTATTGTTTTATAGTTATACAAGAACAAGGAATAATCAGTATGATGAAAGGAAATTATACGGATGCAAAGAAAAGAAATCAACATCAGGAACAAATGAAAAAATTGGAGAATCCTCTGGTGCAGGCCGATACTGAACCACAGATATATCAGGTTGCAGTGCATGAGACGAATATTTGCAGCCATTGATTAAAGTGCATATTGGTTAACCAGGCGGAGATTTTATGACGTGGCCGTGCCAGGCGGCTGACAGACAGAGCCCTCTGCTGGGCTCGTCACGGACAGATCCACCCGAAGTAACAACATCCTAAATCACAAAACTATCCTGTATAAATCAGCGATAAAAAGCAAGCTGAAAAAGAACAAAGTGACGTATCTGGTTGGAATTACGAATGTGCTGGAACGGTGAGCTAAGCTACGGGTTCCGTGTCGATGAATCCAACCTGGCTTCAGACTGGATGCTGTGGATATTTATGACGGGATTGCTGACTTACTGCGAGTAGCAGGGATGACCTGACAGACAAATGGAAACACTCATGGACTGATGAATATGTAGACAGGTGAGGGATACAAGGGGGGTTTAGGTAGAATGGCAGCCCGGCAGACAGAAGGTAGGCAGACGAGACAGACACTGAAGGACTGATGGACAGTGTTAGATATAAAGACTTGGAGGCATGGGAATGGACGGACGGACGGACGGACGGACGGACGGACGGACGGACGGACGGACGGACGGACGGACGGACGGACGGACGGACGGACGGACGGACGGACGGACGGACGGACGGACGGACGGACGGACGGACGGACGGACGGACGGACGGACGTACGGACGACGGACGGACGGACGGACGGACGGACGGTCATAATCTCTCCATAATTAAATTTAAATAAATACAAGATTGAAGTAAATAACTCAAGACAAATTGGCAAAAGTTCCTAAAATAAAAACAATGGAAATTACATTTTACTGGGGTTCCCAGTCTCATGCACGTTTATGCCAAAAACTGGGCAAATAACTGCAGAAATTCTATAGGTTTTGATACCCCACTTACACAGGGCACTGGGCTAACACAATCTGAAGGGCAACATACCATACCCTCCACCCTGCTAGAAGCCTTGATTACCCACCATGCTGATAACCCCAATGTCCTGGTTGACATTCCTGCCAAAGCTAATGTGCAAGACTGGTTGTAAATACTCCAGATGTGGCCACCCTCCCTGCCAGAGACACCAGCAGAGACATTCTCTGCCTGACCTCTCCAGGGTGCATACCCAACAGGGGTGGGGTGACATTCACAGTCAAACCTATCTCATCCAATCTCCCCAGTATATATGATTCCAGGCGATGTGTGGAATTAGGTGTTGTTCCATTCATTCTTCATCAGCAGCAGAGTCAGAATCTAAGAATCCACAACGACCTGACCCACGACCTGACCCACATATCAGGCATAGACTTCAACTTGTGCCATCTGTACACATTGATCATTGAAATGAATTATGACAACTAGCCCTATTGAAACCTAATACAACGGGACACAGCTTCCCTTCCTGGTAACTGTGTCTTCCCTGCCCATACATTACCTGTCTGACACAGCTGTTGGCTCCAATGCCAGGACATATTGGAGCACTACAGGTAGGGAGTTCACCTCTCATCTCACACTGCAGGTAGGGAGTTCACCTCTCATCTCACATTGCAGGTAGGGAGTTCACCTCTCATCTCACACTGCAGGTAGGGAGTTCACCTCTCATCTCACACTGCAGGTAGGGAGTTCACCTCTCATCTCACACTGCAGGTAGGGAGTTCACCTCTCATCTCACACTGCAGGTAGGGAGTTCACCTCTCATCTCACACTGCAGGTAGGGAGTTCACTTCTCATCTTTCCCCCATCATGCAGGTAGGAGTTCACCTCTCATCTCACACTGCAGGTAGGGAGTTCACCACTCATCTCACACTGCAGGTAGGGAGTTCACCTCTCACTCACACTGCACGTAGGGAGTTCACCTCTCATCTCACACTGCAGGTAGGGAGTTCACCTCTCATCTCACACTGCAGGTAGGGAGTTCACCACTCATCTCACACTGCAGGTAGGGAGTTCACCTCTCACCTCACACTGCACGTAGGGAGTTCACCTCTCATCTCACACTGCAGGTAGGGAGTTCACCTCTCATCTCACACTGCAGGTAGGGAGTTCACCACTCATCTCACACTGCAGGTAGGGATTCACCACTCATCTCACACTGCAGGTAGGGAGTTCACCTCTCATCTCACACTGCAGGTAGGAAGTTCACCACTCATCTCACACTGCAGGTAGGGAGTTCACCTCTCATCTCACACTGCAGGTAGGGAGTTCACCTCTCATTTTACTCTGCAGGTAGGGAGTTCACCACTCATCTCACACTGCAAGTAGGGAGTTCACCACTCATCTCACTCTGCAGGTAGGGAGTTCACCTCTCATCTCACACTGCAGGTAGGCAGTTCACCACTCATCTAACACAGCAAGTAGGGAGTTCACTTCTCATTTCACACTGCAGGTAGGGAGTTCACCTCTCATCTCACACTGCAGGTAGGGAGTTTACCACTCATCTCAAACTGCAGGTAGGGAGTTCACCTCTCATCTCACACTGCAGGTAGGGAGTTCACCACTCATCTCACACTGCAGGTAGGGAGTTCACCTCTCATCTCACACTGCAGGTAGGGAGTTCACCTCTCATCTCACACTGCAGGTAGGGAAGTTCACCACTCATCTCACCTGCAGGTAGATTCACCTCTCACACTGCAGGTAGGGAGTTCACCTCTCATCTCACACTGCAGGTAGGGAGTTCACCTCTCATCTCACACTACAGGTAGGAAGTTCACCACTCATCTCACGCTGCAGGTAGGAATTCACCACTCATCTCACACTGCAGGTAGGGAGTTCACCTCTCATCTCACACTGCAGGTAGGGAGTTCACCACTCATCTCACACTGCAGGTAGGGAGTACACCTCTCATCTCACACTGCAGGTAGGGAGTTCACCTCTCATCTCACACTGCAGGTAGAGAGTTCACCTCTCATCTCACACTGCAGGTAGGGAGTTCACCTCTCATCTCACACTGCAGGTAGGGAGTTCACCTCTCATCTCACACTGCAGGTAGGGAGTTCACCACTCATCTCACACTGCAGGTAATAGGTGTGGGAGAGAGAAAGGTGTGAATACAGCCAATCTGTGAGGAGATACACTACACGGCCACAACACATCCTCTTACACACATGTTATACATGAACATTCTAGATGCATATTACAGTAACATATTCCACTGGTGCTGACATACCCAGTTCGGATATTAAGTTTAAT
Source organism: Ridgeia piscesae (assembly GCA_025642075.2). Lineage (NCBI taxonomy): Eukaryota > Metazoa > Annelida > Polychaeta > Sabellida > Siboglinidae > Ridgeia > Ridgeia piscesae. Next base: position 38,194 of record JAODUO010000013.1, on the reverse strand, counting down.
GGAAAACACAACAGCGACAGCCACATCAGATCTGGAGCAAACATACCAGCATCATGATGTTTAAGAGTTATCTAAAGAATCATTATTTTAATACAGTACACATGACTACTAATACTAGGTAAACTGTCTGTTTGATTCCACTGTAATTAATGGCTTTATTGGCTTACAGTAATGGTTATCTTGGTACTGTCTTTATCTATTTATTTATTTATTTGTCGTATAAACAATTTTTACTTCTTAAATTATTAAACATTACACAGACAATCAAGGGCAGATCACCCAGCCCTTTACCATTAATTTTTCCCTGCAACACTTAGACAGTGGAATAGGCTCCCCACAAGCCTATCAGCCACCACATGCCCAGACGCTTTCAAGGCTGGCCTTCATGCCTTAACATCTGCTTTAATTTCTTCAAGACACTATGTACATCATAATAATAATAAAATTAATCACCAGAGGTCCATACAATAACTTTATTAATGTTTTAATTTTTTTATTAACTGTTTGTTTTAAGAGAGCATACACCCCCCAAGCGCACAAGCTTCGTTGGACTTTTAATGCCTTGCAAGGGTGCGGTCCAGTATATGGAAGAAGAAGTAGAATCAGACTTTAACTACGAGGGTAGGGATGTATCTTGAGAAGTGACACAGACTACTGGCATTGGTGTGTAGCCAAATCTGGATAACTCCAGAGTGACATGGAGAGATCAGATATCACCTTGGCAGGATACTGCTGTTTTATTGAGGAGCCTGGTGTATAGTAGGACTATAGCTTACTAGGCACAAGTGAACCAGGGCAGGTTATGCAGGAAGGAGGGAAGGGACGGAGGGAAAGAAGAGATAAAGGGAGGAAATTATAACTATCCTTGTTGCATGTTTTAAATATCTAGAACAGCACTGGTCATGACAACTGTTCAGTAGATGTTATTCACGTTTATATTGGGTTGACTCAGATTAAAATTGTTCAAACCTTGAAAGGGTTTCTGCAAGTTGTTTTCTAACTAATTTTTACAGCTGCACCATAATGTCATCCAATGTCTTTCTTCACAAATTTGTGTCGTGATATGATACCTTTAGAGATTTGTAAATGTCTGCAAGGCAGAAAGTGCTTCCCATAATTACTACCCAGAATTAGGGCATGCAGTAAGGTTACTGCCCTGTCACCCTCAATAATTACAACCACATGTGTGGCAAAACTGGTTGGGCATTTTTTCGGATCCCAATTTGACCTTTACCTCAGTATAGCTACCCACCTAGACTGTCATAGCAGCCTAGATCACCTGGGGCTTAGCGAGAACAGGGGCAATAGAAATACCACCAGTCTCCCTTTACATTGGGTCAACAACACTAGGGCAGCCATCACTTCTAATGACTCAACCTGGTCCCCCCTCCTACAATGATTACATGTTTATTGCCTCTGGCTTCAGCTAGGGTCTTATCCCTCCCTCTCTCCCAGCAGGGGAGTTGGGAGGATTCCTGGAGTCTGGCGGAGATTACGAAACAGTGGGAGGGGAGATACTAATTCTAAGGAAGACAGTGTACTGCTCCTAGCTCCCTGGTAGGACCATATTTATACAGGGGAAACAAAACACAGTTACTGTCTGCTTGGGGTTTGTTATATACACACAACTGAACACACTCAGTCTGTCAGTCTGGATGAGAAGAATTGAGTAGCAGAAAGCCATGATGTAAACCCACTGTCTATGCTCTACAGGAATTATGTATATGGGGGTGGGGGGGTTGAAACATTTCAACAACCATTGCCCAAATATAAGAACATACCATTTCCAGGATATGTGACCAAATTTGATGAGCACGAGGCCATGGTATATTTAAAATAATTTTTCAAACTTCAACAGCTTTGCCCCCATTACGCTTGAGCTGCATTTACAGTCAATCAATGTACATTTTCCGAATAACTTCATTAAGAGACATTTCTGTGTGAAAACAAGAATATAGTGCCTATTCAATATATATATATATATATATATATATAATATATATATATATATATAAAATATATATATATATATATATATATATATATATATATATTTGTTTATTTATATATTATGTATAAGGCATATATAAATAAACAATATATATATATATATATATATATATATATATATATCAACAAATCATTTGTATGCATGTTTGAAATTAAGTGAAATTTAATTAAAACAATTTATAACCAATGAAACATACTAAACGGCACGGTGCGGTACATTCAGAAAAGGTAATTCTCATGAATTTCCACACCGACTCCTGTGCGGGTGGGTATGTTTCCGTCTGCTACACTGAGCAATTCAGTTTACTGAAGTCACATGACAAAACAAATTTTCATACAAGTGATTGGACATGTGTTTATTTGAGTTTGGTTGGAACTAATGGCCGCTTCTGACTTTTTGCCAGCGGACCAAGTATGAATTTGGGCGTTATTATTTCATGAATATTAATGAGGACTGAGTTGTGCACATCTGAAATTCTTTCATTTGTTATAAATGACTGTAATTTAATTTCAGTTTTTATTTCGAACATGTTAGTCATATTCAAATGATACAGATTACGCATCCTAGATATAATAGGGCAGCATATTCTTGTTTTCGTATTATACATAAAACCTAATGCAGCCTGAATGTAATGGCGGTGACCATCGTCAAAGATTGACAAATTATTTAAACTATACCGTAGCTTCATGCTTATCAAAATGAAATAATGGTCACATATCCTGTAAATGGTTTGTGTTTGGGCAATGGCAATTTGTTCCGGCATTTCAGCTCCCTTTTAAGGGTGTCATTGGTACAGCTTCTTCTGACAATTAAAATTCCTGTAATACTTCCTGATATGTCAGTACATTTCCACATGAGTAACTCATTTTGTTGCGTTCTGGATCTATATAGGCTACAGTGAAGAAGTGCGTTTTCTATCACAGGTCTAAACAACTACGTTTCGCATGAATAATGCAGCATGACGTACAGTACTACTAGTATGCCACCATCACACAGTGAAAGAGGTGTGGATGGTGTAGTCGTTAGCACATCTACCTGGGTTCAATACCTGGTCACTGAAGGCATGGCATATTTGTTGTTAAAACCTGGCTCTCAACATTGGGGACTGTGCATCCCTCATGAATCAGAGAATCTCGTTAATGTCGGTACCATCTCAATTTGGGACATAAAAAGCAACAGACGATGACAAGCATACCCGTAGTGCCAGCGTAGAAAGATCGGCTTGGCGTAAATGTTCTGAAATAGACTTGACTAGAAAATACAACCACATCTCACCTGTTTCAGTGTCCTCATTGCCTCGTGTACGTCTCTGCGTGACACTCTCCGCCCCGCCTCTCGACCCTCCTTCTTCATATCTCCCTCCTCCACGAAATCATCCAACCGCGAAAGATCCCCCAGACTCCGGCCTTTCCTCTCGCTGAGGTTGACAGGCGAGACTGGCGAGACTGGCGAGACTGGCTTGGTCTTCTCTCTCTGACCGTCTCTAGTGTCTGGCTCCTCGCTGGTGATCACGTCTGAGTCAGTAGTTGTCGCTGGCTGAGTGTGGTTGTCCTTGCAAGGAGTTGTGTCACTGTCACCTATGACCTTAGGTGTGTCATCAGCAGTGCATTCGTCATCTGTGTCTGGTGACTGTTCCTCAGACTGTTCTGGTTCTGCTTTGTCTCGGTGGCATTCAGTCTCATCATCAGGCTGGGGTATCATGTCTGATGCAGGTTTTATCAGCTCACTGTCATCAGGGGGCACTTCAGACACTTCAGTAGTGTCACCACACGTGTCACCTGTGTAAACACCCAATTTAGTCTCACCCACATTGCTGCTGCTGCTGCTGCTGCCGTCATCGTTATCACTGATGTCACCAGAATCAATCTCCTTGCTGTCAACTCCTGATGTGGGACATTCCTCAGTGCCTGGAGTGTCATCAGTGATGTTATCTTGGCTGTCTTTGGCCTCATCCTGCATCTGCTTCAGACTGTCATCACTGTCAACGTCAACCATGATGTCTTGTGTCTTCTGAGGTGTTTCAATATGGATGTCGTTGGTGCTTACAGTGTCCACAACAGACATACTGGTACTCACCCTGGTCCTGGTCTCCGCGTGGACCATCTCTTCGGTCCTTTCGCTCTGCTGAACCCTCTCAACAACATCACCCCCCTCACCAGTCCGCTGTCTCTCGCTGACAGATGCTGACTCACTGCTGACGTGACTTCTTTCATACGTCGTTTTTCTGACCTGTTCAACAGTATCAACAGTGGCTTCCAATCCATCATCGCCGCGAGATGCATATATCGGATTTTCACTTTTTTTCTCCCGCGTCTGTTCCCGTCTGGCTGCGTTGCTGGGGTTCTCTTCTTCGTTGCCACGACAACTGTGCGGTCCGGAAACCGATCTTTGTTCTTCGGCCATCCTGCTAGGGCTGGACCTGTCCAAGCCACCAGGTAAACAAGGCTGTGACTGGGCCCCAGGATTGGGAACATCAACAGACGGCTGGCTGAGCACCTTATCACTGTCTCCACTGCCAGATATAGCCCCAGTCTGATGAGCGTTCACATGCCTGCCTTCCCCCCAGGGCTCTGGTTCTGACTGATGCACATCCTCCTGCTGGGAAAATATCCCCTCATCATCCGTGGAGGTGTGGCCACTGCTTGGTCCAGCCCAGGTTTGCTCCCTGCCGCCAGCAGCCGCAGGTTTCATCCCAGCCTCACAGCACTCATCCCTGCCTGTTATTACCTTGCACTTTCCACCATCCGTGCCCTTTTTTCTCTGCGCATTTCTCATGGCATTTGCCTCGGGGGATGTGTCAAAATCACCGCAGGCGGCTGGGTCGTTCTCGTCGGCCTCGCTGATATCACTCAGCACAGAGGCGCCCCCTAGGATAATGCCATCCTCGCTCAAAGTGGTGGATGCTTGCGAGGGATCCGGTGTGTCTGTGACGTCAGTTGGATCATCGGTAGACAGCGCAGTCCTTCTAGACGACATGCTGTGTGAGTCGGAACTGTGAGTGTGTTGGATGTACTTACTGCGGCATCGACCCAGCACGGTGCCGTCCGTGTCAGTGATTTCTTCCTCCGTCTTCGTCTCCTTCCGCGTCGACTCAGCCTCCTCGTATTTAACACTGCGCTCTTCATCTTCCATCTTGATCCCACCCACGACGACTACGCTGGCCGTCATGTCGATTCTTTCTTCCTGTTCCTTCTGGTGACGCTCCTCCTCCGCCTCGTGACTCCGCACCGTAATGCCGTCATCTCCCGTGATGGCCTCCTCCATCAGTTGTTCTGTTGTGACATCGCTACTTGACGACTTCTTCTCCTTGTACCTCACCGTCTTCGATATCTCCCTGGTACGTGTGTCATTAGGTGAACTTTGACCTTCATTAGATGTGCTTTCTCTGGCAGTATCTTCGTCTGGCTTCTGTTTTCTGGAGCCTGACAGTTTTTGTTCTGCATCCGGAGTGGCGTCTGTGACTGTATACTTTGCGTGTGTGTCTTCAAATCCTGACGATGAAAGCGTTTCGCTACTCTCCGTAGTTGCAGGGTATTCTGACACAGTGTCACTCTCCTCTGTATAGCTGTCGTCAAGGAATTGCTGACTGTCGATTACATCTGTGTGTGTTTCACTTTCTGTTTCTACAGTGTAGGTATCACTTACTATCGGCGGTAGTTTCTTCAGCGCAGGTGTCATTTTCTTGTGGTCGTGTTTCTTCTGCAGGAGTGTCAGTTTGTGTTGGAGTTGATTCTTCCAGAGTGACATCACTTTTTATTTGAGATGTTGTTTTTTCTGTATTGATGTCACTTTGTTTTAGTGTTGTTTCTGCTAATTGAATATCGTTTCCTGTTGGCTTTGTTTCTTTTGTGTCACTTTCTACAGGTGTCATTTCATCCAAGTGGTTGTCACTTTCTATTGGTGTTGTTTCTTCTATGTCACTTGCTGTTGGTGTTGCTTTTTCCACGTGGGTGTCACTTTCTGTGATTGTTGTATCTTCTATGAGTGTGTCACTTTCTATTGGTGTTGTTTCTTCTGCAAAGGTGTAAGTTTCTTGTGGTGTTGTTTCTTCTGCACAGATGTCATTCTCTTGTGGTGTTGTTTCCTCTGCATGGATGTCACTTTTTTGTGATGTTGTTCCCTCTGCACGGATGTCACTCTCTTGTGGTTTTGTTTCCTCTGCACGGATGTCACTCTCTTGTGGTGTTGTGCCCTCTGCACGGATGTCACTTTCTTGTGGTGTTGTTTCCTCTGCACGGATGTCACTCTCTTGTGGTGTTGTGCCCTCTGCACGGATGTCACTTTCTTGTGGTGTTGTTTCCTCTGCACTGATGTCACTCTCTTGTGGTGTTGTTTCCTCTGCACGGATGTCACTTTCTTGTGGTGTTGTTTCGTCTGCACGGATGTCACTCTCTTGTGGTGTTGTTTCCTCTGCACGGATGTCACTTTCTTGTGGTGTTGTTTCCTCTGCATGGATGTCACTCTCTTGTGGTGTTGTTTCCTCTGCATGGATGTCACTCTCTTGTGGTGTTGTTTCCTCTCATGATGTCACTTTCTTTGGTGTTGTTTCCTCTGCAAGGATGTCACTTTCTTGTGGTGTTGTTTCCTCTGCACAGATGTCATTCTCTTGTGGTGTTGTTTCTCTGCACGGATGTCACTTTTTTGTGATGTTGTTTCCTCTGCACGGATGTCACTCTCTTGTGGTTTTGTTTCCTCTGCACGGATGTCACTCTCTTGTGGTTTTGTTTCCTCTGCACGGATGTCACTTTCTTGTGGTGTTGTTTCCTCTGCACGGATGTCACTCTCTTGTGGTGTTGTTTCCTCTGCACGGATGTCACTTTCTTGTGGTGTTGTTTCCTCTGCATGGATGTCACTCTCTTGTGGTGTTGTTTCCTCTGCACGGATGTCACTCTCTTGTGGTTTTGTTTCCCCTGCACGGATGTCACTCTCTGGTAGTTTTGTTTCCTCTGCACGGATGTCACTCTCTTGTGGTTTTGTTTCCTCTGCACGGATGTCACTTTCTTGTGGTGTTGTTTCCTCTGCACTGATGTCACTCTCTGGTAGTTTTGTTTCCTCTGCACGGATGTCACTCTCTGGTAGTTTTGTTTCCTCTGCACGATGTCACTCTCTTGTGGTTTTGTTTCCTCTGCACGGATGTCACTTTCTTGTGTTGTTGTTTCCCTCTGCACGGATGTCACTCTCTTGTGGTGTTGTTTCCTCTGCACTGATGTCACTCTCTTGTGGTGTTGTTTCCTCTGCACGGATGTCACTTTCTTGTGGTGTTGTTTCGTCTGCACGGATGTCACTCTCTTGTGGTGTTGTTTCCTCTGCACGGATGTCACTTTCTTTTGGCGTTGTTTCCTCTGCATGGATGTCACTCTCTTGTGGTTTTGTTTCCTCTGCGTGGATGTCACTCTCTGGTAGTTTTGTTTCCTCTGCACTGATGTCACTCTCTGGTAGTTTTGTTTCCTCTGCACGGATGTCACTCTCTGGTAGTTTTGTTTCCTCTGCACTGATGTCACTCTCTGGTAGTTTTGTTTCTTCTGCACGGATGTCACTCTCTGGTAGTTTTGTTTCCTCTGCACGGATGTCACTCTCTGGTAGTTTTGTTTCCCTGCACGGATGTCACTCTCTGGTAGTTTTGTTTCCTCTGCACGGATGTCACTCTCTGGTAGTTTTGTTTCCCCTGCACGGATGTCACTCTCTGGTAGTTTTGTTTCCTCTGCACGGATGTCACTCTCTGGTAGTTTTGTTTCCCCTGCACGGATGTCACTCTCTGGTAGTTCTGTTTCCCCTGCACGGATGTCACTCTCTGGTAGTTTTGTTTCTTCTGCACTGGATGTCACTCTCTGGTAGTTTTGTTTCTTCTGCATGGATGTCACTCTCTGGTAGTTTTGTTTCTTCTGCACGGATGTCACTCTCTGGTAGTTTTGTTTCTTCTGCACGGATGTCACTCTCTGGTAGTTTTGTTTCTTCTGCACGGATGTCACTCTCTGGTAGTTTTGTTTCCCCTGCACGGATGTCACTCTCTGGTAGTTCTGTTTCTTCAGCACAAGTGTCACTTTTAACTGACGTTGTTTCTTCTGCACATGTATCACATTCTACTGGTTTTGTTTCTTTGGCACCGATGTCAGTTTCAACTGATGTCGTTTCTTCTGCATAGTTTTCATCTTGTACTGGTATTGCTTCTTCCTCAAGGGAAGCACTTTCTATGGGTGTTGTTTCTTCTATACAGGTGTCAGTTTTTGTTGCTGTTGTGTCTTCCGTAGTGATCGTTTCTTTCATGCAGATGTCATTTTCTATTTGCGTTATTTCTGCTGTGTTGATATCACTTACTATTGGTGCTGTTTCCTCTCCATGTCTGTCATGTTCTAGTGGAGTTGTTTCTTCTGCACCGGTGTAACTTTCTCTCAGTGTAGTTTCTTCTGTGCGTATGTCACTTTCCATTTGACTTCTGTCTTCCATGGTGGGATCAGTTTCCTTTGGTAGTATTTCTTCTTTGCAGCTGTCTATTGGCGTAGTTTCTTCAACTTTAATGTAAATTTCTTTCTGAGTTGCTTCTTCCACAACAGTGTCACTCTCTACAGGAGTAGTTTCTTCACTTTCACCTTCAATCGTTTGTTCTATAACCATGTCACTTTGTGTCAATGTTTCTGGCACAGTTTCATTTTCTGCTGTGTTCTCATCGCAACTGTCAGGGCATCTACTATCAGAAGCATTTCCAGTCTCAAGTGATTTGTCTCCCCCACCAGACCCTAGCACTGTCCCACTGGGGCTGGCTTCAGGAGCAGCAGCAATATGACATACATCTTGTGACACAGCCACCACAGTACCACTGGTCAATGTCTCACCTTCTGATCCCTGGACAATGTCCACTTCACCACCAGTGTGACCACCACCTGTGTCCTCCTTGCTTTTCTGCTGCACTGGATACATCCACACCTCTCATAGCCTCTGGAGACCTCGGCTCCTTGTCTGTGCCATCATTAGCAGCATCACCTTCATCCCCAGCATCTCCTGAAGTTGCCCTCATGGCAGTTGTACACTTTTCTTCCTCCATCACGACCTCACTTTCTCTCTGTGAATGGTCCCCACCATCAATACACCGACGATCACCTTCCATTTAAGCGAAAACTCACAAGGCCACACCAGCAGTAGTTTTTACCCAATATTAAATTGCATCATCGTGTACAAGGCGTGGTGATGTCATATTCAATATAAAACACACTTTCTGTTCTGCACATCAAGCACTGACAACAGTGCCACTCTGTGCCGGGGATAACACCAGCCTCTGTGCATCCAACCGCAAAGCAGACGATCCCCAGCCGAGGTAATCCGTCAACAATAACACACCTGCATAATATAATCCACCTGTGCAGTGTAATGAAGCTGACCACGACTGCAGTAGTCCTGTGATGACCACACAGCAATGTAAACAGCCACGCCACTCCACCCAATGGCTCACTCACTCGGCTGTAACTTGATACTGCAAAACTGACAACACACAACTCCTGCACTTTTTAAATATAACCTGACGTGATCACCACACCTAATCCAGCACCTGCACAATCCACACTCGTCGCCAGCCACACACAGTCAAGTCAGGCCTATGTAGACCAGTTTCAGTGGGTCAGACCACCAAAGCCTGAGATTATCACCAAGGTAGACACAGATAGGGGGTGTGTACTCCCTCCTGGCAGCGCACACAGTAAGCTGGTTTCTACCAGGCTTAACTATTCATACTGGTAACCCTATCTGGTACCCACCTACAATAAATAATTCCACTGTGGAGAATGTAGCCTTTGCCAGTGTCCCCAGATACCCACTGGCTTGACGCTGGTAGGCAGGGTTGGAATGTCCAGTGGTTTACATAGGGCTAAGTCCATCTTCTCGAGGGGCCTTCTCCACACTCACAACAACTTGTCCGACTGCTTTTAATTGAATGAGACTTAACAAGCTGTCAGAATGAACCATGATAAGTTATTAAGATAAGTTATTAACTGCAGAGAACACGGAAGCCTTGGAAATATCAGGCATCCTACATTTTGTCATGTTCGTTGTTTAGCAAACAATAATTTCTGTAAGTTTTACACTTAAAATATTCACACTACTAGCACTAACATAGTTTATACAATAACACATAGTATAAACACAGCACTTGTTGTGTTCATACCTTAGTGGGAGAAGAGAAGTTTCTTACATCCAATCTACATCATTCGTTTACCATTTGCTATCTATGTACTACAGTTATTACCCACATTAAATTTGAAGAACATCATTTTGAACGTCTTCACAATCGTCCAATATTAAAACTATTAAATCTTACCCAAAAGAAGACAGCTAATAATGATCTCTACTGATCTGACACAACCCCTTCCCTCTACCTCCTTTCCCTCCAGGCTGGGAGCTCAGTAAATCACTCCTTTGGGAACATTTATCCTCCTGAACATTTATAGCACTTATGATGTTTACCACACACCCCAATCATCCCATGCTCAGCTCCCCTAAAGGGGAGGAGGTGGACCAAGCCTACCAGGGACCCTTAATCATTCCCCAGAGGTGATAGCGAGGTCAGAGGTCACCAGTGACACAACCTGGTGAATTATGCAAGTGTTAAGATGATATAATCATCTGTCTGTAACTTGACACTCTGGATGAGGTCTCCCAGTTGACAGGTCTAAGGACGGCACCAGTATTAAACTGTCTTGTCCAAAGTAAACACCATTCAACAAGTTGTGCAGTGGTATTTCTGTCTAGATTTGTTCCGTGATTGGCATAGCATGTTTCTTGATTACCTGGGTACTCTTTATCGGTCAGAAACATGCCTTTCTGACTAACTTAGCCCAATAAATGACCGCCATTTTGGACTGACTAAGCGGCATTAGCCCAATAAATGACTGCTGTAACATCTGTGTAACATGTAGTAACTGGACTTTCCTATTCATATAAGAGTATTAGTATTACATGCTACGAACAGTAACTCTTTTTAGCTATTTATTAAGTTGACCTATTTTATACTAGTTTAATGAGTTATAATTTCACTTATTCAGGTTGTATATTCCATTTCTATTTTTAATAATCTATTTTGCAACATGTTTTAGAATTTGTTTCTTCCGACACTTTAATCTGTCAAAATGTATATATACGGCTGATACATGATAGGCCATTTACAATTTTATTATCCTACTTTTTTAATAATTTATAATTTTACTAATTAGTAACAATTTCATAAAAACATTATAGTTATGCTTTCATATATACCAGGTAGTTTTACTAACATACAATAATGAATTGTTTGATCAGTCATAATAATGTTCTTGTTGTACTTTTCAGCCGCTAAGTCTGCCAGAGAACAAACTTTATTATTCTTAATAAAATAAAATAATAACATATTTATTAGAGGTGTTTGTGTGTTTATATGTGTGTGCATGTATGTATGAATTTATGACCAGTAATTAATTGTGAGTACCCAACCACGTATATAATAATTATAACCGTCTCTCTGGAAACTATGTATAGAACCAGTACCTGGATATAACTTAGTCACTTAATTCTACTTCCTCAACTGTAATGTGACAAGGTAAGAAACAATTCCTGTGTATGTGCTATGTAAATGGATTAATGGAAGAAAACACAACCAGTACATTAATGTGTATACCCCGGTAACTGGATTTCAAGACGGAAGAAAAGGATCAATGAGTGCATCGCATCAACTCAGATGTGAGGAGAACCTCCAGCAGCAGGGAATAAAGAGTTGGCGAAATGCCAGCCAACTGGGAAAGGACTGCTCCCTAATGGGACTTGACAGATATATCACCCCTGCTTTAATCCCAGTTAGCCACAGAAACCACACAGTAATGTTTGCAAATTACCTTCAAAGTAGCAGGTTATTACCTCCTAAAGTGGTATGATCAGGTATATATGTAACATACCAGTGAATTAAGTCCTATGTGATTCAATGCCCTGGTATAATACAAAGTTCATGTCACTTTTTTGGCAGGAAAAGATATTTATTAGAGGTGTTTGTGTTTGTCTGTGTGTGCGTGTATGTATGAATGTATGTATGTGTTATGCATGTACAATTGTACACACACATAATTTTGTGTGTGCGTGCGTGCGTGCATGTGTGTGTGCGTGCGCGCATGCATGTGTGCATATGTGCGTGCGTGCATGCGTGCGTGCATGTGTGTGTGTGTGCGTGTGCATACGTGCGTGCGTGCATGTGTGTGTGTGCGTGCGTGTGGGCGTGCATGTGTGTGTGTGTGTGTGTGTATGTGTGTGTGTGTGCGTGCATGCATGCGCATGCATGTGTGCGTGTGTGCGTGTGTGCGTGTGTGCGTGCGTGCGTGCGTGCGTGCGTGCGTGCGTGCGTGCGTGCGTGTGTGTTGTATCACTGATGTCCAATGGCCTACGACTATGACCACTCTCGCTCTCACTCACCTAGTCACCAACTCTGAACTACCAAATATCTATGTTTTCAGAAACAGGTACCAGGGTGGTAGTTACTTTGAGTTATTCACTTATAAAATTACACATCTGACTGTCCACCTATCATAGAAATATGCCAATTAAAGAAAGCTCAGCAACTCACCAGAACTGAAAGTAAAAATTCTACAACAGTGATAACTGATGCCCCTGGTTTGTTTTTCTGTGTACGTTGTCGTTGTAATGTTAGTTGTACCGGTAGTTGTAGCAAGTTGCAGACTCACAGAGGGTATGTCTCCAAACTAACTAACAACACTATGTACATTTATGCATTTCCATCTAAATGAGTGGCTATGCTCCGACATATTTATTGACTCTGCATCCCTCATAAAGTATTTATTTCAATTACAAAACGTAATTTCCCATAAACCATCAGCATAGTGTTGAAATGCATCTCACCAGATATTGTTGCCGGCTGCCAACAGGTGATGATGGAAGCCAGGGGGCACAGAAGTGATTATTCATTGCACATGACATATATTATAGAAAACACAACATTTCTGTCAACAATTATATAATGTGAAAACATTTGTGATGAATTCACTTCATCGTCTTATGAAGTGGAACCATGAAACTTATCCTAATAGACCATAGGCTGCCTTCAATTCTATCATCTCCAGTTCTCGGCTTTGAGTGTATGAATGGCGGCTGAATGCCGTTTTTTACTGTTCCAAGATTACAGCTGTACTTGCTATCTCAAATTTGTCAGACCAGGCCATAAATATGGACATCGCGATAAAGTCACTGACGGTGAATTACAATAACAGAGAGCACATACTACTACATCAGCGCTATAGAATGCTTTTTTAACGCAGGACTTTGCACACTCCCATCAGTGCGATCATGACAGGATATTTTTATCAACGGCAAAACATTTCTTCTCACTGTGTATTGTTTCCTGTAAAAAAACATGTAATATTTGTGTGTGACAATATATGTAACAGTGAGGAGTGGTGGTTGTGACAATATATGTAACAGTGAGAAGTGGTGGTTGTGACAATATATGTAACAGTGAGGAATGGTGGTTGTGACAATATATGTAACAGTGAGGAATGGTGGTTGTGACAATATATGTAACAGTGAGGAATGGTGGTTGTGACAATATATGTAACAGTGAGGAGTGGTGGTTGTGACAATATATGTAACAGTGAGGAGTGGTGGTTGTGACAATATATGTAACAGTGAGGAATGGTGGTTGTGACAATATATGTAACAGTGAGGAGTGGTGGTTGTGACAATATATGTAACAGTGAGGAGTGGTGGTTGTGACAATATATGTAACAGTGAGGAGTGGTGGTTGTGACAATATATGTAACAGTGAGGAGTGGTGGTTGTGACAATATATGTAACAGTGAGGAGTGGTGGTTGTGACAATATATGTAACAGTGAGGAGTGGTGGTTGTGACAATATATGTAACAGTGAGGAGTGGTGGTTGTGACAATATATGTAACAGTGAGGAGTGGTGGTTGTGACAATATATGTAACAGTGAGGAGTGGTGGTTGTGACAATATATGTAACAGTGAGGAGTGGTGGTTGTGACAATATATGTAACAGTGAGGAGTGGTGGTTGTGACAATATATGTAACAGTGAGGAGTGGTGGTTGTGACAATATATGTAACAGTGAGGAGTGGTGGTAGAGCACCAGACTATCAATTAGTTCAATCCCACCTGCCACCATTTCAAAACTTAGGCAATTTTGTTCACCTCACATTGCCTGTGTCTTTTGGAAGAGACATTGAAAGCCGGTGGTCCATTCTATCTGGTGTCTATGTCAGTGGAAGTAAAAGATCCCCCACAGGGGGTAAATGTGTAACCTGTAGTGGATTAACTAATTCTGGAGATGGACAACTCTAAAAAACCAAACTTGACAATACTCTAGTCACAAACATTTGGCTAGCAGTAACTTAGAGTGATGAGCTCTAACCATAAGAACAAGTAGTAGCTAAGACCCAAAATCTGGCATTGCCAAAATGTTTGAGACTTCACCAAATGTGCTCACAGTGCTGTTCTAACCAAACAGCAGCCAGTCCAACAATTCATCATGGCTGACATTGTTTTTGAGCACTTTAGCAACACTGCACATCCAGTCAAACCAGCACACATTAGTTACATAAATAAATATTCTAGTTACATTTGTACAACATTGGTATCTGTAAAGTATTTGTTGTCATTAGTTAAGTGTTACTGTCATTATTGCCATATGTAGAGTACTTGTTGCTAGTGTTACTGTCATTATTGCCATATGTAGAGTAGGTGTTGTTGTTAGTGTTATTGTCATTATTGCTATATGTAGAGTACTTGTTGTTGTTAGTGTTACTGTCATTATTGCCCTAATCTGATTTAGCAACAACATCAATCTAAAGAATTGTTCAAATATATAATATTATTATCTCTTGTAGTGAGATTACATTTTGTTTTCTATTTACATTGTGGGTAGTCGGAAAACATTACATGCCTGTACACTAAATAAATAAAACTACATATACAATGGATTATCAAGAATACAACTTGACCTTGAACCCTGGACAATGACCTTTGTGATTAGACAAAGGCTTAATTATGTATGCTGATTACTTTCTTTTGTATTCTATTTAATTTATATACACATTACTGTGGAATCTGCACTGTTTGTTGGAAGCATAAATTCTGATTAACTGATCTTGGATGTGTGTTGTGTTTGCTTTTATAGTAGTATCATAGTGGCCCTGCTAGATAAAAGAGACCTACCAAGACTTAGTATAATGTGTCCATACAAGATCAACGACAACCAATGCTGTACCTCTCACCCAGTACACAGTTACTAAAATCCGCACGCTCTCATCCTGCCTGTCAACTCCCCCAAATGTTCCTCTGCAATTCTCTGTATCTAAGCTTGCTTGACTACACGTTTAGATCAACCAATAGGGTCTTCATATTTCCACATCCAAAGACAAAGCCATCTACTACCCAGTACTGGTGAGCTACTGAAATCACTAGCATGTGGTTTCTCTCTAACAACTCTGTCTCCAACATCCCTTGGAGAAAGGTAATTACCCTTCTTATCTCTCTTATCACTAATCACAGAAGGCTAGGACTACTGTTTGTTTTAGTCGTGCCACAAGCATGTCATGTGATCTACCCTTGGCTAAGTCATCACTCTAACATCCAGTCACTAATTCATTTATAACCTAATAAATTATAACGAGCTCTACCATAGAAGTGTGAATAAAACTTGTGCTGACAGACAATGTACTAGAGACTGTTAATGTGTTATTCTGTTACATCCATGTGGTAAATGACTGTCAATGTATGTATACACTAAACGTGCTAATTCTCAAACCTTACATACACCGCCTTTCACAACAGGTGGACTTCAGATGTCCAAATTGTCAATATTGACAAATTCCTCAGTACAACACCACGTGATAAACAAACTGTTTAGGAAACTCACCACCAATGACAACAGGCACCAATTGTGTCTTACACAAGATGATAATTAACAGAGTATTTCAAACACTAACCTTGCTGCTTGACTGCATCTATTTCATGCCGAATAAAATGACTACACTGTGCCGCATTGAGACATTTACACCGTGAATGTTAGAGAGCAACAGCGAGGCACTAACGTGGTCTCAAAACAAGAGCAATGCAGTCAAGATCTCACCCACAATGGGCTGCTTAATGACCCTGCCAGTCAGACGGACATGAAGAGAAAGGATTCCTCGGTGAACACGTCAACGGAATTCTGAAATAACTCTCTGGTGACCTGAGAGGGGGATGAGCTGACAAGATCTATCATGGAGAGAGAAGTCAACTGCAAACAGCCGCGGCAGGTGGAAGACATTAACACTCCCATCTTAACCATTAACACGGGTATATTGTATACACTGTATTCAAGACAAACACATACCCCAGTGCCAACAGTGGTAAAGAATAAGCAGTCTAGTTGAATATATTTTATTGAATATTGATACATGATGAAAATTATTATTATTTACATTCCACCTGTAATCTGAAATATGGCTGACATGCGGGATTGATATCCAAGTTTGTGATAATGACAGAATCTAAATGCCATGATGTTCATGCAAGGGTTGTTAACCTTTATGGTTATATTTCTCTTAAAAGAAGACCAATTACTATTATTGTGAAGGTACAGAGACCCACCCATTTGGTTTAGTAAGTGTGAAACTGTGCTCACAATTTTAAAATGGAACACCTGAAATGATCAAACTGTTAAGATAAAGGTCGATTTGTAAACATTTGGTAAAAGTGGTACTTATTGCTATTGCGAGCTGTCGTTTTGAAGATGGTGTGTTCACATGCCCTGTCACCTCGACCAGTTCTGTCACCTCGACCAGTTCTGTCACCTCGACCACTTCTGTCACCTCGACCAGTTCTGTCACCTCGACCAGTTCTGTCACCTTGACAAGTTCTGTCACCTCGACCACTTCTGTCACCTCGACCAGTTCTGTCACCTCGACCAGTTCTGTCACCTTGACCAGTTCTGTCACCTCGACCAGTTCTGTCACCTCGACCAGTTCTGTCACCTTGACAAGTTCTGTCACCTCGACCAGTTCTGTCACCTCGACCAGTTCTGTCACCTGACAAGTTCTGTCACCTTGACAAGTTCTGTCACCTCGACCACTTCTGTCACCTCGACCACTTCTGTCACCTCGACAAGTTCTGTCACCTCGACAAGTTCTGTCATCTCGACCACTTCTGTCACCTTGACCACTTCTATCACCTCGACCAGTTCTGTCACCTCGACAAGTTCTGTCACCTCGACAAGTTCTGTCATCTCGACCACTTCTGTCACCTCGACCACTTCTTCACCTTGACCAGTTCTGTCACTTCGACCACTTCTGTCACCTCGACCACTTCTGTCACCTCAATCCCTTCTGTCACCTCAATCCCTTCTGTCACCTCGACCACTTCTTTCACCTCGACCAGTTCTGTCACCTCGACCACTTCTGTCACCTCGACAAGTTCTGTCACCTCGACAAGTTCTGTCACCTCAACCCCTTCTGTCACCTCGACCACCTCTGTCACCTCGACCAGTTCTGTCACCTCGACCAGTTCTGTCACCTCGACCAGTTCTGTCACCTCGACCAGTTCTGTCACATTGACCAGTTCTGTCACCCAAACCAGTTATCTCACAGTCACCTCAGTCTGTTCTGACAACTTCCTGCTAATGTTTCCAGCTCATAATTACCCAACAGAACAGAAAACCCCCAATAAACTTTACCCCAAAGGTACATTTTCATTACCATGATGAATTTATAACATGGAATTTATTAACTGGCAATAGCCCTGTGACTAAACCAGTTGTTTAGCTTAGTGTTAAAGTGAGGGTGTCAGCACTTAGGTTTTATTTTTTACTTAATCTGACATTCTAATTACTAAAACATGCACGTTGACGGTTTACTTCCAACCAATTTATGTTTAGTCACTTTATTAAGCTCAGGACAATGTTCACAATTTGAAAGGTTTCACCTGCAACATGTTTAAATGGTAAACAAAACATCCAGTTTCAAAACAAAATTGATCGTCAATGATGCAGAGGCGACCAGAGTTAACAGAAACACCCTTTGATGTTTAACTTTCCCACGTCCTAGATAGCAAACTTCCCATTATAAATTACTGCTCGGCCAATTCTGGGTGGAGGAGTTGGCACCCTCTCTTTAATAACCAGGGAGTTTTTATCGAATGTTTCCCAACTTACTTGGCAAACATCTTTCACAACTGTCAGAGGGATGCTTAAATTACCCCTACCCCGGCTGGTTCCAGCAGCGACCCTGTTTGCAGAAAGGCAGTACACACATTTGATTATTTCTAACACCTGGGTGCTTGTTATGCCAAGAAGTCTGGCATGCTGTAATTAAGTAAGGAACCAAAAGAAGCTGTCATCAGTCCTGAGTGAGGTTCCAGCTGTATTTTAAACACAATCAGTCGAACCAAGGTCAGGTGAACCCCTAACGCCCAGCAGCTCTGGTGGCCCAGCCAAGTGATATTAATTCATCAATTACTCTGTTTGTCTGTTATTCTGCCCAGGAAATGTTCCATCTCAAACAGACATTAACAGGTAACTCCATCCTCCCTGCACGAAACAGAAGCTGACCGCCTTAATTGTGTGAAGTGCTGTGGCTTTGTAGTGGAACATCACAATCTACAGAGGCCTAGTGTCTAACCCTCTGGATGGTTAAGTCCCTGGGACCTGGCCCACAATTAACAGAGGAGTCTAAATGTATGAAATTACAGTGTCTATTTCAATTTACTAAAGCATATTTATTAACATATGAAAACTTTAATACAGTGTTTCCCCTTCAGAAGTAAAATGATGGCCGAGGGGGTAGGATGAGCTGAATGATCACCAATGCTGTGGGGGTTCGGGGGCATGGCCCCCCTGGAATTTTTTATAATGGTGCATTCTGAAGGGTTTTTAAACATATCCCTCGGTATACTTGAGAGGAAACAAATGCATAACTACAAAGACAGCAGCATGTAAATATGTTTATAGCAAGAAATAGCTACGAGGTGGCAATTTTGGCAAATTGTTCGGTGAGATCACTCATCTTGCTCAACATACAGCAGGGGGAAAATGGTTTAGTAGATTGCCGCTCAGCAAATAGGTACTAGGTACGGTTTTATTCTTACTTCTAGAACCTAAACATTATTTTTGAATTCTGGAGAAGCATGGGGGTGAGGGAAAGATACCTGTGCGAGATAAACTGACCTACCAGGATTTAATTTTTTTTGTAACATTTAACAACTTGTGTAACTTTGTTCAACCCTTATTGCCTTAGTTCAGTGAAATGCACACATTAGTACCTGGCTATAGACAGTGGAGTCATTGCAGTGACGTGCTATTACACGAACTTGCAACCTTTGTATGGCTGGACACTTCAACAGTCCAAGCTGAAAGTGTTTTTGAATAGACCTGCTCTGAGAATGCCACTTTCTGTAGTCCTCAAGTTTTCCTTGTAGGGCCTACCTACTAATTGGTGTTGAAGCATTGTTGTTGTACGGGAGACATTTGTTGACTCCCGTGCAACAACATTTGTGTTTATTTACCTGGAGTGATTCAGTTGCTTGAGCCACTAAACATCAGGACAATATAAACACAGCCTGTCTGCATAAACTACTCAACCAACATTGGAAAAATAGGGACAACATCACCACTGAACTCTAGGGTGATAATTAAGAAAGACTATTTAAACCAAGAGCAGTCGTGTAGTATGTGGTGCGTATTCTCAGTCTCAAGTAATACACAATTGAATTGGTGGTGAAGGTACAATCAGAGGAACAACCAGAGTGATACAAGCATCTTAAAAGATAAGAGAAAGGATTGAATTGGTATGGGCATATAAAGAGCACACACAGTGAAAAGAGAACTGATGACAGACAAACCAGGAAGAAAAGAAGAAAGAAAGGACGACCAAAGACCAGGTGTAAAAGAGATGTGAACAACGCGGGTCTCAGCGCAGTCGAGGCGATAAACAGGGCAACATGGAGGGTAAAATCAACAGCCACACCACACCGGTGACCCCACATGAAAGGGAAACCAGCAAAGTAGAAGGTAAAGGTAGAAATGCTCTTGATGAGGGGATTTCCCAGAAACAAATAACTTATCAATAAAAATAAGTTCCTATGTACAGTGTCCACCCTTAGGACTGTTCAAAGCACTTTACACTTTACTCCCTAGAAGAGCTGTTCAATCAAACACCATCTCATTTTCTCTAGGAGCATTATCCAATTCCAAATACAAACTATGTATTCTGTGTAAATCTACTAAAAATGTCGAAGAAAGCTTTCATGGTTTCAAACATATAAGAATTCAGTAAAAAATACTGGTATGAAGTTGACGACAAACTTCACCAATGAGAAAGACATTGAAAGGGAACTGGGTGAATCCATTGTGAACAGTGTCTGTTCAGATGCAGTGAAATGATTAATGACAGACAATGAGAACAACTCTACAGGGATATGTATCCTGAGTTCCTGACCATGATCCTGTCACACCTTTCTCTGGGCAATGTGGAAGTGATGTAGCATTCCTAGCGTCTAGGGCAGACATGTAAGCGTCTAAAGCAGACATGTAAGCGGGCAATCATGGCTGCAGCGTGAACTAATCAGTGACACAAATCTATAGAAGTTGTGCTTGTTCCTCAACTGTTTCAGTCACATGGTTTCCTTCCATCACCATGCGTTGACTGCCAGCTGTCTGTCCCTGGAAACCATCCATTCTGAGGTGAGCCACAGCACCAGGCTTATGAAGCAACCAGTGGTAAACAGCCGGCCACATAGATCACAAACCTACCCCGGGCACACGTGGGGCATGTTAGGCCAAAGTTTTACATCTGGAGGGCGGTGATTGCTGCACCCCTGTCAACAGGTCAGACAAAGGTGGACACACCAGTGCATCTCGTGGCAGGGTTAAACAATGATGAGGCAGTCATAAGACAGTAAGATCAAACATTGATGCATAAACATGTGAACTCCCCGGCTAGATCTAACAACAATGGCCACTGATCCCTGTGGTAGGGTCAAACAGAGGCTATAGTCAAACAAAGATGTTTGGATTCTTTATACTTATAATTAGTATCACTACTAATATTGTAGACTAACTCACACATTTCATGGACTTACCCAGGATATAACTGATTTGATACTGAAAAAGCTCAACTCAACAACACGTCAGATCTAGTAAAACAGTATTTCATGAGGATACCAGATATCCAGGATACCAATACACCTTGAAACTTACACAATGTTGTTCACCTCACATTACCTGTGTCTTTCGGAAGACACATTAAAAGCAGGTGGTCCCTTCTATCTGGTGTCTATGCCAGGGGACGTAAAAGATCCCACACAGGGGGTAAATGTGTAACCTGTAGTGGACACTAATTCTAGAGAAGGACAACTGTGTAAACCAATGACAATAATGGCCAGCTACTTTACTGAAGGTTATTACTGGCAGAAGAAGCATGTGGGAAAACCACACAGGTCTCACTAGCCTCCTCAGTATGTGTCTGCCATATTTATATTGATAAAATATGCAATTTCTTTTACCATTTCTACTTTACTTCCATCTCCATGATTATTTTTAAATATCCATGCAGTCTCCCCTTCTATAACTAAAATCCAAAGTCTATGTAAGTAAAGTGTATTGAAAATCATTGTACACAGTATACAACTGCCAATATTGGCTTCTTATGACTTACCCTATCCAAATTCAAACAGGATTGGTAAATATGAAAGAACTCAAATTCAAGTGTTTAAGTACAGTGTAATAAATTTTTAAGTACTTTTCAATTGTGATCACATAATCAAAGATTTGGTCACCTCTCCTAATCCCCAGAGGCCATGTAAGTGACTGGGCCTCTGTACAAATACAGCGACAAGACAATAAGGGCATTTAAATATTGACACTGAAAAACATACGTAATACATCAGATACATCGAATAATTTAGGTAGTGGTAATTAATACCAACTGGACTCGTAATGCCATTATACCATTGAGAACACCAGATGAATGGTACTTGCACTGACATCATTTTGAAAAGTACTACTTTATTGAACCAGGATGCACTTGTCCTTACGTATTGTGTCGATGAAAAGTACTTGTTTTAAGTACACTTCAAAGTACTTTGGCACAGCCCTGGCTGGGACTGGGATGCATGCCAAATGCAGCAACAAGTACAAATAACATGTTCACAAATTTAATGTTTTATTTAGAATCTAAACATTTTGTGTGTTTAATATTCAAACTGTGAACATTATTTCGGGACAATTAAACATAATTTGGGGGCAGTATATATAATAATTCTTGAATTTTATATTAGATACTTTAAACTGATGCTCCTCATTTAAAATGGAGTATTTAACCAGCAATGCTGTTCATCCTTTAGTTAAACTTCACTACTAAACTTACACTAGCTGTTGATTTAAAGGTGCTACAAGATAGACTAGCAGTAATATTACGTGTAAGCCAGTAATAAATAGGCCAAGGCACCAAAGGAAACTTGAGACTGGTGCAATGAAGACACCTTACTCCTGGTTTATAGGGCTGAGTTATTTCTTTTTATACGCAGTGCTTTACTGCTGCACAGGATATTTAAAAGTTAAAAAAGACAGTATTTGGCGAGCAGCTGTGCAGTTTCATGTGTCTAAGACGCCTGCTGAACTGGCACGACCGAACGCACATGGCCCATTCTACTTGGAAAATTACATTACATAAGTGTGTTAATAATCAGGTTATATAGTTACAAACTTATTATCACTTGAATAAAAAAGTTTGCCTCTCTGTCTTCTAAAAAAGCTGGATTTTTATGTCATTTGAAAATTAGAAATTATTAGTGTAGATTGTAACATAAGTTGCATTGTTTTGAAATTAGCAAATAATTCGGATATCACCCACAAATTCAGAATGTTTATAAACTTAAAATTGAGAGTAACATCTTTCCAACTTGAAATGTCACTGAATATTTGGTACTTGCACATTTGAAGATTATTATTTAACATAGTTTTTAGTAAAAAATATTATGGTTTCTACGAACCAAGTATGGTAAATTATTGTTGTTACTGGCATTGTTTGTTTTTAAATAAGTTTGACGTAAATATCAGTAAAATGTTATGACATCTGTATTGCTGAGGAAAAATAAAGAGAAATAAACTAATATCCCCGACACCAAAGAAACTCAATTATCAATGTGTGAGTTCAATGAATACTATTTAACTTAATTTTGGTAATCAATGTTCTCTGAAAAAGTTCAAGCATATTTTAAGACACAGTGACCACCAATAGTAATTATTAATTGAAGGGTTAATTGATCTCAGGGTCAATAAACAATTCCAGTTGTCATCAAATTGATTGACATGCCAGTTTCCAGGGAGCTGTGGTGGATAGGCAAGGTTGTAAAGGTATGTCTTTAAACGAGGGCGGAATGAAAAAAATATTTTCACCTTATTTAATACTAGGACGCATATTCCAAAGAGTAGGTGCACCTACCGCAAAAGCCCTAGTCAAAATATTAGTATTGACTTTAGGGACAAAAACTAAATTAGAACTAGATGATCGTGAACAGGTTTTCTTGCAGGAGTAAGTAATGAATACGATGGCTGCTTACAGGAAAGTGCCTGGCAAGTAATGGCACAGATCTTAAAGATGATAGTTTATTACAATATCTGACAGTCAATGCAGAAACTCCAGAACCAAAGAGGAGAGCTCCACTGCTACAGTAACTGCAAATAGCTTCACCTCAAAGTGGACGTAGTGCAAAACACTTGTCGATCAAAGAGAGACTGACCAGACCAGCTGGCCTTCTTTCTGACCTCCTTGCTGGTCAGAAGGACAGGTTTGCTTTCCCATGAAATATGACAGACACCTGAGACTGAGTGACTGACCGAGTTACTAGTCTGCCCAGCACCACACAGATACTCAGCTGCCAGGAACCAAGGCCAGCGTAGGTTGTGACTGTGCTATAACCAGGCATGGTAGACCCAAGAATGCTATAAAGACTGGTGATAAATAAACACAAAGTGGACTGGAAGAACAACAGGAACAGGGGAGACATTTCAGACATGTCTAACAACAGCAAAGGTTCATTTCTATATGTACACCTGGAATGCACAGTTTTTGCAAACCATTCTGAAGTTTCTTTGTCATTTGTTCATATAGTTTAATATTTAGCATATGTTTCAAAGCTTTTTTGATAAACATGTATTGTATATAGAATTTGTATTGTGTGTTTTTCATTTGCTGTGGATCTGACAGACCGGAATGGCAGAACAACTCAGCTGCAGTATCATTAACTGCATATGACCACGTTGGTCAAAGAACTAAGTTAGTGATATATACTTATGAACTCAGTACGGAACAGTAAACATTACCAGGAAGTATTCAGGAAGTAACAATATTTAAAAAAATACAGGGAGGGTGAATTATCAGCAATTGCTGGAACACCTTCACAAATATCACATCACCAGTTTATGTACACTTGTGAAACCAGATGCATAGCATCCAAACCATCCATGCAAACTGAAATAATGTCAATAAACTACTCTTAACTTAAATATGTATTAATGAATATTAGTTCTTTCTTTTATGTGGTGTCTATTGTCCTAGTTTTGTGTGCCTATATCTCACCCTTGCAATGTCAGTACGAAAATTACTTATCATCATCACAGAATGACACAGACACATGTGGCATTGATACTTGCAAACAGAAAAGTGCCACAGAAAGACATCTCATGAATGTTCTTAACAGTATTATTTCTTACCAAATGCAAAGGTGGACACTGTTTACACAACAAAATAGGTTTATATCTGTACATTTCACCAACATCAAATAGTGCTGACATCTGGTGAATGTTGTCACAGTTACATATGTTGCCACCTGGTGAATGTGCTGGTAATCAACTAACAGTAGACTTGATGCAATGGTGATCATAAAAAGAACACCTCATCACTCACAACAAGTAGAGTAACTTTACTGAAAGGATCGGTTTACATTTTGACGAGTGCTAGGATCAACAGACTAACAGTAGATTCTTCTCCATATTTAACCATAATTACTTTTTTGCAAATATAGTATCTTTGTGTGTGTGTGTGTGTGTGTGTGTGTGTGTGTGTGTGTGTGTGTGTGTGTGTGTGTGTGTGTGTGTGTGTGTGTGTGTGTGTGTGTGTGTGTGTGTGTGTGTGTGTGTGTGTGTGTGTGTGTGTGTGTGTGTGTTGTGTGTATGTTGTGTGTGTGTGTGTGTGTGTGTGTGTGTGTGTGTGTGTGTGTTGTGTTTTGTGTGTGTTTTGTGTGTGTGTGTGTGTGTGTGTGTGTGTGGTGTGTGCGTGCGTGTGTGTGTGCGTGCGTGCTGCATGCATGCGTGCATGCTTCATGTGTGCATGCTAGAGTGTATACAACACAGGACTGTGTCTAACAACAATTATATTGGATGGACCAAGTCAACAAGTCATTAAATTAACCTTTGAAGTCAAAGTTGCACAGGTAAAGGGTTAGACAAACGTGTTCTCCTGCTGCACAGGATGTATGGAGATAGCTGTGGGCCTGTGGCCAAGTGATCTGAGTTAACAGGACTGTGGAGATAACATATTAGCTGGGTCTGGCACCAGACAGACCACTATATATGTATTCAGCCTCACACAGGAAGCCTGCAGTTATTACTGGTTGCTGGTGGACCTGACAGGTCCACCCAGAGGCAAACGTATCTAGGATGCTGGAAATGGGTAGGAGGTAGAAGGCAAAAATGTCCGAGCCTGTATAAGGGTGATTACTCTGCCATGTAGTGGTGCAATATTTATGTTATTAACAGAATATATTTCCAAAGCCAAACAGTCCCCCTAAATACACCACTGGGTGCACCGTCTGTGTGGGGCCTAGAAAGACATAACCCTGCCTCTCTCAGGTGGCAGTGGACGGGTGAGAGACATGCTGTGTGGCCATTATATAGGCTGTAGGGGTATGCATCATCAACTAGGCATGACAACTGAGGTTAAAGAGGGGCTACAAATCATATCACACGCCAGTCAGTCAACACTTCCAGGCCAAGGACTGGATCCCTCTAGTTCCTAATACAAAGCTTACCACTGACAAGTAAGCATTCTCCTTAGCTGCACCCACAACTGAGGAATGAACTCCCCATTACCTGGAAATTATCTGAGACTACGTCAACTTCGTCAATCTGTCATTAAACCTCCAGATTTGAAATTGTATTCCTATATAAACTTTTTTACATACGTGCATCTCATTATGACTTACCCGGTAGCCTGGATGCAATGGCTCAGGGGTAGAGCTTCGGACTATTGACTACGTGAATCCTGTGCTGTGGTGTTAAAACCTTTTTTCACTCTACATTGCTCCAGTTCACTCAGCTGTATAAATGTGTACCTGGCTATAGACAGTGGTGGATATATATATATATATATATATATATATATATATATATACAGCCTTCGCACATTAATTGTAGCATACGGCTGGATGCTTCCCAGAGAAGCTGAGATGGTGTCTGAGTGAATAGGTCTGCCAGGGAAGTAAAGTGTAAAGCGCTTTGAACGGTCCTGAGGACTGGATACTGTGCTATATATGAACTTGCCTTTACCTTTACTAATGATTGTTATGTTGCTGTATGTATCCTGGGGATACACTTTAGGCACCATAGAAGTTTATTACTTATTATTTTATTACTACTAACATATAAAATATGGTAGTTGTACATTTAATTTCCGCAGTAAAGTGGAATTAACACATCCACCTGTACTGTCAATACACAGTAAATACATGTGACTTATTCAGGGCTGACTATTACAGCCCCAATCATTGCGTGTGACACCTACCACATCCTCCGGAGTGACAGTTTGCAGTAATCTCATCCTGGCAACTGACTCGTCTTCTTCACCATCTGCATGTGAAATTTAGTACGATTAAACAAGAATTATACAAAGCAGAAAGTAAATTTAAGTTGTATTACAAGTTTTGCAACAATTAAATTATGTATGATACAGGGCTACTGCGTCAATATGTGGCACGGTGCATCTATATTATCACAAGGTATTTAAAAGTGATGTTCCAGTTCATGTTTTCGTTTGGAAAATAAAAACTTTGTTACTGATATATATTTTATGATTTTTTATTTATTTCTACTGACTTCAAGAGAAAAGTTGGAACTCATCAAAATATCCCACCTACACCACAATGTTGGGCATTATGCCAGGTAGGTTTCACAAGGAAACACTTTGTGAAGACAGTATAATACCTATTACAACAATGGATGTAACTTCACCATATTGTACAGTGATTCATGCATCATACACACTGTATCGGGAGTGTATCGTATCATTGCATCATTAGTTTCATAGTTTTAATGGCTGATTACAGTTGAGAAATGAGTAACTGAAAAAATGGATATAGGAACAAACTTGCTTATGCACTGCAAGAAAAAAATTTGCCAGTGACAAATTGTTTGATAGACATGTGCATATTAACTGACATACAACTTTGATACATGCCAGAAATATTCTACAAAGCAGACCTGAAATAATCTACAAATACACGTGTGACACCCATTTTAAGAGCATAACTAACAATATCTATGATTTTGGTAGACCTTTTTTGGTTCAAAATGGATTTTACTGATCCAAATGATGGGTGGACGGGTCTCTGCATAAAGCAGAATAGTAATATGTACATTATCAACATGGATTCATGTGAAATGTTTATATGTGGCACAACTAGTACCTGTAGATACATTAAGCCATGTAGCTTATCTCCACACTTGCTGTAAGGTTTGCTGAGCTAGCTAACTATAGTATTACACCTGAGGCTAACGACACAGACAGGGAGAGAGAGAGAGGCCTGGCCCCAGTGTCACGGCACTGTGTGCATTCACTTAGGACAGGGTGGAGCCCCGCAGTACAATACATTCACCGGGAACCATAGCTTTATGTAGAGACCCGTCCACCCGTCATTTGGACGGGTAAAAACGAATATGGACGGGTAGAAATATGGTGGACGGGTAGTGGATGGGTAAAAAGAAGGAGCAAAAGAAAAAAGTCTTCCAAAACCATAGATATTGTTAGTTATGCCTTGAAAGTGAGTGAAAATTGTGTCACATGTGTGTTTGTAGTCCATTTCAGGTCATCAGACACATTTAAAAGTTTGTAAACTGGCTTAACAGTTCACATCCACGTGTCCACCAAAACATGTGTGACTGGCTATAATTTTATCCTGTATAAAGCCCTGCCGGGAACTAATAGTACTTAATACACTGTTGTCAGCAGTTGGGTCTGCTAAAAGTGTCACCTATTCTCTCTGTGACGAACAACAACTATCTGGTATTGCAACAACATAACCATCTGAAGTGGACAGTTCAAAAAGAGTTCTAACGTACATTACACATCGCAGGAAGAGAGTCATATCCACTCAGGTGTAATATTTCACAAAACTGCTGACCCATGAATGCCGATTAACTATTAGCGCACTTTTAAGAATAACAACAGAACGCTAACCATTTCCCTAGTCACCGATGCACTGAAATGATTCACGGTGGCAATGTTTGGTTCGGTCTAACTGTCGGCAGATTCCCAGCATTTTCGCGATAAGCTGAACAAAACAAGACAATGTTTCCTGTCCTGCTGAACTGTTCCATGCAGTCTGTCAGGCAGGTAACATGGGAGGCAGGTAGGCTTAATTGGTGCTCCACCCATGCACACCGTCCCCTGGCCTGGCATTCTTCCACACACATGGCCCACTACACTGTCATTATGTGTCTCTAATAAGCTCAATCACGCAACATCACACACTGATCCTGAAGGGGAGGGGGTTATGTCATACCCCTTGATGGGGTTTTGCCCACAGGGTTTATGTCCATAAGGGCCTATGTCCATAGTCTTATATAATATTTATATATTTATCAAACATAATTATGTAATAATATTAATATTAGGTCTGAAAAAATTCTATTGTATGTGGCAATGGAAATATACTTGCATTTTTATGTTTTAATGTAGTTTATCTATTTATATTTATTAATATACATTTATTATTATTTCTTGTACAGCACATCGCTCCACCACGCGGTAATTAGCACTACAGAAAAATATTATTATTATTATTAATAGGAATGTTATGAAACACAAACAGTAAATTATGAAAATCATGAAAGATTACATTTGTGGCAACTAAAACTAATGGAGTACATATTATGGGCGGCCACTATTTTTAAATGCTATCATCAAGTTATAAAAGCAACTTTCTTATGTAACATGATTACCCTGTATCGGGAGTCACTGTACCTTCATAACTCACTTTCATGTCTTAATTTAGTCTTTTCACCTCCCTTGTCACTTGTGCCAGAGTCCCAGGCACTGCCCAGTCTAGACCAAGACCACTAGGGTGAGCTGGTGCCACTGCCAGGGGGTAAACATGCCCCACTGCCACATCCCAGGGTGGGGTGGGGTGTGACTATGTCAACACATCTCAGTGGCACAAATACTTAAACAGTCTAACCAGGAGGTTCAACCTTCCAAGTTCCAAATACTTAAACAGTCTAACCAGGAGGTTCAACCTTCCAAGTTCCAAATACTTAAAGTCTAACCAGGAGGTTCAACCTTCCAAGTCCCAAATACTTGAACAGTCTAACCAGGAGGTTCAACCTTCCAAGTCCCAAATACTTAAACAGTCTAACCAGGAGGTTCAACCTTCCAAGTTCCAAATACTTAAACAGTCTAACCAGGAGGTTCAACCTTCCAAGTTCCAAACACTTAAACAGTCTAACCAGGAGGTTCAACCTTCCAAGTTCCAAATACTTAAACAGTCTAACCAGGAGGTTCAACCTTCCAAGTCCCAAATACTTAAACAGTCTAACCAGGAGGTTCAACCTTCCAAGTCCCAAATACTTAAACAGTCTAACCAGGAGGTTCAACCTTCCAAGTTCCAAATACTTAAACAGTCTAACCAGGAGGTTCGACCTTCCAAGTTCCAAATACTTAAAGTCTAACCAGGAGGTTCAACCTTCCAAGTCCCAAATACTTAAACAGTCTAACCAGGAGGTTCAACCTTCCAAGTCCAAATACTTAAACAGTCTAACCAGGAGGTTCAACCTTCCAAGTTCCAAATACTTAAACAGTCTAACCAGGAGGTTCAACCTTCCAAGTTCCAAACACTTAAACAGTCTAACCAGGAGGTTCAACCTTCCAAGTCCCAAATACTTGAACAGTCTAACCAGGAGGTTCAACCTTCCAAGTCCCAAATACTTAAACAGTCTAACCAGGAGGTTCAACCTTCCAAGTTCCAAATACTTAAACAGTCTAACCAGGAGGTTCAACCTTCCAAGTTCCAAATACTTAAACAGTCTAACCAGGAGGTTCAACCTTCCAAGTCCCAAATACTTAAACAGTCTAACCAGGAGGTTCAACCTTCCAAGTCCCAAATACTTGAACAGTCTAACCAGGAGGTTCAACCTTCCAAGTTCCAAACACTTAAACAGTCTAACCAGGAGGTTCAATCTTCCAAGTCCCAAATACTTAAACAGTCTAACCAGGAGGTTCGACCTTCCAAGTCCCAAATACTTAAACAGTCTAACCAGGAGGTTCGACCTTCCAAGTTCCAAATACTTAAACAGTCTAACCAGGAGGTTCAACCTTCCAAGTTCCAAATACTTAAACAGTCTAACCAGGAGGTTCAACCTTCCAAGTCCCAAATACTTGAACAGTCTAACCAGGAGGTTCAATCTTCCAAGTCCCAAATACTTGAACAGTCTAACCAGGAGGTTCAACCTTTCAAGGTCCAACACAACGCTGGAAACTTACATGAGCACATCCAACCTATGAATATTCAAGGATGTTGGGAACTGGATTATCCTTTGGATTAACTCCGTCTATGCCAGGAAGTAAGACCCTCCCTCAGTCACAGGGGGTAAATGTATGTAACACCCCCTCCTGCCCTTACAGTTGTTATCAAAATGCCCACTGTCCAGACACCACCAGATACACATGGATACAGATGATGGTTTCACTTTCACGTTTGTTATGAATTGGAAAGTAACTAGCTTTGGTAAAACATTCCAAACCAGTCAGTGCTCCACAGAACCATATGCTTGTTACATTTATGAACAACCCATTTACATGGATTTTTCTAATTTAACGAATGAACCCTAAAACTGGTAAGAACCGTTAACCAATGGAAAATGTTGACAAAACAAGTTTACCTTTCTCCTGAAAGTTGTAGAACGTTTGATATCAGATACGCAAACCACCGAGAAGAGAAATGTTATTATGTGATACATACTGTGTGTAGTTTTCACACAACCCTTGTTCAGTTCAGTGCGAACAGCTGATAGCATTTCTGAAATTCATCTACCACAACTAGCAACTGACTTCTGGCTGTTCACTTACAACTACTGCAAATCATGTCATGCGTTTGGTTTATGCACAAGTCAGTTTTAACATTCACTCAGTATTCTGAAATATATTTGCAGTGAGGATTTGCGGTTACATCAGACTTATCCCATTCAAATAACAACTACAGAGTTCACCCGCCAAATAAATTCTTAAACTAGTCAAATTACAATGTAAAACTAAAGAACCAGGAGGTTCACCTTCCAAGTCCAAATACTTAAACAGTCTAACCAGGAGGTTCAACCTTCCAAGTTCCAAAAAAAAGTTCAGAGGAATCATCCCAAATATTGACAGTCTAACCAGGAGGTTCAACCTTCCAAGTTCCAAATACTTAAACAGTCTAACCAGGAGGTTCAACCTTCCAAGTCCCAAATACTTGAACAGTCTAACCAGGAGGTTCAACCTTCCAAGTCCCAAATACTTAAACAGTCTAACCAGGAGGTTCAACCTTCCAAGTTCCAAATACTTAAACAGTCTAACCAGGAGGTTCAACCTTCCAAGTCCCAAATACTTAAACAGTCTAACCAGGAGGTTCAACCTTCCAAGTCCCAAATACTTAAACAGTCTAACCAGGAGGTTCAACCTTCCAAGTTCCAAACACTTAAACAGTCTAACCAGGAGGTTCAACCTTCCAAGTCCCAAATACTTAAACAGTCTAACCAGGAGGTTCAACCTTCCAAGTTCCAAATACTTAAACAGTCTAACCAGGAGGTTCAACCTTCCAAGTCCCAAATACTTAAACAGTCTAACCAGGAGGTTCAACCTTCCAAGTTCCAAATACTTAAACAGTCTAACCAGGAGGTTCAACCTTCCAAGTCCCAAATACTTAAACAGTCTAACCAGGAGGTTCGACCTTCCAAGTTCCAAATACTTAAACAGTCTAACCAGGAGGTTCAACCTTCCAAGTTCCAAATACTTAAACAGTCTAACCAGGAGGTTCAACCTTCCAAGTCCCAAATACTTGAACAGTCTAACCAGGAGGTTCAACCTTCCAAGTCCCAAATACTTGAACAGTCTAACCAGGAGGTTCAACCTTCCAAGTTCCAACACAACGCTGGAAACCCACATGAGCACATCCAACCTATGAATATTCAAGGATGTTGGGAACTGGATTATCCTTTGGATTAACTCCGTCTATGCCAGGAAGTAAGACCCTCCCTCAGTCACAGGGGGTAAATGTATGTAACACCCCCTCCTGCCCTTACAGTTGTTATCAAAATGCCCACTGTCCAGACACCACCAGATACACATGGATACAGATGATGGTTTCACTTTCACGTTTGTTATGAATTGGAAAGTAACTAGCTTTGGTAAAACATTCCAAACCAGTCAGTGCTCCACAGAACCATATGCTTGTTACATTTATGAACAACCCATTTACATGGATTTTTCTAATTTAACGAATGAACCCTAAAACTGGTAAGAACCGTTAACCAATGGAAAATGTTGACAAAACAAGTTTACCTTTCTCCTGAAAGTTGTAGAACGTTTGGTATCAGATACGCAAACCACCGAGAAGAGAAATGTTATTATGTGATACATACTGTGTGTAGTTTTCACACAACCCTTGTTCAGTTCAGTGCGAACAGCTGATAGCATTTCTGAAATTCATCTACCACAACTAGCAACTGACTTCTGGCTGTTCACTTACAACTACTGCAAATCATGTCATGCGTTTGGTTTATGCACAAGTCAGTTTTAACATTCACTCAGTATTCTGAAATATATTTGCACTGAGGATTTGCGGTTACATCAGACTTATCCCATTCAAATAACAACTACAGCAATTTACGGCCAAATAACATTTTCTTATAACTACGTCAAATTACAAACTGTAAAACTGCGCAAAGAACCACGTCTATGGTTACACAATCTAAGTAATACATGTCAAGCTGAATGCAAAACATACAATTTCCAAAAGGTTTGAGAGGAATCATACAAAATAAGTGACATTTTCTCAAACACACACATACACATAAACAATATTATAGTAAAGATGCTTCATGCTTGAACTTTGTAATGAAGGCCCATTGACTTGGGAAGGTTAATCAACTACTTTCTACTACTCAGAAGTTACTCACACAAGTGCCTCTACTTCACACATCAGCAGGCTGCCAAGTACTGGCCACTCCC
This sequence comes from Ridgeia piscesae, assembly GCA_025642075.2. Taxonomy (NCBI): domain Eukaryota; kingdom Metazoa; phylum Annelida; class Polychaeta; order Sabellida; family Siboglinidae; genus Ridgeia; species Ridgeia piscesae. Next base: position 4,693 of record JAODUO010000013.1, on the reverse strand, counting down.
TATATTGAGATATTGGTCAGTGTAAGGTACACCAGCAGTGGTCAAGGGTGGTCAGGAAGCCCAGGCAGATGTTGTGCAATAATGAGCTGGCATGACAGGGGCCAGTTACATCTGCATGCTACACTACACCCTTTTGCAAAATCACCACATGTGATAAAACTTCTATACCCTTTTCCAAAAATTTACTTTTGTGTTTCTGTACCCACACAACACTACTGACTTGTCCAATAATGCAAACTGGAACTAGCAAGTGCCCAGGCAGTGTACAGTTCACCCAACAATCAGAGAGATGGATGGTTGGTTATGGCAAACTGGAACAAACAGACCCCATCATTTTATTTATTAAATCAAGATTGCAACAGAGCAAAATGTAATAAAAAATTGGTCAATGTAAACTACATTAATCTCATACTTTACACCTATCCATGGAGCAACAAAAGTGCAACAGTTTTCATAATTACAATTTTTGTATTCTTTATTCATATCAGCAAATTTTACTTTTAAAAACAACCTGACTGTTCAATCAGAGGCCATTATGGCCTAAGAAGCAAATGAACATTAAAAGGCACAAGTGGACGTTGATAGAGAGAGCCCAGCAATCCTCCAAAGTTACCATATAACATTAATAATACATATTATATAATTACAGGACAGTTACCTCTCAAGAATCTTGGTATGCAGTCTGAATATTACTATCATATTCAATCATCGACTTCTTCAGTATGCTACAGATGTGGGTGTGTCGCAATGACATGATCAATGTGACATAAAAAGTCACACACAGTACTAAATAGTATTCATACAGACATAGCTAACCGAGAGAGTCACATAATACTTGGGTCTGTACTCTCTAATTAGGTGTAAAGTGCAAGAAATGTATATATTTGATAAGACTTGAAGAACATAAGAACAAAACTGACACCATCATGATCAAATGACTCAGCCAAGGCGAAATTGTTGTTGATCCTATCTGATTAAGACAGCTAGTGCTAGGTCCATAGCTTTATACAGAGACCAATCCATCCATTATTTGGATGGGTAAAACCTGTTGTGTATAAATATCAGTGGACATGTGGTGGATGAGTAAAATAAGGAGCAAATAAATTCTCCCAAAATCTTAGATATTGTCAGTTGTGCCTTGACAATGGGTGTCATATGTGTTTGTAGTTAATTACAGGTGACAACAGCACATTACAACTGGCTGGTATGTATATCAGCTAACATGCACATGTCCACCAACAAAAAGTAACTGGCCAAATGTTATCCTGAATAAAGTCCTGGCGAGCTATAACAGTTCATGTCGACAAAAACTATGTTAAGTTAGACATGTGTGCCATGTATTAAGGATGCCATCTAGACATGGAAAACAACTGCAGCAATGAACCGAGATGATATAACAACTGAATCTCTTGTGGGGCAGCCTGCTTACCACACCATCTGGTGAGCAGATGAAAAACTAAAATCATACAAGTGAGATCGAAAGGAAGACACCTGATGATAACCACACACTGAAGTTGTGATCAGAAGAAAATCTAATGCAATTTAATCTTTCAACTAGATGGACATTTTCACAAAGAAGCAAGCAGTTCAATCAATGTTTTAATCATTTCCACCAAAACAAACAATAAATGAAGTTTTGTTAAACAAGCTGTAAAATGCCTTTGTTAATTATGGCCCATAATCATGATTTTGTGGGGTCAGTTTTTCTACCTGGTATTGCAGATTTCCCATTGACTGGTGATGAGGGTGGCGATGGTGGACTATTGCCCTCTTGACTGGGTGATACTACTTTAGGGTTGGAGATTTGTTGGTGTCAACGCAGATCATAGCTTTATGTAGAGACCCGTCCACCCGTCATTTGGACGGATAAAAACGAATATGGATGGGTAAGAAATATTGGTAGACGGGTAAAAAAATGAAGGAGCAAAAAAAGTCTTCCAAAACCATAGATATTGTTAGTTATGCCTTGAAAGTGAGTGAAAATGGTGTCACATGTGTGTTTGTAGCCCATTTCAGGTCATCAGACACATTTAAAAGTTTGTAAACTGGCTTAACAGTTAACATCCATGTGTCCACCAAAACATGTGTGACTGGCAATAATTTTATCCTGCATAAAGCTCTGATGCAGGTTATTTTACGTCAAGGGGATGAAGAAAAGTTTTCAAAGTGTTATTAGAGTTGACAGTTTCAATTCTATTTATAAATCTCAACTTTTATTCAGACACAACTAGTGGAATTACACTCCCCGGGGGGAACTTGTTTGTGTCAAAGATGGGGCAGCATTTACACTTATCATACCCCGCAGCCTATGGACATGAGATATTGTTTATTTGATTACTCCAAAATGATATACATGTAGTGACACACTACAATTACATTATGCTTGCACCTGGACAATGAACAGTGTGTGGCCACTGCAGCCATCCGTCATCTTCACAGTCACAGACAGACCTGTATGCATCACTTTAGGTTAGGGAATCTAAACAATGCATGATAGCATGATATACTTTATAGGTGACGTTATGTACACAACTTAGCATGCAACCACTTTAAACCAACAACAGGTTTATTTGTTTCACTACCTGGACTCAATGTAGGCTTGTAACTATTAGCACAAAGTTTACTGAATCTGTTATACACTTGTAGTTAGGAGTGTGGGAACCAGCCAGCTTCAACTGCCTTCAGGTTCCCTTTCAATTTGTGATTGTTTAGTTGTTTAGTTGTTTATGATTTAGGGATGTTTCAATGCCATTTGGCAGGCAGTAGACCTCGAACACATTCTAGTTAATTAGTAGTCTCGCTTGACCGACTGTCACTTAATTGGCTGTAATAATAATAAGAATAAGAGTAATTTATTTATTATATAGTGTCCCATCCCAATAATTGCGCTGAGGTGCTCTACAATGGTAATTCTGACTGAATTAAAATAATAATAATAACGCAATGCTAATACAATACTACTTTGATAAAATGTGCAATCATTCCTCCTAATAAAAACAATTATGTTCTCTTAAAATACCACTATGAATAAACACACAAGTATACAATGTATTAAAATTATTTTCTTCTTCTTCGCCTTTTCCTACTAGGTGGGGTCAGTGGCCTGAATTCTTGATTTCCAAAATGTTGAAATCGGGCCGCTAATAATAATATATATAATATATATATAATTAAAATAATAAATTATTTCATTAAAATAAATGGATGAATAGCTGACTAATTAACTATGACTCGTACATTGTGTGTGTGTGTGTGTGTGTGTGTGTGTGTGTGTGTGTGTGTGTGTGTGTGTGTGTGTGTGTGTGTGTGTGTGTGTGTGTGTGTGTGTGTGTGTGTGTGTGTGTGTGTGTGTGTGTGTTTTGTGTGTGTGTGTGTGTGTGTGTGTGTGTGTGTGTGTGTGTGTGTGTGTGTGTGTGTGTGTGTGTGTGTGTGTGTGTGTGTGTGTGTGTGTGTGTGTGTGTGTGTGTGTGTGTGTGTGTGTGTGTGTGTGTGTGTGTGTGTGTGTGTGTGTGTGTGTGTGTGTGTGTGTGTGTGTGTGTGTGTGTGTGTGTGTGTGTGTGTTCTTCACCAAGAAGATTGTCTGACATAATTTTCCCAGCCCCATGTGAAGGACTTCAAAATGGTAAGTAAAGACGAGTTCTTATATAGCACAGTATCCAGTCCTCAGGACCGTTCAAAGTGCTTTACACTTTACTTCCCTGACAGACCTGTTCACTCAGGCACCATCTCGGCTTCTCTGGGAAGCATCCAGCCATATGCTATAATTAATGCGCGAAGGCTGCTTGTACACATAGCCACCATTGTCTATAGCCAGGTACTCATTTATACAGCTGAGTAAACTGGAGCAATGTAAAGTGAAAAAACTTGACCAAGGTTTTAACACCGCAGTACAGGATTCGAACCCAGGTTCTTGTAGTCGAGAGTCCGAAGCTCTACCCCTGAGCCTTTGTGCTCACTGTGCCTTGGTTCTTGTAGTCGAGAGTCCGAAGCTCTACCCCTGAGCCTTTGTGCTCACTGTGCCTTGGTTCTTGTAGTCGAGAGTCCGAAGCTCTACCCCTGAGCCTTTGTGCTCACTGTGCCTTGGTTCTTGTAGTCGAGAGTCCGAAGCTCTACCCCTGAGCCATTGTGTTCACTGTGCCTTGGTTCTTGTAGTCGAGAGTCCGAAGCTCTACCCTGAGCCATTGTGTTCACTGTGCCTTGGTTCTTGTAGTCGAGAGTCCGAAGCTCTACCCCTGAGCCTTTGTGCTCACTGTGCCTTGGTTCTTGTAGTCGAGAGTCCAAAGCTCTACCCCTGAGCCATTGTGTTCACTGTGCCTTGGTTCTTGTAGTCGAGAGTCCAGAGCTCTACCCCTGAGCCATTGTGCTCACTGTGCCTTGGTTCTTGTAGTCGAGAGTCCGAAGCTCTACCCCTGAGCCATTGTGTTCAGTGTGCCTTGGTTCTTGTAGTCGAGAGTCCGAAGCTCTACCCCAGAGCCTTTGTGTTCACTGTGCCTTGGTTCTTGTAGTCGAGAGTCCGAAGCTCTACCCCTGAGCCTTTGTGCTCACTGTGCCTTGGTTCTTGTAGTCGAGAGTCCGAAGCTCTACCCCTGAGCCATTGTGCTCACTGTGCCTTGGTTCTTGTAGTCGAGAGTCCGAAGCTCTACCCCTGAGCCTTTGTGCTCACTGTGCCTTGGTTCTTGTAGTAGAGTCCAAG
>JAODUO010000012.1:1180000-1243570 GCA_025642075.2 Ridgeia piscesae | reverse complement strand
TTGGTCCATTATTTAATAATAACAATAATAATAAGGAAGTAACTTCCATGACACCAATGTCATAAGAATCTGAGTGTAATGGCACAACACAACTACACTATAGGGGCTATACGATAGAAAACACACTGCACTCACCATTGAAACTTCGGCCAGTAGCTGCAACCATTGCAATTTGTAACGCTGTAAGTGCCGCCGCCCGATGTTCCAGAGGTATCGTGCGCTTGTCGTATTCCAGAGGCATTCATGCCCCTGGAATAGCTCAATTAAATGTTGAGTTTCATCTTCGTTGAGTTTCATCTTCTTAACACTGTTTTGACGACATTGTTGCTGATGACGATCCACCAAGCGGCGGCTTCTGATTGGTTATTGCGTGCAACAAAGTTGCATATTATAGAACACGTGTTAAACGTGCAACTTGCTTGAAACAGAATTGCATACAATTATATTGCATGCAATGGATCCATCACATGGTGCAACTTGTGATGGTACCTTTATAGGTGGCATTAATGTGGATTCTAACAGGTTGGAATATAAACTTTGTAGTTATTAACTGACGGCCTATGAAATTTGGGATAAGAGAATTTACGGAAAATTGACAGTGCATGTTTATAATAGTGAGGTAATTGTTCTGCATACGGTATTCAAAAGTTAGCGAACGACGGCACGTATTTACGTTAATGTAAACCAAGCCAATACATGGCTAAATATCTCCATTTCGCCAGACACTCAGTACACTAACAAGAACACGAGAAGAAGACAGAGCTGTGGACTTCTGACTGTCACCTGCTCTCACTTACATGTCCAGGGCTCATGATCACCTGGGTGTGACTGTTGGTCAGTAGTCCAAAGTGCTTCTGCTATTGTGTTTACTTTGACATTTGCCCCAGTACTACACAGAGTGTCTACTTTGACACCTACTCCATTGTTATTGTCCTCACTAGTGGACATGCTGGAGGCTGGATTAACACCTCTAGGTCTTGTCTGGTCAAACTCCCATTGTGGTGTTGTAACTACCCTAACACTTGTCTCATTAGTACTCTGAGTATTCACTATGACATCTACTCCACTACAATTGTCCTGACTGGTGGACTGACATGGAGTTGGTCTGCTATCACTGTGTTTTGGTTGGCTGATACCCAAATGGGTGGTGGTGGACCCATGGTCAACTGGGTTCACTGTATTTAGTTTTATGGTGATTTATCTATCCCATTACCCTATATGTTGGGAAGGGTGGGGAGATTACGACGAGGACTGGGACTTTGGTTGGTGACTACCCCAATGACACGAGGTGGGATCACCAAGAGTTGTGAAAAAGAAATGGCTGGTACAAACGTTGCAAGCACACATATCAATCAATCAATATGTTTAATTTCCAACACCAACATCATACAGAACATAGTACAAACAAAGAGTATACAATGTTAGAAAAAAGGGGTATAGTGAAGAAATTATCTTATATTGATTTGCATACCCCTATCACATTTTTTCATAGTTTGTTTAATGTTGTAGCATCTATGCAGTTGTAACCATTAATTAATAAATTATAACATAAGTTAATTTTGCTAAAATGCTCAGTAGTACAATATTTAGTAATCATACTGAATAAGTTCACAGCACAATTATTTGAGAGTTGCTCTCGGTGTATGTAACCAACTATATCAATATATCAACATATTGGATAGCAGTATTTGCAAGACTGTCAGTATATTCACTAACTGCTTCGTCATATTCTTTGTGAACCTTGTTGAATGTCACCAAAGCTGACACAACACTTGTTTCATCCCGCTGTCACTTCCTCCCAGCAACCCTATTGTCTTCTGCTTCTTACATATAAGACTTGTGACAATCTCACCAGCTTCAAATGTCTACTGAAGACACATTTTTTACGTATTGCATATTAGTGTAATTCGACATGAACATTATCATTCTTTTACTAGATTATCAATAGCGGCAAAGACACAGACCTCAGTCAGCGATTGTGTTGACGACGTGATAGTAATTCCGCGAGGCAACACAGTGCTTGGTCATGCATAACCGAATAAGCAAATAAAGGCACTTACAACACTCACCAATGCTAACGATAAACGGCTATACACGTTTTGGGTAACCCGAAAGACCCTACACGCCAGAGTGAACAAATGAACGGATACACATGTTCATGTACATGAATGGATACACACGTTCATGTACAACACTCACCAATGGTAACAATAAACGGCTAGACACGTTTTGGGTAACCTGAAAGACCATCACACCAGAGTGAACAAACGAACGGATACACACGTTCATGTACATGAATGGATACACACGTTCATGTACAACACTCACCAATGGCAACTTTAAACGGCTAGACACGTTTTGGGTAACCTGAAAGACCATCACACCAGAGTGAACAGTTGAAAGGATACACACGTTCATGTACATGAATGGATACACACGTTCATGTACAACACTCACCAATGGTAACTATAAACGGCTAGACACGTTTTGGGTAACGTCATCACACCAGAGTGAACAAATGAGTGCATATACATATTCAGATACAACATTCTTTTCTGATAATTGTAAATGGATATGCATGTTTAGGTAGATATGTAAGAAGACACAAAGGAAAAGGAATGAATAGACACATGCATTACCCTGGATCCACAATGGTAAACCACAGACGGATATGCCTGTATGTGTGTCCATAGAATACAATACCTGGATGTGAAGGAGGAATCTGCGCATCCAGGGAGCCAGACGGCTAGACAAGGGTTTGGGTAACTCTAAAGAGACCACCACACCAGAGTGAATGAATGGATATACACATGCATGCATAACACTCACTGATGATAACTGTAAAAGGATATTGGAAATGGAATGGATAGACACAAGTATTGCCCTGGATCCACACTGGTAACGGCATATGGAGAGAGAAGTATGTGTTGAACCTGGAATACAAGATATGGAGGTGAAGGATGATGAGAAAATATGTGGCCTGATCTTGTGAAATCATGTGAAATTCTGAAATCCAAGTTGCATAATAAATCAGAAGAAACCATGTCAAGGTGCAAATGTGTGGACATACACATCTGTCATCTCACAATAAAACATGACAGCAAAACCAGGAAGAATCACATGTGTAGCAACCAACAAACTGCAAGGTATAAGAGCAAAGGGACACATATGCACCCTATCCCACAATAATACTGAAACAAGTGCGAAAGAGAATTATTCAAACAGGGTTTGATGGGTGAGTCAAATGCAAGTGACAAGAAACAGTGGACAGCGGGATAGAACATCCTCACGCACGCATGGAGAGGTAAACGAACAAAACAGCCCTCCCAATGGAGTGATAATAGAGACGTACGCGCACCGGCCCCATGTGGACGCCATCATCACACAGCAAGGAAAACATACACAATGATAGTCTCCAGGGTACAATACCGGGAGAAACACGTCACAAAACTATCCCCGACGAATAGAAGAACTTTGGGAGAGGAAAGAAGGATCGGCGTTGAACGGGATGCGGGGCCAGGGGTGCCTACGGCTGATGCATGACAAGACCAGTTCCAGACCGACGGACACACAAATAAAGGGTGGCATGAATAAATACGATGATGTAGCAACACAAAAGTTTAAAAGAGTCAAAACTGACCACACTGTAGCAGTGTAAATTGTGGGAACACGGGAGAATCAGAAGAACAAAATAACAGAACAAAATTATAACCAACAATATAACTTCCAAATATTCCTCAATACAACTGGTCCGTCCTCGCTGGCAGCGCAAACCGAAGTGAACCAGCACAGCTGACTTTCCCAGCATGCTCTGGCGGGACCAGTCATTTTCCATAAGGGAGATACATTATTTCCTAGCATCTACATAAATATTATTCCACTACTAGAATTTTGCACTTACTGCAGTTGCACTTGTGAAAACAAGGGTAACTGGTCCTGTATTAAATCAACTGTAATTTTATAACTAATTAGAATTTGACACTGGAATTTAGCATGTAGCCATCATTTAGATATATGTAGCCATGTGTGAAATGTCATAGTAATTGGTGATGGAAGGAAGATTTCTGGATATTTGTTGATTTGGCATGGAATGACCCTTTTGAAATCAATTAACTTTGCAATGTGACAGGGTACTGTATAAATCCAATGTTATTAATGCTTTGACTAACATATGGCTTCAGATTTGTGATAACAGAATAACACACATGTACAAGTATAGTTTTATAGTTCTCTGAACTTGTTTTGGACAGTACATGGCCTTTAATGGTCTGCAAATATGACTCAACAAAATCACAAATGAGACCAAAGTACTTGGACCATTCCTTTATATGTCAATATGTGCATACAAACTAGCTTATCCTGGCAATTTGAGCGGAAGACACAAATTGTACTAAAATAGCTTTCATGCCTATCCCATGAAAATGTAGCCAACCTTTTCCCTCACCCCGGGGAGAACCTAGTATACAGAGAATACTAATAATTTAGGTTAATTCTGCCCAAACAAAAGGTTTATTTGGACTGGCAAAAATTTGATCTTGCATAAAAAGCCTGGTGGGTTTTGGACTATGATCACTAGACATGTATCAGTGGGAAATCAATTATACAGTGGCGCCATCTTGTGAGCAAGACATTAATGCAAACACAAACAGACAAAGCATGCATTAGTTCTGGATTCTATATAAACAATATTGGTTCCGGTGAAGGTGATTTTAGCCAATACTAAAGTCATGATATCTTTTGGGACGTGGCCAACATTTGAGAACATACATAAGTTGGTGTGTCATTTGTCAAAAATCACATTTATGTTTTGTCATGCATTGTGGGGACAGACGGGGGTGTCACTCCTCATTATGGAGTGTCATTTGTCAAAAATCACATTTATGTTTTGTCATGTATTGTGAGGACAGGCAGGGGGTCACTCCTCATTAGGGTGTGTCATTTGTCAAAAATCACATTTATGTTTTGTCATGCATTGTGGGGACAGACGGGGGTGTCACTCCTCATTATGGAGTGTCATTTGTGAAAAATCACATTTATGTTTTGTCATGTATTGTGGGGACAGGCAGGGGGTCACTCCTCATTAGGGTGTGTCATTTGTCAAAAATCACATTTATGTTTTGTCATGTATTATGGGGACAGACGAGGGTGTCACTCCTCATTATGGAGTGTCATTTGTCAAAAATCACATTTATGTTTTGTCATGTATTGTGGGGACAGACGAGGGTGTCACTCCTCATTATGGAGTGTCATTTGTCAAAAATCACATTTATGTTTTGTCATGTATTGTGGGGACAGGCGGGGGTGTCACTCCTCATTAGGGTGTCATTTGTCAAAAATCACATTTATGTTTTGTCATGTATTATGGGGACAGACGGGGGAGTCACTCCTCATTAGGGTGTGTCATTTGTCAAAAATCACATTTATGTTTTGTCATGTATTGTGGGGACAGGCGGGGGAGTCACTCCTCATTAGGGTGTCATTTGTCAAAAATCACATTTATGTTTTGTCATGTATTATGGGGACAGACGGGGGGTGTCACTCCTCATTATGGAGTGACATTTGTCAAAAATCACATTTATGTTTTGTCATGTATTGTGGGGACAGGCGGGGGGATCACTCCTCATTAGGGTGTCATTTGTCAAAAATCACATTTATGTTTTGTCATGTATTGTGGGGACAGACGGGGATCACTCCTCATTAGGGTGTCATTTGTCAAAAATCACATTTATGTTTTGTCATGTATTGTGGGGACAGACGGGGTGTCACTCCTCATTAGGGTATGTCATTTGTCAAAAATCACATTCGTGCATCATACGTAAACTGACGTTTGTGTGGTTTCAGCTCAATATGTCGCCAGTGACATTGGTGACATGCAGTGACAACACGACTGGGGATGACTACATATTCAAACAGTTGTCACCATGTTGATGACATGGCACCATCAGTCATGAGACAACTCCACAGAATCCCCAAACCATACATTGTGACATCTTCCAACCAGCCAAGATTAGTTTGGACTGGGGGTGGGACAGATCCTTTCAACAAAATAAGACGGTGAAAGTATTCAACATTTAGTGTTAATGGCGTCATCAATTTGACCTGTGTGTGCACTCTTGTGTACTTACATCATACTGTAGTTCTGGCACAAACTTGCGACCCAGGGGAGGCAGTGACTTAAGTGCTGCAACACACTGGGAGCCAAAACAGTACTTTAGAGGTATCTTCGATGTGCAGACATAATAATGAGTCAACTCCATGCAGTATAGATGCGATGTGGCTTGCTTCGAAGATATTTTATTGCCATTCCAGAAAGCATAAATGGATAAAATGCAAATCACTATTCTGTTCAGACTTAATGTTTCAAAACCTGAACTTCATGTAAATGTAATTTCTATAGAACCATATTTATACAGTAATATTCTATGGTGCTGCACAATATACAAGTCAATATAAACATTCAACGTAATGCACATATATTGATATAATATAAAATAGTAACATAAATTAGCTAAATAAATATATAAATACATTGTTTAATTAATTAAAAAAAAAAATTAAAAGAAATAATATTAACTAAATAATAACAAATTAGGTATTTTGTACAAACATCCGACGTAGATTACCGAGGTAAATATTTATCTAACAATTATAAAACTAATAAAATGTGCAACCATAAGTTACTTGTAGGCTGCACCAAAATAGTGAGTCTTTAATTTACTTTTAAAAACGCCAACATCATTGCAGCTGCGCACATCTTTGGGTAATGAGTTCCACAATTTTGGAGCAGCCACTCTAAATGTCCGATCTCCCAGAGTTTTCCTCTTTGTTCTGGGCACAACAAGTGTTAAGTCATCCTGTGATTTTAATCCATAATGGATGATTCTAGGAATCAGCATTTCAGATATGTACTCTGGTCCATGACCATGTAATGAATTAAACGTCAGTAGACATATCTTGTATTTAATGCGAAATTCCACTGGCAAGCAGTGAAGTTACTTCAGGGGTGAAGTGATATGGCCATACTTGCCGATTCTACACAACACTCTGGCTGCAGTGTTTTGAACCATTTGTAATTTCTGTATAAGGTATTTGGGTAAGCCGATCAGGAGAGCATTACAGTAATCAATATGGCTGTGGACCAGAGCATGTATCAGTTTCTCTGCACTCTGGTGATCAATATATTTTTTCACTTTTCTTATGTTATACAGTTGTGCATAAGCAGCCCGACATTTGGACTTGATATGTTGTTCTATAGTCATGTGTTTATCAAAATAAGCACCCAAATTTCGCACACAGTTCAATGCATGTATGTTAATAGCCATGTTGGTGCATTTTGTTAGTTGTTGCGGAGTACCAATTAATATGTACTCCGCCTTGGAATGGGTCAATTTTAGTTTCATGCCTTCCATCCAGGTACTGATATCACTAATGCATTGTTCCATGGACTCACGATTAATTTCCATAGAATCGGGGTGGAAACTACAGTAGACCTGGTGATCATCGGCATAGACATGCCCTAACTTCCCGTGCTGATTAATTATGGATAAAATAGGACTGGAGTACTGAGTGAATTCAACGGGACCTAGGCATGACCGCTGCGGCACACCATAGTCAAGTTTAAACTGATCTGACACAATGCCATTGATACAACTTCGCTGCAATCTTGATTGGTGATAAGCGTTAAACCAACTTAGAGCTGTGCGCGTTACTCCAAAAGTGCAATTCATAATATTTAACAAAATGTCACAGTCCACTGTATCAAAGGCCGACAACAAATGAATTAAAGCCAATTGTGAAACCTTCTGTTGGTCCATGTTTAGAAGAATGTCAGACTGAACCTTAGCCAGAGCAGTTTCTGTAGATTGTCCAACTCTCTATGCAGACTGACCTGGTGGCAAAGGAAATCGACAATCCGAATGAAGACAAAATTGGTTAACAACAACTGGCTCAGTTAGCTTAGAGACATATTGGAGATTCGATACAGGACGATAGTTTTTTTAATCGGTTCCAAGCCTGTCTTTTTAAGCAATGGCACAACAAATGAGCTCTTCCATTCCTGAGGGAATTCCCCGGTGGCTATAGAGAGGTTGATTATGTGCGTAAGGAGTGGGAGTAATTCAGCAATGTATTGTTTAACCAATTTGGTTGGCATGGAGTCAAGAGCACAGCTGGTTGTTTTTGATTTCATGACCAACTTGTACACATCATCTTCGGAGACCACTTCATGTCATATACTGGTAGTTGAAGAATACAATCCACTCTCCAGGTGGCATGGCAGACACACAGTTTGTGACCTTTAACAAGGCCAATGCATTCTTTGTTCGAAACGCCCGTCGATTATTCATCAGTTCTCGCAACAGACTCTGTTGGGTAGTACAGTGGACATGTGACCTCTGGTGACAGTCGTTGAAATGAGAGCCTTGTCATCGGCTCACTGGCGGCCATTCAGGTTTTTTGGCTGCAATTAAATGCAGTGCCACATTCCCCAGACTACAGCCATCTAAAGTGGGTTGACACGACAGGGCCACATTCCCCAGACTACAGCCATCTACAGTGGGTTGACACAACAGGGCCACATTCCCCAGACTACAGCCATCTACAGTGGGTTGACACACCAGGGCCACATTCCCCAGACTACAGCCATCTACAGTGGGTTGACACGACAGGGCCACATTCCCCAGACTACAGCCATCTACAGTGGGTTGACACACCAGGGCCACATTCCCCAGACTACAGCCATCTACAGTGGGTTGACACGACAGGGCCACATTCCCCAGACTACAGCCTTCTACAGTGGGTTGACACAACAGGGCCACAGTATGACAGTCTGACAGCGTATCGAGAGTTACTTCAGAGGGGACATATGAAAAATGTCAGTATGGGGTACAGAAGACAATAGGTAGGGAAGCCTGCCTTTCTAATTTTCTACCTGGACTTACCAGCTTCGAAACATAGAGTCAAGTACCTGTACTTTAATTAAATAGCTTTTTTCCAGTGCTTGTACATGATCAGAACTTTAATTTGAGTTTTCATTGTGTGGACTTGAATTTGTATTTTACCTTTTGTACTTGGTCAGTTGTACTTGTTAAAGTATAAAGTAGTTTCCAAGTGCCTACCTTGAAACAATGTACGTTACTTTGATCTGTACTTAACCCCATCCCTGGTATCTGTACTATCACTAACATTGATGAGCATCGCCTTTGCCAATGTTTAAAGTATTCACTGTGTTAAATACTACAGAAACTGTACAGATCTTGCACTACTGGCCAGACTTACTGGCTAGAGATTTGGACTCTTGACTTAAAGTAGGAGACCCTGGGTTAGAATCTTGAATGTTATGTCCAGTTTGTGTAAGTTTGTTCACTCTACATTGTTGGTGTTCACTCTACATTGCCAATGTTCACTCTACATTGTTGTTGTTTACTCTACATTGCCAATGTTCACTCTACATTGTTGTTCACTCTACATTGTTGTTCACTCTACATTGTTGGTGTTCACTCTACATTGCTCATGTTCACTCTACATTGTTGGTGTTCACTCTACATTGCTCATGTTCACCCTTCATTGTTGTTGTTCACTCTACATGTTCATGTTCACTCATGTTCATGTTCACTCTGCATTGTTGTTGTTCACTGTACATTGCTCCTGTTATTATAATTTGCTCCTTTTCACTCTACTTTGCTCCTGTTCACTCTACATTGCACCTGTTCACTCAACATTGCTTCTATTCACTCAACATTGCTCCTTTTCACTCTACATTGCACCTGTTCACTCAACATTGTTCCTGTTCACTATACATCGTTGCTGTTCACTCTACATTGTTCCTGTTCACTATACATCATTGCTGTTCACTCAACATTGTTCCTGTTCACTCTACATTGCATCTGGGGCATTCCATGTCAAATCAATCAAATGCATCGACAGTGTCCAGTGTATGGACAACAACCAAGAAAACACTTCACGTCAACATACTCGAGTTAGAAGCCATACACCGAGCCATGCTCCACTGGCTGCGGAAGCTGACAGTCCTGGTTGCGTCAGAAAACTTCACTGTAATGTCCTACATCAACAAGCAGCCTGGCTGAACAAGGTCAATACACCTATGCAGACGGACCAAGAAGCTACTCCTCATGTGTCAGGCTAAGCTAATAGTACTCCGGGCACGACATATCCCCGGGAGATTGAACGTCCTTGCAGACATTCTGTTACGCCCTTCCCAGAATGGTCTTTACATCCATCTGTCTTCTGAGCACTGATACGGGAATGGGGATCCCATTATTGGATCTGTTTGCAACAAGGTGGAATCACAACTTCCACCATTTGTGTCCCCTGTTCCAGATCAATCAGCCATGGCAGTAGATGCTCTGTCAATGAGCTGGAATGCACTGTGGACATACACATACCCACCACCAGCTCTGTTACCACGGGTATGCGAGAAGGCCCAACAGGACCAATACGAACTGATCCTCATTGCCCCAAACTGGCCCCAGGCGATCTAGTTCCCACTACCGGTACTCTTAGGGATGTTGGTACAATCTCCACTCTGGATACCCAACATTTCTCGGTTACTATTCCAGCCTTGAGGTCAGATCCATCGAGATATGTCCAATCTCCAGCTATACGCATGGAGGGTATCCGGGATACCCTCTGCAGCAGAGACCTTTCGGTCGACGTTACCTCCCGTGTCAGTAGACCCCAGCGAGAGTCTACTCTGGCGATCTATGAGTCCAAGTGTAGGATCTTCACTGCTTGGTGTAACATACAACACATTAATCCACTCTCGGCTACTAAGAGTGTAGTGTCGGATTTTCTTCTCCACCTTCACACGGAGAAACATTTGGCCATCTCGACCATTGCAGGCTAACCCCAACACATTTCCTGCCATTTCTGGTGCGGAAATAGGAAAGAATCCGGGACTGAAGTCGCTACTTCAAAATATCAGAATGGAACGGGCACCATTAACGTCATTTTCCAGAGTAGAATCTCGCCTTAGTTTTGTCAGCATTAACAAAACCACCTTTCGAACAGCTAGACCAAACATCGGATCAGCTGCTTACATGGAAGACAGTTTTCCTCATCGTGCTTACTTCCGGCAAACGTCGGGGCGAAATCCATGCCTTTGAACATGCCCGACTACAACGGACCTGTCATTCATATCAAAGACACAAGTATTGGGCAAGGGCCCAAAATGCGTGCTTTCATTCTCAATTCCATCACTTAACCGTCATTTGAGCAATGGCATGGCTGACGACCGACTCCTGTTCCCAATATGGGCACTAAGATTCTACCTAGAAAGGTCCTTGCCTTGGAGGGAGCACAAGCACCTCCTCTTTGTGTCGTTCAAACCAGGGCATAAACAAGACATTGTACCATCCACAATCTCCAGGTGGATCCGGAAACGATTCTGGAGTGCTACACAAATTCCCCTACATCTCCTTGAGTCCCACAAGGTTAAGGTGCACCAGGTACGATCCATGGCTGCATCGCTCGCATTCCACAGACAGGCCTCCATGGAACAGATTCTGTGAGCTGATACCTGGTGCTGTCATAACACCTTCACCGACTTTTATCTCAAGGACCTATCTCTCTATTCTGCTGATCTCATTCAACTAGGACCGGTAGTGGCTGCAGAATCAATTCTGCACCCAACATTAGAGATCATTAGAGGTAACATTGTCTATATCCCACCATCCATTCACATAGATTCTGCACCTTGTGAAGCGACGGAGCCAGGCTAAGTCTATGTTAGGCAATAAATTCTATATTTTTAGAATTAAAATATGTATTTATAAGTAACATACTTACCTGGCTCTGTCGCTTCACCATATCACCCTCCCCCCTTCCCTGCTATAGGGAGATTACCCATCACAGTATGAGCCTTTTTGCCAAGTGTGAAGAGAAGAGACTCAGTGATTGGATGGGGTGGTGGGAGCTGTGGGGATAGGTAATTTATTCATTTTATTAATTATGGCGAGCAACTTGGGCGCGGCCAAGTCTATTGCACCTTGTGAAGAGATGGAGCCAGGTAAGTATGTTACTTATAAATACATATTTTATTCTAAAAATATCGATTTTGTTACAGTACCATGCATACGTTTGACAATATTGAATAAAATATTTGTTGCCATAATGGCCGCATTAATTTGCACATAAACAAATTTCCCAAAGGTTGTCAGAATGACAATCCAACTGGATGTCATTAGTGACCCCATGTAATGACAAATCCACCAAAAAAGACAATTCCTAGGCCAACCATTACATCCATAGCAGCAGCAAATGGACTAAGTGCTTCTGTAGCTACTGCTATTTACTTTGACATTTACTTTGACACCTACTCCATTGTTATTGTCCTCACTAGTGGCCAAGCTGGAGGTTGGATTAACACCTCTGTGTCTTGCCTGGTCAAACCCCCATTGCTATTTCTAGCTACTATAACACTTGTCTCATTAGTACTCTGAGTATCCACTAAGATACCTACTTGACTACAATTGTCCTGGCTGGTGGACAGACATAGAGTTTTTATGAATAACATTTTATTTAGAACATTGTACTCAGAACATTGTTAACATCAATAAAACACAATACAAACAAGCAAATGTATCGACAATATTACAAGTTAGTCTACTATCATTGTGTTTTGGTTGGCCGATACCCAAAGACCCATGGCCAATGGAGTTCACTACATTCAGTTTGATGGTGATTTATCTATTCCATAAGCTACACCATTATTGGCAAAGCTGAAGCTCACCTAAAGAGATAAGAACATATCTAATAATATTATTATTTTTAAATGAAACAAAACCTTCTTTTTCTACCACCATATATTTCCCATGTATTCATATTCTGTTCCGATAATTAATAAAGTGTCTTGTACAAAAATAATAATTATTTTTATCACATAGCTGGTGGTGGAAATATCATTCATAAGTATAACAATACCGGTAGTTTGAATAATATTTTCTAATGTGTGTGTGTGTGTGTGTGTGTGTGTGTGTGTGTGTGTGTGTGTGTGTGTGCGTGCATACGTGCGTGTGTGCGTATGTGCATGCGTGGGTTCGTGCGTGCATGCATGTGTGCGTGCGTGTGTGTGTGTGCTGAATGAAAACTATTTTGGGATGAATATGGGTTGAACGCGAGTTGAACGCCGGTTGAACGCGGGTTGAACGCGGGTTGAACGCGGGTTGAACGCAAGTTGAAACTCAACCGCGATTCAACAGTTGAATGCGAGCTCATTTGCATGTGAAATGTTTAATTGCATATTTGCATATAATTGAAATTCAACTGAGCTTCAACAGTTGAATGCGAGCTCATTTGCTCAACTATCCAGTTGAGCAAATGAACTTCAGTTGAATTTGGGTTGAAATTCACTAGTTGAAATTTCTATCTTTTTTGTTTGGGCTGTTCCTCATACCGTTGTAGCAAATTAACTGTGCAGAGAAATTAATAGTAAGTAAGCTATCTATTTTGTTACCCTTTGAATCGACCAGAACTGAAACAGTGGCCCAGTGGATTTGTTGGGACAGTGCAGATGCCAGACGACTGCGTTGGATTGACCTAACTATATATGATAAATATCTTACATACATATGTATACATACACTATGTTACAAATAAATTCACTTGCATTCCTCTAACGAAGAAAATTCACAAAACAGATGCACAGATCTCACGGCAACTTCTTCGGCTGCTTTGTGATTTTGTATAATCACTATATAATTAACTTAACACAAAGTAGTGTTAGACAGCATGTTTGTGCGTGCAAAGCTTTATAAATTTACTTCCTTAATATAATATTTTATTTCATATAGCACCACATCCATAATTGTTTGTGGCGCTTCACAACATACTGCTATTAAAAAAATTACAATAAGAAGAAAACTACCCACAGGTAATATTTTAAGATAAATAATACAAATATATGTGTCTATATAATTAACTAAAATGACCTATTAGTCAAAAATACCATACAAATTCCATAACAACAACAGTGATAAATGAATGTATAGGTATGGTTAATACTAATAAATAAGTAAAATGGTAAAATAATTACGACATACAATAAGTTTCATTCAGCACATACACACATATTACGCATATGAACATATTATTCAAGCTATTGTTGTACGTATGAATGATATTTCCACCACCGGCTACGTAATAATAATTATCTCTGGACAAGACACTTTATTAATGTACGATGCTGTGCTGTGCGGTGTGGTGTAGTTAACTCAAAAGAGCACTGGGTAATATTATTAGTGAAGCGCTCTGTTTATGCCATAGTCAGGTGTTGCGTTCCTTGCCATGAACCAGTGCATTTGAATGACATAAAAATCATTCCATGTCAGAGACGGAACATAAAATTGACACACATGGACTTAAGGGCTTGTTTATGTAATAAATGTAGCCTTATAGGGTATCAATTGAAACTCGAGTAAGCCTACCCTGGCGACACACACCACTTATGTGGTGATGTACTCAGATAGTAGAGACATCTGGTGACCAAATAAAAACAAATTTAAAATATGTAGTTACATGGGGGGTGTTGAACCAGATAGGATAGTTGTGATGTTTAATTTTTTTAGAATTCATCCCAGTAGGATGCAAGTTGAAATCAGGGACTCTAGCTGTCACTTTCCCCCGTTTCCGCAATGCATCATGGCTATCGTCGATACAGACTCGCTAAGTTGCACTGTGAATTGTCATAAATATTTAGCTTGTCATGTTATCAACAAAACACATGTTCGTTAATGACATTATGTATTATAAGCACTTCGTCTTCGGTTCAGTCCGTTGGTAATGCCTGGTCGTATTCATTCAGTTGAACTTGAAAGCTGCTAAAATTGATGTAATAACAGCTTGTTTCGTGTCTGCGATCGAATAGTTGAACTATTACCATACCGTGGGCATGCATGACAGAGTTACGATTCTCATTTTGCGAGACTGGATAGTCTTTGATTATAATATGGCATGGGCATGGCTCATACATAGACATAGTCTAGACATTGTTATAGTTGATAACAGCGTAACCGTAGTTTATTTATGAGAGGCCCGGTGCTATGATGATGTATATTGTCGGGGATTTTCCCACACGATGGGATATTGTTGGAGATTCACCCTGTCAATTCTGAACAGGAGGTTTTGGGTCACTGCTATGACTGATCCTAGTAGCAGTCGTGCTTACAGTAATGACCTAGCCATTGTCAGGGCATTGTTTAAAACTTCCTGGCACATGGGTGTCACATCAATTGTTTATAAATGTTAAATAATACGAGGTTATTCCCTGAGTTGTGTGATTGATCTGAAGGCATCATTCACAGGGATCACCATCACTGCCCTTGGCACCAGTCTCCCTGACACCTTCACCAGTCACACCGTGGCGCTCCATGACGAGTACGCTGACGCCGCCATCGGAAACGTCACCGGTCAGTCAGCAGTTCTTACCAGTTCTATACTCATCCCGTTTCAGGGATCAATCACACTACTTCTGTCATAGTTAAATTTTTCCCATTTACCGTCCAGTTTCTTTTTTATGATACTCAAAATCTTACAGTGTGGGAAACAGTATTTCAGAAGTGTCACTGCATAAGTCTTGGATGTAGTCTTGCATATTTTCAGTTATTCCCAAATGCATGCAGGTACCTACACATGCATGCATGATGCATGCATGCATGCATGCACGCACCCACGCACGCACGCACGCACGCATGCACGCACACATATCTACAAACACATACACACAAAGACATACCTTAATTTTCTGTATATACATAAAAAATCAGTTGTTTGTATTGTTTTTTTCTGGAAGAATTTGATTGTGGTGATGTATTGATTCAGCTCAATTTCTCCTTGATAGCAACTACCACAGCATTAGAGCAGTCTATGATACAGGCTATAGCAGTGTCAATTTGTTGCAGGGTCTAACAGTGTCCGCGTGTTGCTGGCTCTAATACTGTCAGCATGTTGCCATCTCTAACAGTGTCAGCATGTTGCAATCTCTAACAGTAACAGTGTCAGCATGTTTCAGTCTCTGACAGTGTCAGCATGTTGCAGGCTCTAACAGTGTCAGCGTGTTGCATGTTCCTGGGTCTGGGTCTACGCCATGGACAAGGTGGTGAAGAAGTTCACAGTGTCCACCAACAACCTCGTCCAGTCTGTTGTTGTCTTCCTCATCATTGGCTCCATCTGTCTCATTGTCCTCGAGCTGCAACGCAAGGTCAGTCTCTCTCCGGGTCAAGCATCCCAGCATGCACCATGGTTTCACATCCCAGCATGCACCAGGGTCACTGCACCTGTCATGCAACAGGGGTAGACTTCCCAGCAAGCACCAATGTCACTCTAATTTCACTGAACAGACTCTCGCTCGGACACATAACTTCGCCAAGAAACGTGTACTTTCCTTATGTAACCGTTATGTAGTGTCATTGCTCAAAGCCGTCAGACCACATCACTGTTTTGGATTAATTCACATTTTTATGTGTAATAATAGTTAGTGATTATATAATATATAATATGGTTTCGATGATGAAAGTAAGTTATACAATATCTATACATAAAATAAAATTATATGAAAACGTAACAATGCAAATTTTTTATTTCTGTTTATTTTATATGTGCCATGTTTCAGGATACGTTTTACTTTGAATATTTTTTATAATACACTAATATGTGATAAAAAGGTGACCCTTCATGTTTTATTTCAAATTTGGCCAGAGAGCCAATCAGCGTGTCAACCCTATTCTAGGGTATATCTGCCCCGGCTGTCACAAATGAAGAGCATAGCTGTCACGGGTGAGTGTGAGGGCCTTAGAAGTGTCGCCACCTTACAGAGAATTACATCCCAGCATGCAACAGGGATACACCTCCCAGCATGCACCACGGTCACACCACCCAGCATGCATCAGTGTTCAATCCTACCATGTTTGTCTGATCACAGGGAGTATGACTTGTGTATAGACTATGCAATGTAAAGAATTCAGACAACTTGGTGAATCACAGATCTGATAACAAGATAATAACACGTACATCAGACAAGAGCCACGAGCAGATCATACAACAAGCTTCTAACAGATCAACAGCCCACAAAGAAATGACTGACCCAGAAAAAAACATAACAGATAGCACACGACCAGATAATAACCGTTCAGACAACCAGATAATAACAGATCAGACAACCAGATAATAACAGATCAGACAAATAATATGTAAAATAACCAGGTAATAACAGAAAAAACAACAGCTAATAAGAAGTCAGAACCAACTAACAACAGATCAGACATCAGGTAATAACAGATCAGACATCAGGTAATAACAGATCAGACATCAGGTAATAACATATCAGACAACAGGTAATAACAGATCAGACAACAGGTAATAACAGATCAGACAACAGGTAATAACAGATCAGACCACAGGTAATGACAGATCAGACCACAGGTAATAACAGATCAGACCACAGGTAATAACAGATCAGACAACAGGTAATAACAGATCAGACATCAGGTAATAACTGATCAGACAACAGGTAATAACTGATCAGACAACAGGTAATAACAGATCAGACAACAGGTAATAACTGATCAGACAACAACTAATAACTGATCAGACAACAGGTAATAACAGATCAGACAACAGGTAATAACTGATCAGACAACAGGTAATAACTGATCAGACAACAGGTAATAACTGATCAGACAACAGGTAATAACTGATCAGACAACAGGTAATAACTGATCAGACAACAGGTAATAACTGATCAGACATCAGGTAATAACAGATCAGACAACAGGTAATAACAGATCAGACAACAGGTAATAACTGATCAGACAACAGGTAATAACTGATCAGACATCAACTAATAACAGATCAGACAACAGGTAATAACTGATCAGACATCAACAAATAACTGATCATACAACAGCTAATAACTGAACCGACACCAATTAATAACTGATCAGACAACAACTAATAACTGATCAGACAACAAGTAATAACTGATCAGACAACAAGTAATAACTGATTAGACAACAGGTAATAACTGACCCGACAACAACTAATAACTGATCAGACAACAAGTAATAACTGATCAGACAACAGCTAATAACTGACCAGACAACAACTAATAACTGATCAGACAACAACTAATAACTGATCAGACAACAGCTAATAACTGATCAGACAACAGCTAATAACTGATCAGACAACAACTAATAAAGCATGATCAGACAACAGGTAATAACTGATCAGACAACAGGTAATAACTGACCCGACAACAACTAATAACTGATCAGACAACAACTAATAAAGCATGATCAGACAACATGTAATAACTGATCAGACAACAGGTAATAACTGACCCGACAACAACTAATAACTGATCAGACAACAGGTAATAACTGATCAGACAACAAGTAATAACTGATCAGACAACAGGTAATACTAGTTCAACTCAACTGAAATAGCAAATCAGGCACCAGCTAATAACAGATCAGACAATAGGTAATAATAGGTCAGACAACAGCTACTAACAGGTGAGACAGTATCTAATAACAGATCAGGCAACAACTAATAACACTTCAGACAACATCCGTTGATAGATAACATGAACCCACATTGTTACGCATGGATGTTGCGATCCTGTGGTTATGATTAAACATTGACCCCAGTTCATCTTCAGTGTCCCTGCAACTTTCGCTAAATAATGTCGGATGTATTACCAGGTAGTTGTCATATTTAACTGATATGTAAACTTTGCATGCTGTATGTTTGCTATCAAAATATTCCTCAAAGAACTCTACCCGTAGTTTTAATTGAAAACAAATAATTAACTCTGTTGCAAGTGTTTTAAGGACCAGAATGGAAGCAAGTGCTCGCTCTTTATTGTGTTCTCCTTACATTTAATATACTCTCTATTTAGATTTCATATATGTACAAGAAAATATCAAAAGGCAGCAGTATTTGAGTCAGTGGTTGGGTCTGGAATTGAAAACACTGCTTCAGTTTGCAGTGACTTGTTTGTGCATCAAGAACTACACAGCTACAAAATAGTTTAGTAAATATCTTGAAGAAGATAACGTTGTTATGTGGTCAGTATAAATTCATAAAAAAACAGTAATTAAATAGTCAGTCGCAGACTCATTTTCACACATTCACACTGGTGGTGACAAGGTTACACATCAGTTATAAAATAAATATAAATATTTATTTAAAAGCCTACAAAAATCATGAAATGATTATAAACATTAATATATACTGGGTATGTAGGATTTATTGATTTAGTAATATTGATGATAACTTGAGATTTATCGATGCAGAGTAGTCGTGACGTGTGTATGTTGTCTACAAGAAAAATCATGTAGTCATGTAGAAAATAAAATGCATTTCCTGCTAAGCTACAAGCAGTCATGTGACATGAGTGTGTTGCCTGCTAAGCTGTAAGCAGTCATGTGGCATTTATATGTTGCCTGCTAAGCTATAACCATTCACGAGACGTGTATGTGTGTTACCTGCTAAGCTACAGGCAGTCATGTGACATGTGTGTTGTCTGCTACGCTACAAGCAGTCATGCGATGTGTATGTTGTCTGCGAAGCTACAAGCAGTCATGTGACGTGTGTGTTGCCTGCTAAGCTACGAGCAGTCATGTGACATGTGCTAAGCTACAAGCAGTCATGTGACATGTGTTGTCTGCTAAGCTACAAGCAGTCATGTGACATGTGTTGCCTGCTAAGCTACAAGCAGTCATGCGACATGTGTGTGTTGTCTGCTAAGCAACAAGCAGTCATGTGACGTGTGTTGTCTGCTAAGCTACAAGCAGTCATGTGACATGTGTGTTGTCTGCTAAGCAACAAGCAGTCATGTGACGTGTGTTGTCTGCTAAGCTACAAGCAGTCATGTGACATGTGTGTGTTGTCTGCTAAGCTACAAGCAGTCATGTGACATGTGCGTGTTGTCTGCTTCAGTTTGTCGGCAGTGAATTGGGTGGCAAGAACAAGACGGTGAAGATGCTGCCAGCCACTTTCATGTTTTTTTCTGGGTCATCTACATTGCGCTCTCATCCATCAATGCCTACTACCCTGACATGTTGTCATGGTGATGAGGACGTTTACTTTGCCCTCTCTTTCATCAAGGCCTACCACCCTGACATGTTGTCGTGGTGATCAGGTCGTCTACTTCGCCCTCACTTCCACCAAGGCCTACACTCCGACATATTGCCATGGTGATGAGGGCGTTTACTTTGCCCTCACTTTCACCAAGGCCTAGCTAGCTACCATCCTGTCATGTTGCTATGGTGATGATATCATCAACATCGGACTCTTCCATGAATGTCTACCAGGTTATCACCCTGACATGTTGTCATGGTGATAAGATGATATATGTCACCCTCATTTCATCAAGGATGACAACCTTGACCTGTTGCCATGGTGAAGTGGTCACCCACTCTGGACACTCTTCCATCTATAGGCCTATTATGCAAGGCCTATGCCATGTGGTGATGACAAAACTGTTGTGTATATACTTTATAAAATTATACACATATATATTTATATAAATATTTAAAATATAATCTTTTCTTTGTGCAACTTTGATGTATGCCTCAATGAACTCGAACAATGTAAGTGATCTTTTAATTAAGTACAAATCAAAGTCAATATATAAATTGTTCTAACTTTTTTTCTCAGAATGTTTCCTATATAGTTCTGTTGATTAGTTGCACATCTCTCATGCTGGTTAGTAACATTCAAGTCTGAATGCATAATATATTGTGGAGAGCGGTGGTCGTGCGGTAGAGCGCTGGACTGTCAATTGAGGGGACGGTGGTTCAATTCCGTCTACCACTGTTTCAAAACTAAGGCAATTTCGTTCACCCCACATTTGCCTGTGTCTTGGAAGAGACACTAAAGCCTATTACTTAATTAAGATCGGAACAAAATTTACCTTTTGAAAGATTCTGCATGCAACTCATTCAAATGATAAACAAAACATACAGTTTCAAAACAACAATGTATTCGCAATAATACTGAGGCAAGCAGAGTTAACCACAATAACCTTTGATGTTTAACTTTCCCACGTTCTATGCAGTAGACTTCCCATTACAAATTTTTGCTTGGCCAATTCTGGGCAGAGGAGCTGGCACCAGAAGTATTCAAATTAGTGTCAGTTAGGAATATTATTTTATCATTTGCATATTGGAGAGAAATTTGTATGAGGTGTGTGTAAATGACTCATGTCCCAGACCATACATAAATAAAACATAAACACACTTGCTTGTACATATTATATCATTTGTAAATAATTGTGTTTTATTGTATCGTGTTCAACTGGCTATGGTATGAGATATGGTTTGAATAATAAAAAATAATAACCAAAGTTATATTGCTAATATGGAGCCCTGAAGCAGTTGCGAGTGATGTTGGTTTTGAAAATTACAAGGCTATGAGGGTTATTCCGAGTGAAAAATTCCAGAAATTGGTTACTGTCATCTTTTAGATTTTTGAATAGATCAGTATGCCTTTGGTAAGATTAACAAGAATCCATAATTTGAGCATTCTAGCTTAAATAGTTATTAAGTTACAGCAGTTTGAAATTTGGGACTTTGATGTTTTTTGACAGCTGGTTAAAAATAAATAATTTTATTCACATTTCATTAGTCAATATCTTCTGCACTCTTTGGCCTGTGTCTGTGAAATTATGTGGAGTTGTTCTCTATAATATATATATTACATAACTATTACATAACTAAATACAGTGTATGGTGAATGTGCAGCAAGTTGATAAACATCGTGATTTATTCAAAATATCACTCGCGATAAGATTTTCAGACCTTGATTGTGAGCACAATACACACCCTAGACCCAACCTGTACATATTTGGTACCTAACTTCCAACCCCAAAACTCGATGAGGCGTAGCGTGTATTATCATGACACTTTTTCAAGGTGTTAGTTCATTGCTATAACTCAAATAACTAGTATGGGGTAAGTCCCAATATCCCACCGAGCTTCCTTTACAACAAAAATGGCATGTCTGGATGCCCCAACTTTTAAAATAAATTTCTTGTGATATACGAGAGAGTTTTCAGACATTGATTGCAAGCTAAATATTGATGGTTCAATTAACTGTTGTGTTTATTTAAAGGGAATAAAAACGAGGCATTATATAACTTTCTTTTGTTGCATATACATGAAGTATACTATTATATGTAACGTTTCAGTGTGTATAAAAATATTTATATGTTTAAAATGTTATATTAAACATGGCTTGCCCGCAGATCCCGCAGAATTTTCAGATTTAATTAATTTACCAGCCATGACGTCACATCCCAGCAATCGTAAAAGTGCGGCAAAAATATGCATATTTCAAAAAGCAAACTGGCAACTTGCATAAAGGGAATAAAAACACATAATGCTTTAATTTGTATTATATCCTTATATTTATAGTCATACCCACCAAACCAAAATAAATAAACGAATTAGAAATTCCACACTTTATACAGTCCCAGTGGGCTTTTTGAAATATGCATATTTTTGCAGCGCTTTTAGGGATGCTGGGATGTGATCGCATTGATACAGATTGCATTTCTCTGCATATCAGTATACATTCTTAGGGAGTTTTGCTTGAAGCATGGGGCTGGTTTATGCCTGGTAAAAGTTTGATAACAATACTTGCTAATCCACATAGGCCTTTTAGGGTTGGAAGTTTATTAATTGTAAAGAAATATAAAATTAGCACATTTCGATATGTGTAGATTCATAATTAAGACCATCAGGCATGTCATATTGCTCTGATAATACACAATATTATGCATATATTATATCAAATACACACAACAGTTCATTGAACCATGTATATTTAGCTTGCAATCAATGTCTGAAAATCCTCTCGTATATCACAAGCAATATAAATTTTAAAAGTTGTATCAATGGGTTCCCATTATTCTTGAGATGGAAGGATTCAAGGATATAGGGCGTGTAAGTATCGCGCGCGAAAATGAGGCTGGGGGCAGGAAGTCCATATTCTCCATGTTAACACAAGGACTTTGTTTTGTTTTTGGTTGTAATAATCGAACTGTTCCCAAATAGCGTATTTCAGTTATATTGTCCGAAGGATTATTGCAAGCAGAAGCTATGGAATACTTTGCTGGTGACAATGATTACGGAAATTATGAATTTTAATCGATTATTATGATGGTTGCCATGGCATTTAGCGGCAGGTACTTGTGTTTGGCGATCTTGACTAATAATGAAGAGTGCCGTTTTTCGCGCAATACAACCTGTTTGGGTCAAACGTATACACGTGTTATGATTATGTGCATTTAGACAACCTGTCATATATAAGTGCTTATCAAAACCACAACGTACAGCAATGTAAAATGCAAATCCCGTAAAAGACACATACGGCCTAAAATCGTGTCTATTATCTGCACTACGTAAATCGCTATAAGTCTATGATAGTGTGGTAAACTCAATATTAAATCGGACATTTAAGATAAGAAAGGTATAACGCAAGATATTTATAATCTAATTGTCCTAGTATTCACCAGTCGGAAGCTACAACTGTCATCCATCGTTAGAATATTATTCTTGTGTCGAGTCCCCAATCAGCTCAAGTCGCGCGGAGTCTCGCCATGTATCGTGACCCACTTACAGGCCCTATTGAGAGTTACTTGTTATTTTGTCTTTGGATTGGTTTATGCCAGGTAAACGTTTGATAACAATACCTTCTAAACCACATTGACTTTTTAGGGTTGGACGTTTGGTAATTTTGAAGAAATATAAAATGTAGGATATTTGGGTATGTGCAGATTCATAATTAAGACCGTCGGGCCTATCATATTGCTCTGATAATACACAATGTTATGCATATATATATATATATATATATATATATATATATATATATATATATATGTATATATATATATATATATATATATATAATACATACAACAGTTCATTTAATCATCTATATTTAGCTTGTAATCAATGTCTGAAAACGCTCTCGTATATTACAAGCAATTTATTTTAAAAGTTGGGTCACCTAGATGTATGCCATTTTTGTTGTGAAGGAAGCTCGGAAGGATATTGAGACTTACTAGTTATTTGAGTTATAGAAATTAACTACCACCTAGAAAACGTTTTGTGATAATACAAGCTACGCCCCATCGACTTTTCTGGGTCGGAAGTTGGTCATTTGTAAAGAAATATAACGTTCTATCTTTGCATATGTACAGATTCATAATTAAGGCAGCCATACCCACCATATTTCTTAGATTTGCACGTATGTATATTTAGGTACCAAATATGTACAATTTGGGTCTAACGTATGTGTATTATGCTCACAATCAGGGTCTGAAAACTCTCCCGCAAGGTATATTTTGAATAAATCATGATGTTTATCAACTTGCTGCACATTAACCATGCAATGTATTTATGTTATAATTATAGTTTTGTAATCGCTATATTATAGAGAACAATTCCACACAATTTCACAGGCTACAGAGTGCACAAGGTATTGACTAGTGAAATGTGAATAAAATTAAGTCCCAAATTTCAAAATGTTGTTACTTGAAAACTATTTAAGCTAGAATGCACATTTTTTTGGATTCTTGTTAATCTTACCAAAGGCTCTCGCCATATTGATCTATTCAAAAATCTAAGAGATGACAGCAACCCCATTGGTTGCGTTCACACGGAATGACCCATGAGTCTGAAAGTTAACGGTTGTGGAGTATTGCTGATATTGGCAATTAGAGAGATGTTGTTCTCGTCATGCTGTTGCTTGACTCAAATTGCTTATAGGAGGTTTAAACCTAAACATATACATTATCATACAACTGTGTAAACATTCATGTGAAATATGTGATTGTTTCGCAGTTTCTTAAGTGTTACTTTCCAATTTTTTCCCCAACAACGTCCATTTTTAGTGGTGATTATTACACAAGAACATGTTGCATCGTCTAACAAATGCCTTCCCCACATTTGTTGCATTCCGGTTTTACTCTCTCCAAATCACAAGAGAGGAAGATGTAAGGAGCGGTGACCATGCATAGTTTTATCTAGTCATTTGGACGGGTAAAGTATAAAAAGGTTTACATTATATATACATTTATCAACAATATTTATATATAAATTATAATTATTATTTATAATATATATATACATATATATATATATATTACTTATAATAATTATATATCTATATACACATAAATTACATATGTACATTATATATTACATATTATATTACTTTTGTTCCATATATTAAATACTATTTTTAAAATACATTATGTATATATATATATAATATATATTATATATATGTATGTATCATTATTGTTATATATGTATATATATATATATATATATATATATATATGTTAAGGTAGATAAAATATGTAGAAAAAGTAATAGTAATAAATAATTAAATAAGTTAGCTAAAGACAATTATTAAAATAAATGGTATATTGATAATAAAATGAGTACGACATTTTGTAAAATTAATGTAAAACATGTACAAGATAATAAATATGTAAACATAAAATACAAATTAAATAAACTGACAGGTGTTTACACTTCATACAAGGCCGGGATAGGTGGGTTTTCAATAGTCTTAAAAGTCACGAGGCAACAGGTTTGTAATTGTGTATGTTTTGTGAGAGATAGAATGTGCGTGCGTGCGTACGTGTGTCTGTAGTTTTCAAACGAAATAATGCTGATTTATTCTGCACCCCCAACAATACTTTTTTGTATCGTCAAACAATGTCAACGTTTGATTTCGAAGAGAATAATTGTGGAGATAATGATAAGAACAGAGTGGTAATGATCAGAACACCGAGAGGTAATGATGAGAATATATAGTGGTGATCATAGAATGGTAATAATAAGAACATAGAGTGGTAATGTTAAGAACATAGAGTGCGCCCTGCATAGAGTGTTGTGTAATAAAACCCTTTTAAACCTGTGTGTGGCCTAGACATTATCAGACAGCCATTGCTCATCATGCTCTTTCCGGTCTTCTCTTCTGCTCAATAGCTCAATGGATACATGGCAGGCCTGCTCAGACCAGTTTGTCACACTTTCGTTAGAAATTGCCATGTCTATCTGATCGACTTTCTCTAGCTGCTAATCAAGTGTGCACGTGCAATGAGTTATATAAGGCGGTCTCTCTAAATTCATGGAAGCATCCATCACATACGCGAATACAATATGATCGATCTACCATGTAAATCTGCCACATTTTTGGGATGGCAATCCGTATTTGTGACCTAAATTTATGTAAGAATCCGTGTCACTGATCAGATCTTCCAGTTATCTGACCTAAGATATAAAGGCCTTTTCAAACAGGTATGTCGGCTTCGAAAAATATATCTTCCTGATTGCAAAGTTGTACACGTCATTGGCGTTTTTGTTCTCTCGCAAGTGTCCTAGATTGATTGTTAATTAGGCGACAAAATTAGACATATCTAGATGGCATATATTTTGTTGTACCTTTGCCTGTTGCAACTAGACTGATGGAGATGGTAGAGTTGAGCATTATTCGCATAATGTTTAACAGTTTGAAACTACGGTATTCCTTTATATAAATATGTAATTTTATTTCACTTTGAAAGTACTTGTTATCAATACACATCTTGATCATCTACGGACATGGAAATTGTTACAACTTTTCGTATATGACCGGGCCGGTAGCTCACTTACATTTATCCTATATGGCACTCATTTGCTCAATGCATAAATGCATTAATGTCTAAATTGATCGTATTACATCACTTAAATGTTACTAAATTATATTTATCAAAATTAGTACTCAACTCCTTGCTAGACTTGCGTTATTGAGTGATTATGACAAGCTTGCCTTCTACCGGAATATATTGACGGCCAGTTACGTGATTTATCCAGAAGGTGGCGGCATTTAACGTTTCCCTGGATACGTCGAAAATGGAGTCCGCCATATTTTGTTACAGTTTTTAATGAACTATTAATGTCCATTTATTAAGCTCCCGCACCAAATGAATACTTTCCAACGTACCTACACTAATTGATATATATCCGGCATGGCGGCTTCGAAAAATATATCTTCCTGATTGCAAAGTTGTAGACGTCATTGGCGTTTTTGGTCGCTCACAATTTCGTAGATTGATTTTTTAATTAGGTGACATAATTAGACATATATAGGTCATCTAGACCGTATATAATGCTGCAGCACTGGCGTGATGTGGTCGTATTTTCTAGTACGGCAGACGAGCTGGGCTGCGCAGTTTTGCACACGTTGCAAACGCTGCATCGTTGTCTTCGGAAGGCCATATAGCAACGAATTCGCGTAGTAGAGGCGTGCAGTAACAAGCGCGTGTACCAAGGAATGCACGCATCATCAGTGATGCTTGACCGGATTTGTCCAATGTTGCGTATCTGGTGATAACAAGACTTTGCTATCTGAGCAACCTGCGCTTGCATAATCGGTGCACTGTCGGGTATGACTCCTAGGTTTCGTACAGATGGTTTGGATACAATTCGATGTCCACAAATTGTCACGGAAATATTAGAGGGCAAATCGTTTCGTTGTTTTGATGTTAAGAAGATGACTGCCTCTGACTTATCAGTGTTCAACTTAAGTTGGTTCTTTCCGTACTAGCTCTCACCATATATATATATATATATATATATATATATATATATATATATATATATATATATATATATATATATATTTATATATATAGTATATACTATATGATATATCATACTCACACAGTTCAAATATATTATATAAGCAATAGTATATATATGTATGTATGTATATATCTATTATTCATATCATATCTATTATTATCTATATATATCTATATATATATCTATATTTATATATATTAAGATTATATATATATATATATATATATATTATATAATTAGTATATGTAGTTAATTCATGTATTTGGTATGCTACCGCCGTTGAAACTTCTGAGATCGAATTGAAGTGAAGTTACGTTTATTCAAACATTTGACAACATTATTCTAGATATCGAAAACAAATCATTTGTAAATGTATATACAATTCTTCAAGGGTAAACATGACTCCTAATGTTAGTTTACCATTGACAATCGTATTATGGTACTAGTGTTACATTTGTCATGATTGTACATATTGTTTTTTTGTCATATACGAAAATCAATACATACAATTACAACATCAATTAGTTATTGCGATGCAAAATATACCAGTTATTGTATGCTAAAACGGCATAATTCAATATGACAACAGATCATATATACGGTAACATGTTTTTGTATGTTTATATTAATTTTATATTTAAATGCATGGTGAGTATTATATTGTTATTATTATTACTGCCACACTCGTGTGCCACCGGTCACGTACATATACTAATTGTGACAACACGCTCGCCTGCCGTAGTTCGAAACCTCCGAGAACCACATCGACACCGGGGTTTGTCATTTATGTGAACTGCCTGTCGTTCGTACTTCCGAGAAGCAGTCAGTGGATAAGCATCGTGGCTGTTGTATACATACATTGTTGGTGGCGCAAGTGATGACAAACAATTATACACTTTGCCAGAAGCGACATGTAAACAGCAACCCTGAAGTGTAAAGCGCTTTGAGCAGTCCTAAGCATTGGTTATTGCGCTATGTTAAAACATACCGTTTACCTTTTGTCACAGGTTATTGGCGTTGCATTATCCTGTTTCGTCGCTAGTTACGAACACGTCAGTTTTTACAATACTCAACTGTATAAGCTACGTCACAGCCATCAACAATTCACACAACGTACGTGATTACAGGGTAATTACGATAATGCAATAATATTTGATTTTGAGACATTCAATGATTAAGTGGAGTTCGCTGTTTTGTTATTTACTAACTAAACGTGTCACTCTTCAGTATCTGTCGCCTGTGTCGCCGGTCGCCGTCGTCACGTGTTCTCTTCTTATGCCATCGACCGGTCAGTGTCATCAAGACGGCGTCCAATGCTTCAAAGAGTGTTATGATGCTTGCACCAATGAGCAGTCCCATCGATCCACCGATGTCACCTGTAACACTGTTGACTTTGGAAGATCTGTCCTCCTACAATCCTTGCATTACATACTGTATTATTCCATATTGTCTCTTATATGTCGTGACGGTTTATTAATGTCCATTTACATAAACATTATAATACAATAATTATATAGCGCCTGATCAACCGACCTCGGGCACTTTACAAACACTTGCACATGAAACGACACACTAAAAATAAACTCTTACAATATACCTAAAACACAGTCTCTAAAAACATTATAATATAAAGCTAGATAAGTTGGAAAACAAATTTAAAGTAAAGTAAATTAAAATTACTTTAAATATATTAATTTAAATATGATCAAGTGAAAAATCAACTGATACAGAATTTAATTACAAAAAACTTTTTTAAATAGATAGGTTTTCAAAAGAATTTTAAACCTTTGTACTTGTGATACTGTCCTGACTGAAGGTGGGAAATTGTTCCACGGAACCACCGAGCAGACCGCGAAACGGTGATCACCTTGTGTGGCAGTTTGTGAGGCCGGTACGAAATAAAGGCGTGGCTGTGAGACAGATCGTAGTAGAGTTCTGTTTATGTGTCGGTAGCTGATTATTTCAGGGATATATATATATATATATATATATATATTAGTGTTGTGTACACTGTATTGGACTTTAATTAAACGTCACGGTATATCAGAGACAAAACTGGAATAATAAAGTAGACACTATACATTTGAGGGCATTCCATTTCATTACACACACACACACACACACACACACACACACACACACACACACACACACACACACACACACACACACACACACACACACACACACACACACACACACACACACACACAACACACACCACACCAAACACACACACACACACACACACACACACACACATGTATATATATATATAGGGTTCAAAATAATGGGTGTATACTCGGAATACTCTGTTGTT
Source organism: Ridgeia piscesae (assembly GCA_025642075.2). NCBI lineage: Eukaryota > Metazoa > Annelida > Polychaeta > Sabellida > Siboglinidae > Ridgeia > Ridgeia piscesae. The sequence goes on along the minus strand of JAODUO010000012.1, from coordinate 1,213,585 downwards.
GTTGACGTGTATTACATATAGTTATCAATGTATATAATATGTAGATAATCAAACCTGTGTTCTCACACACATAGGTTTGCCTGACAGATCAACCGTTAGACATGTTATATTTGTAGCATATTACCTATATGTAAGCAACGCGAACTATTGTAATAGGTCGGTCAAAGGTACTTTGAGGCTATCTACACTTCAACAAGTGAAAACGTGATACCGAGATAGCGACGTACTTATGATCTGGCAATAAATGCACCGATTTTGTTCCCCTTGTTCATATTTATCAAACCAAAGACAAATGCAATACTTAGTAAATCCACGATAGTGTAGGCTTCAAGCTGCTTGTAATGCTGGACACGCAGGTCTCGCATGAAGATGTTCAGCTCCAGAAAGTTGCGTCTAGAACACACGGAAAAGAACGTTTGAACAGCAAATCTGCTGTGATCACCAATAAAAGAATGCGGGTAGTAATCTATTTTTGCATACTAGATATGCGAGTTTGTTCGATATTCAGTGATGGTATATATCATACAACTGCCGGTAAATTGCTTGATTTTGTTAGAAGAATTAGTACTAAAGACTGCAGATGGCGAAAGGAGACGTTCATTGTAATAACTCCTTTTGCCCAACTACATGTATTTGATTTAAAAACATTGTTGAAGTTGCTCGTTCTAACAAAATGCAATGATGATGATGATAATAATAACAATAATAATAATGTATTGCTTCACATTCACTGCATATGTACAACGTATATTATAAATAAATAAGTAATTATTAAATAATAATAATCCAAAGTAATTAATAAAAAGTTGTCATAAAAAATTGCCAAATAATATACATAAGAACGAATTAAAATAAATAGGTCGTAAGATAATAATGTCAAGGTCAAATAAAACATACCTAAGTAATGTTCCATCTAGTTGGGTCTTGTGAAGTAAAGTATCCAGCATTTTCTTGTAGGAGGTTACTTGTCGACTCGAAGCAGTAGAGGAAACATGGAAGTTTCGGTGCGATGGCTTGTAGCACATGGGCGACGTCGTAGACTCGTGTACCATCCTCGCTTGGGGAGACTGGTGATTATGTATCATGAAATAATATTCCATGGCAGATTTATCGGTACCGGTTGCTCTGTTGATATAGTGATACATTTTCAGGTACCATGCCGGTAATATCGGGAGATCGTTTCGTACTAGTCTGGGGAGGATGCATATTTTCCATTCAAAACTTGACTTATGAAATATTAATGCTTGCATATCTTCACGATTTGTCAGAACAAGTTGCGTAAAATTGTCGATTAGTTGCAGGACATTATACGCATTAAATTGCCTGGCGATGTGTAATTTACTGGTGCGTTTCCCTTTCCTTAAATCGTCCAAATAGTTCTCAATTGTATAGTTCATGCGTGTGTTTTTGTACGCAAATGAACACCTAATCATTTTAGAATTGCTATCATGACATTTGTTGGTGAGGGATTCTAAATCTGACCCTACCATACGATTTTTTAATGATTTCCATTGTTCTATTTCACTATTAAGTCGATGAAAAGGTTGCTTTATGACCAGCGACTCATACAATCTCAGGTCTCTCTCGTAGTCCGCGGATACTCGCCAGAAGCCATTGCTATGACTGATACAGTTGTTTCTCGTGTCTGTCACGTGACAATCAGTGACGTTCATGCGAAACATTCCATCGATCTGTTCCTTGTATTTTCTAATGTGTCCATTGAGTCTCGTGTAGGTCTCGTTTATTTCTGGTTTGTGGATGAACAATTCCTTAGTTAAGTAAATCGCGTCGTATCTGCCATTCGGTGTAACCTTGTTGTTTGCCAACGGGACGGCGTTGTGGTAGGCAGCGTGTACTCGGTCTAGGTTGTACAATGTTCTCTTCAATAAGTCGTGCCGTAATTTCAGTAGGCCTGCACGCCATAGTTTGTTATCAATCATATCGATTGAATCAGAGAGTGCTTCAAGGTGCAGGATATACTCGGGCATAAGATGGTCATAGAAATTCATTCGTTTCCAAACGGCGATGAAATCATTCTCTAACACTTTCTTCATGTCTTGAAATCCCAACTTTTCGATAAATGCAACTAGACGATTGTAGTCTCTAAGACGTTTTAAATATAATTGAGAAATATCATAAATATTTATTTCGAACTCGCTATTTATGACTTTTGGGTCTGGTGGTAGAAAACGAAGAACTCTTTCCGCCTCCTGTATGTTGACTATCCGTTTTTCGGGCTCGATGTACTCCCTGCTGTCGAGCGATTCGTTCAGGTGCTTCCCAACTCTCATAAGGACATCCTCAGGCAAACGCATTCGGTGTTCGTTGTTCTGCTTGGAGGCCGCATAACTCATGAACGCTTTGTATAGGACGATGTTGCACGCTTTAGGGCACACGCACGTGGCAGAGAGGTTTCTGTTCATATATTCTGAAATGACAATGCCGCTTTCAATTTCTATATTTGTCTATATAAGACATTATACATTATATTCGAAATTATGTTTAAGCAATATCCTATACTTTATTATAAATTAAAATCGAAACACAAACATGTATCTTCCCCTTTGGTTTGTTGGTAACATTCAATTTAGAAAGCCTGGTAGAGTATATTTGAAGCTAGTTGCATCATTTTTGTGGTCGATACAACATTTGGTGGAGCGCTAGTTTGAGCCGTATATAATTATGCTAGTCGCGAGTGTTAACGTCAGATTAGTCAAACTTGCTCGCGCCCGTGTGTATTGTGCTTATGTACATGCACGTGTGTGTGCATGGATGTTGCGCGTGTGAATTAAGAAATCTATTTGCACTACTGATTTGTCATACAGATATTTGTTCGATCGATAAATCGATCAAAAGTAATATTTAATTGGTAGTAATATTTTAACAGACGTTCACCTCTGGCTGGCAACAGGCAGCTTGTGTACTGGGAGATGTTGCACACGGGCGGACCGTCTGTAACAAGTAGTGTAGCAAATAGGCAATTGTTTTCATGTTACACCTTCGCAATTAATATTTACACACGAACATGCTTCAACGAGAATAACCTATCGAATATACATGTATGATTCAAATACTTAGATAGGGAATTCTCCTCTGTGGCCAGGACATCTCCCCTGATTGCTTTACAAAACACATATATATATATATATATATATATATATATATATATATATATATATATATATAATAGAAGGTGAAGACAATGCGTGGCAAATGTTCCCACAGCATGCCAGTGCGTTGGAAAATCTGCCCAAAAAATAAAATATCATATTAGTTTTAATGACTGTACGTATCGAAATATATATATATATATATATATATATATAATTATATATATAATTAATATATATATTATATATATATATATATATATATAAATATATATATATATATATATATTGAATATTAAAAAAATGTTTTTGAATAATATATACAATACCAGCAACACTCATATTAATATAAATAATTATTACTATTACAATACATATAATTGTGCCTGCCAAACAAACTCACGGAATGTCAACAAACGGATCGATACGCCAGGGAACCGCAACATTATATAGGATTTTATAGGTGACAGTAAAATTTAAACAAGAATAGAAATTGATCTAGCTGTATCTTTCTCTAGAAAAAAGCACATTCCAAAGCTACAACAAACTTCAAGAATTCACTGCTAAAAATGATGTTTCACTATTCTGCAATTGTATCGTGACTGTGTGCTAAATTTATAAGTTACTAAAATAAATATGACAAATAGATAAATACAATTAACAATACATTAAGTGTACATTAAAACGATGAATAAATTACTAAATAAAATAAATAGATAAATAAATTATTTGTACAATAAATTCCACGGTCATGCAATGTAAAATATACGACACTATGGGCTTAAATAAAAAATAAGTTAATAAATAGAATAATAAATAGATCAGTAGATGCGGTAACAGCTTCCTCGGTAGGTGCGTTCCACAGTGGGATACAGCGTACGTATAATGACTGCTGATAGGGCGTGCAAGTGGCTAGTAGGGTTCGTAGTTTGTGCTTGTGTTGGCGTCTGGTGTGATGATGATGCGCGTTAGTCCGTGGTGAATTAAAAACATAGTGGCATCTCTTATGCGCCTTCGGGGGTATAAGGAGTTCCACATTAGGTTAGTGCACATATCACAGACATATGAAGTCATGTGGATCTTTGTATGCGCTCTATTGTCTGGAAACCTGTCTTTGTGTGAGGTGCCCAGGCGCATGTGGCAAACTCGAGCATTGGTCGCACGATTACCTCATATGCCATTTGTCCCACTTGCGGTGGCGCCGAATGCAGTGTTCTTTTGAATAAGCCAAGTGTCTTGCTGGCTTTGTTCTGCACTTTGTTGATGTGTGGTTGTCACGATAATTTTGTGTTGATAGTAAACCCCGGGTAGTCCTGGTTGTCAGTCCGTGGTATTTGTTGGCTTCCCTTGAAGTAATTATAGGCTGGTATGTTCCTCATGGTAGTAACCGATAAGACGGCACACTTTGACACATTAAAATCGCTCTGCCATGTCTTTGCCCATGAGAGAAGTTTGTTCAGGTCAGGCGCGAGTGTGAAATGGTCAGCAGGAGTATATTTGACGGTAAACAATACTGTCGTCAGCGAACATGCACATTTACGAAGTCACTCCTTCCGCGATGTCGCTGATGTACATTAAAAACAACATAGGCCCCAACACTCTTCCTTGTGGGACTCCTGAGGGTATATCAGCTGACTGCGACGTTTGTCCGATTGTTTGTCCAAAGATTTTATGCAGACGTTTATCGTGTGATACTTTGTCGAAAGCCTTACTGAAGTCCAGAAAGATGACATGTGTTTGCGTCTTTTGATTTATTGGATAAGCTACTTCATGTATGGTATCAACAAGTTGCGTCTCGCAAGATAAACCCTTTCGGAAGCCAAGTTGGTTTGGATGCAGTACATTGTTGTGATCTAGATGACGACCAATCTTGCTGCATATGCTTCATAATTTTGCATATTGCATTTTTCAGTTCTATTGAGTTTGACAAAAGACAAAACAATATTTTGGTTTCCAATGTCAAGCAGGTTCGCTCCAATCACGTTTCTGATGTAGTCATCATGAACAGATCTCAATAGTTTCTGTAAGTGTTGCAGGTTTATATTGTAGGCTGCCCAGTATTCGTGTTTGTTTTTGCTTTGCGGAAAGGGCAGGTTTCGTTTAATGTTGGATTTTATCGTTGGAACGTGTTTAGTGATGGCTTGATATAATGCAATGTTGAGTGATTTCTAATTCTCCTCTGTTGTAGGTGATGTAGGATTTCCCATTAAAAACATATATGCGTAAGAGGCCATGTCTGCCCTTAAGCCCTCAGAGTTTGCAGAATTGTCTTTGTACACTGTGGGCGAGTGCTTGTTTGAGTGCTGTTTGGGACGGACGTCAAGTGTGGTAAGTACCGCAAGATGATCGCTCATCCAAGGGACCGAGGTGATCCCTAATATATATATATATATATATATATATATATATATATATATATATATATATATTATATATATATATGGAATATCATATATACCGCCTGTCATGCCCCATATATATATATATATATAATTATATATATATATAAATTATTATATATATATATATATATATATATATATATGGGGCGACAGGCGGTCGAAGACAATGCCGGTGGCCAGAGACAATGTTACCCACCAGCATGAACACAACAGTGTCGTCTCGGAACAATAACAATGACACATCAACACAACAACAATTCCCCAAGAAAGATTCATCATTCATTAAGATTCTCTCAATGAACTGTAACAGTATCGAGGGAAATACTAAGAACTGACTGTGAGTTTCGTGCGTTACGTCAACAACGCGACCCACATGTCATTCTGGGATGTGAGTCCAAGATTGACAATACATTCCCAACTTACAGACTCTTCCCTTCTCACTACACGGAAGTGCATCGGAATCGGAATCAGAACGGTGGCGGAATGTTTTGTGCATTCTGGGGAGATGTCCTGGCCACAGAGGAGAATTCCCTATCTAAGGATTTGAATCTTATATATATATAATATATATATATATATATATATATATATATATATATATATATATATATATATAAGATTCAGTTTATGACAATGACTACGATTACACAATGGAATCGAGCACAGTGTATCAAATAATGGTTCCAAACCACTACCCCTAGGAACACGACATGAAATAGAGAGTGCTGATGTGAAACACTCAAATAATAACGACGTCTACTAACCACTGCCGAACGGCGGCATGTAGTAGTCTCTGCAGCGGCAAGTTCTGATGAGAATCTCAGTGATGCATTCTGTGTAGCAGGCCGCCTGCGAGTAACGATCGTAATAGCGCAGATGTCTACGTTTCTCACAGTCACCATGAGGAGCCGGCAGGTTAGTCTCCTACAATGTTGGAAATAAAAATATGATAGTATACAAGTAAGAAAGCAAAGCATTGTATGCTTTTAATAAGGAATGCGTGCAGAGGGGATGAGTTGACCATGATTTCCTTTTCCATTGTCTTTTGTCCTGTCACTTTTCTCTGTCAGCCGTCTCCAATTCCTTCTGTCTATCAATCATTTTCCCTATTCTTCTCCCACTCTTTCTAGGTCCCTTTTAATGCTATCCCCCATTGCAAATTTCGGTCTTCTTTACCTCCAATTTCCCTCTACTTTGTGGGCCACTGCTCTTTTTGCCAGTTTTCATCTGCCATTTTTCCACTTGACCAGCCCATGTAGTTCTAACCAATTTCTTCATAGAACGTTCTTTCAATCCAACCTCTGATTGATTGAGTTTATTTGGTAAATTATTATTATATACATGATAATTAAACATAGTTTAGATGCACAAGCAAATACAAGAATAAGCATATATATTATATATATATATATATATATATATATATATATATATATATATATATATATATATATATATAATATTATATATATATATATATATATTAAATTAACGAGGATAAAAACATTAAAGCACACAAACGTACACTTATTCCCAATGTGGTCCTCCACTTTCATCACCCCTTCGACTTTCATCCAAGCATTTTCCCCGGCTGTATTCCTCATTGTAACCAAAACAATTAATCTATGTTAATGTAGCGTTATTTAATTATTATTTAATCAGGGTAAATTACTACATGTTGGTATTTGTCATGGTCTTTGTCAATAGGTTTGGGAGAGTAGAGTAAGGAATGTGGTGGCCGCCTATAAGCTGATGTTATGTATGGGCTTTTGGGTTCGTGTATCTTTAATAATGTGTCGTTTCTCTCTTACTTTCTAACTTTGACGCCTTCTGTGAATGGATTTGCTCTACTGCCAGCTCCATTGGTCAGTGAACTTGATTGTCATGTCGGGATTTATTTTAAGCGGGTTGGGTTGGAATTATATATATGTTCGCCAAAATATGTTCTCAAATTGAATGTCAAAAAATGAACTTACTTTCGAGACTCTCACTGCAACAAACGTTTGCATCCCTGTAGGGACGTTATCGCCGAAGTCCTGCACCAGTGGTACCTCACCTTGCTGGTGCAGAAGAAGCTTCAGTCCGACCGCGTTGTGTGGACCATTCATGTACTCATACTGTTCCACGTTCACCACCAGTTGCAGCCCGTGTTTCACTCCTGCGAAACACCGATATGTTCTAAACTTAGTGTTCATCACTCAAAGCTATGTACAAAACAACTAATTTGCGAGAAAAAATTGTTTTGTGTATTTTTAATAATACTCACACGTTTAACAATATTTCCATATAGAGAATTATTCTAGATTGATGTTTTTACAAATGATTTTTTTTACATATTCACACAATCGTCACCCACTCAATAATCAGTAAGTTCCATTAATTTACTGTTCTTTGTGAAAACGAGAACATTCTAATGTCTAGTACACACTGCTGCTTTGCTAATGTATAGTCGTGTCTTCAAGTCCTTTTATCTTCTTTAACAGACTAGAAATATTTCCACCAATATTTTCATGACCATTCTATATTTTAAATTTGATCTCCTCTCAATCACCTTGGCTCTAGTGGTCTTATGCTAACGTACTCTTAGACGCATTTCATAACTAATTTCCCTCAGTTTTTTGCATAATTTTGGTCTACTGTACTGTACTCTTTCAAACATAGCTATGTTTTTCTTGTGATATGGCCTCCATGCTTGAAACCGCTATTTTATAATGAGGCCTAGTTATTGTTTTGTACAGCAGCGGTGTTATTAGTTATGTTTCATTGTAAATTAGTTCGCCTAATTAATCCAATAAGTCTATTTCCCATCGATGCGGCAATTCCGCACTCCTTTGAAACCTTCATTTCAGCATTATTAGTTAACCGTAAGTCGTATTCACTTACGGAAAAACAGTAGAATACCACCAATTGTGAATTGTACATCTTCGTTCCCACGTCGTTTGTGGAGGCATTTACTTTTGTTCCAAAATTGAGCAACATGTGCAACGTCCCTGGCCATTCGTTCAACCTGTTAAAACCATCTTGCAAACGTTGTCTGTCGCCATCACCTTTTATCCTTATAAACACTTTCGACCATGCGATATTTAATTAGTCTTTGCAATTCACCTATGTTAAACTCACTTGTCTATTGTTATCTGACCTGTTTCACGGTATGACGTTTGCTTCTTTCCATTCTACATGAACCATTTCTCCTCTAAATTGTACACTTGCTGGCGGAACGCTGCTTTGTTCAGTACAATTTAAAAATAAGTAGTCTGGGTGGAATCCCATCCACTCGAGAGGATTTATCCTTCATGTCCCGTATTTTCGTAGTTACTTTTTTTGGGTTACAATTCATTACCTAAATAGTTTCATTTGTTCCCATCGAACTTAGCCTCTGTTGAATTAATATTTTCCCTGGTAAACATAAAACAAAATTAGTTATTTAGGCTTTCTGACATTAAGAATTTCTATGTCATTATGTTTCTATCACTACATTTTATAGAACCAAACTATTATTTAATGTTCAGATTGCTTCGAAAATACTCATAAATACTGTTGCTGTCATGTAATATATTACAGGCAGATTGTGTTCGTAATTTCTATTTGAATTGTTTCTAATTGTAGCTGTATTTGCTTCTTTATAAATTCTTCACTTCCGGTATGTCTATGTGACGTCCACATCATGTGGTTGTGTTTAGTTGTAATAATGGCTTCTTTCGATATGTGTTTTAAGACCGTTTCCCCTCTTTTCCACAGGGGTACATTTACGTACGAAAAACTCAATTTCACTCTTTACGGTAGTCTGGCATTTTGTTGCGCATTTATCTACGAAAAACTCAATTTCATTCTTTACGCTGGTCTGGCATTTTGTTACTTCTTATTCTTCAGTGTGTTATTCCAATTTATTTTTGCTAAATAATTCCTCATGTTCTTATGTCTTCGTATACATTTTTCCTGTACCGATTGTTTTCGAATGTGTCCCCTTTTTGCTCTGAAGCTAAATTGTATATGGTTGTGATCAGTACACACCAGTGGCTTATATATATATATATATATATATATATATATATATATATATTATATATATATTGATGTTGTCAATAAATTCCTTCTGTGATGTCAAAACTACGACTAACAGGTTATCTGACCTGATTGTTTCTTATACATGTTTTTTTATAGTAACGATTCGTCTCTGTTATCTCATTCATGATGGCTCTACTATTTATAATAACAATAATTACTATTACTATAGTCGTCGTCGTCGTCGTCGTCGTCGTCGTCGTCGTCGTCGTCGTCGTCGTCGTTGTGTGTGTGTGTGTGTGTGTGTGTGTGTGTGTGTGGTGTGTTTGTGTGTGTGTGGTGCGTGCTGTGTGTGTGTGTGTGTGTGTGTGTGTGTGTGTGTGTGTGTGTGTGTGTGTGTGTGTGTGTGTGTGTGTGTGTGTGTGTGTGTGTGGTGTGTGTGTGTGTGAATGTGTGCCTATTTGCGAATGTGTGCGTGCTTTTGTGTGTGTGTGTGTGTGTGTGTGTGTGTGTGTGTGTGTGTGTGTGTGTGTGTGTGTGTGTGTGTGTGTGTGTGTGTGTGTGTGTGTGTTTGGAATGTGTGCGTGCTTTTGTGTGTGTGTTGTGTGTGTGTGTGTGTGTGTGTGTGTGTGTGTGTGTGTGTGTGTGTGTGTGTGTGTGTGTGTGTGTGAATGTGTGCGAATTTGCGAATGTGTGCGTGCTTTTGTGTGTATGTATTTGTAGTGTGATGGCTAGTCATCCTAGACTATGGCGAAGATACAACAGACCGACATGACATTTACCAGTTGTTTTCATCGTAGAGTTGGCGTTGATCTGACCGTTGAACGTGTAACACACTCCAGCGTCAGTTACGGTCGTCTGGAAATCTTTGTGACTGCACGGCATCCCTTTCCAACGACAACTACCGAGACAGAGGAACAGAGATGGAGCTTGTGACCAGTATTCACCAATGACTACCGAGACAGAGGAACAGAGATGGAGGTTGTGATCAGTATTCACCAGTGACTACCGAGACAGAGGAACAGGGATGGAGGTTGTGACCAGTATTCACCAGTGACTACTGAGACAGAGGAACAGAGATAGAGGTTGTGATCAATATTCACCAGTGACTACCGAGTCAGAGGAACAGAGATGGAGCTTGTGATCAGTATTCACCAGTGACTACCGAGACAGAGGAACAGAGATGGAGATTGTGATCAGTATTCACCAGTGACTACCGAGACAGAGGAACAGAGATGGAGGTTGTGATCAGTATTCACCAGTGACTACCGAGACAGAGGAACAGAGGTGGAGGTTGCGATCAGTATTCACCAGTGACTACCGAGACAGAGGAACAGAGATGGAGGTTGTGATCAGTATTCACCAGTGACTACCGAGACAGAGGAACAGAGGTGGAGGTTGTGATCAGTATTCACCAGTAACTACCGAGACAGAGGAACAGAGATGGAGGTTGTGATCAGTATTCACCAGTGACTACCGAGACAGGAACAGAGGTGGAGCTTGTGATCAGTATTCACCAGTGGCTCATATATCTTGATGTTGTCAGAACATTCCTTCTGTGAGGTTAATACTACGACTGACATATTATCTTACCTGGTTGGTTCTTACACATGTCGAGAAATGTGATGTTAATGGAACAGAAACACGTAATTACTGCCTAGCAAATGTTGACATCGATAAATATATCTAGGCATTTTCGACATGATAAAACAAATTATTTTAATATAGTTATTGCTCTGTTTACAATGTTTTCTACCCTTAGTAATTGGGCTGCATAGCAGTTTAGCAAATCCAGCAATTGGTGCATTTACCCAAACATATATCTACCAATTTGTTATATGTCAACACAGGTCACGGATTTCTTAGGATACGTGCGTTGTCTTGCATTATTTTTATCTCCATATAGCATTACTCTAACATACTGCTCAATGTATTTCATCCAGTAAAACTATTATAATCACAATAACAAACAAATTAAACAAAATCTTACGACACAATCATATCCTCCTTGAGGTGCCGATGTTGAAGATAGACATCAAGCATCGACACGTTGCCGACGTCCCACTTTGAGTAGTTGAACGTCGACATGTCTCTCCGATTGTACATGTCGTTCAACCAATGGTACGAGCCACTGTCTACAGCAGCCACTAATCTGCAACACGTAGTGGCAAGGGGTCGGTGGGTGAGCGCATGCTATTACAGTGTATATGCAGTATTTGTACACATGTGCTTGTCATTAATATGGAAATCATGAAAACGACATAGGCCTACTGACAACGTAATCTCGTCTTCCGCTTTTCAGTCAGTAAATTTCAGTTATGTTGCTGCTATATGCTTTACGTCACACTCAATTTGTTTGCCTTTGATCTCTATTGTTGTTATGTGTTTCATGTCACGTAATTAAATATGTTCACCATTGTTATATCATTTATCAAATTTATCAAATATCAGTGTATCAAATATCAGTGTATATAAATTGACCTTATCTATTGTGTTCTTATAATTGGTTAGGAATTATACCTGCATTAAATATTAATTATTAATTTTATTAATTATTATTAATTACTTAATTTTGTATCAGTTACTCTCGTCACATGCAAACATGACATTGTTCTCTTAGAAATGATATCCTTGTGTCGCAGCGGAGTCTATCGTTATTTGATATGTGATCGTCCCAGTGGACTCTGTTTAGTTAATAACGTTGTCTCAGTTGAATCATTGGATTTTATTAACTCCTGGTTTTGATTGATTATGCGTATATTATAACACATCACTAAGTTAAGATCTACACGTGAGCATTTTTTAAATAACAGTAACCATGTTCCATCGTTAGCTAAAATCGGATTGTTTATACACAAACAGACAACACGCAATATCAATCCACAAACACAATATCAACAACTATTAACATAGTCATGATATCAAAATATTCAAATGTCGCCTAATACAACTTGCAAAACAGCCGAAACGTGCTTATTAATAGATGTATAAATACAATACGTTACTTGAAGGCGTTTTGGTTGCAAATGGTGACGGCGGGAAAGACGACAGGCTCTTGTCGTGACATCGTCATCTTCCATCGGACAGGACGGCTCAAGTACAGTTGCACTTGGTTTTGACTTTGGTAGACGTACATCAACGTGGTAAGTAGTACGACCACCGTCCAGAGAGCACTGCAAAATACTTGTTTGGTTATTGTATGTGTGTATGTGGATGTATGTGTGTTGTGTGTTTGCATGTATGTGTATATGTATGTGTGTATATGTATGTATGTATGTATGTATGTGTATATGTATGTATGTGTATATGTATGTATGTATGTAAATATGTATGAATATATGTATGTATGTGTGTATGTATGTATATGTGTATGTATATATATATATATGTATATATATATATACGTATGTATGTATGTGTGTATGTGGTGTGTCTATATGTGTGTGTATATATGTATGTATGCATGTATGTGTGTATGTATGTATACATATATACTTGTATATTTGTGTGTGCATGTGTGTGTGCGTGCATGTGAGTATGCGTGTATGTGTGCATATACGTGCGTGTGTATAAGTATGTACCTGCATGTGTATTGGGTATGCGTTTGCGTGTGCATGTGCGTGTATGTGTGAATGTACGTATGCATTTATGTATGTATATATGTGTAATTATGTATGTACGTATGTATGTATGTATGTATGTATGTATGTATGTAGTTGTGTGTATATGTAAGTATATATGCATGTGTGTATGTGGTGTGTGTATGTATGTGTGTAATTGTGTACCTATGTGCGTGTGTATTTCTATGTGGGTGTATAATATTTATGTGCATTGTGTAATTGTGCATGTGTGTGTGTGTGTGTGTGTGTGTGTGTGTGTGTGTGTGTGTGTGTGTGTGTGGTGTGCTGTGTGTGTGTGTGTGTGTGTGTGAGTGTGTGTGTCTGTGTGGAATGTGTGTGTGTGTGTGGAATGTGTGTGTTTGTTTATGTATGTATGCTGATATATACATAGTTACGTATTTACGTACATACGCACGTATGTATGTACGTATGCACGTATCTACATATGTTTTAATATACGTATGTATGTACGTATATAATATACACATATATGTAAGTATTTATACAGCAGATGAAGAATATAGCAATTAAAGTCAACAAACAGTTATGTCTTATGAAATAGAAAACAAAATTGTGTTCGCTATATAGATTGTTGGTAGTGGTCACTTTTCATCCGTAGGCAAGGTATGCTGTGCGAGGACAGCAGGGGACCGTTACCGCCGGGCGCTGCTACTTGTCGATTCTGCGACGTTCCGAAGTCCGTGAAATGTGGTCGATTCACAGAAGCTCTTCAAGGCGTCAACCCACCGCCGACGTTGTTCGTCCGTCTCGTCTCCGGGGTCATCTAGCTGGAGGGACGCCATCATCAACGGACTCTCTCGCGTTTGTGATTCTTTCCTCTCGTCCGCAGTAGTATCTTTCCCTGGGAATGCGGAGCACTTCATCAGTGTGTCTCCATACACGTGTGTGCATGTAAACACACACACACACACTATATATATATATATATATATATATATATATATATATATATATAATATATATATATATAATATATAACACATATATATACAATATATATATACATATATATATATATATATATATATATATATATATATATATATATATAATATATATACATATTTAATAATATTTACAGATGTATATAAGCATATGTATACATAATCATTAAGTAATTTCTATGACGCCTAAGTCCTTAAAAACCAAGCTCAGAGGCGCATAAATACAAAAGGGTTAATCGATCACAATAAACAATACCAACTCCATGTCATCAAATTGACAGATACGCCAGGAAGCTATGGTGGATGGACAAGGTGGTAAATGTATGTGTTTATATGATGGCGGAATTTAGGAATAATTTTAGCTGACTCTTCACTAAAAGGAAGTAAATTCCAATGAGTTCTCTCACCGGTCTAGGTCCGTTATAGCTACTTCCCGTTAGAGTTACTTCCCGTTAGAGCAACTTCCCGTTAGAGCTACAGTTTTTCCCCGTTATAGCTACTCGTTAAGTTTGACAGGCAAACTAGTCCCGTTATAGCTACTTATTTACTTACACAATTCAGGAGGGGACAGCAAAAGGGAGCATTAACTATTTCAGATTACTGTAAGATTCCTACATGAAATGTATTGTTGAAGGACACATTTTAAAATTTATATGAATGATATATAAATGTAACTGTCAGTTATTTGAAATGGAAAATATACCATAAAACACTTGTGCAAAATATTTTTTAAGACAACTATGTTAATTGTACTGAGTACAGAATTGCATTTATCAAAAAACAATGTTTCCTCACCACTTTCGCAAACTTGGAATTATATCCCTCAGCATGGTTATTTGTTCATTTGTCAGTTCCTGTGTAGGGGCATTCCATGTCAAATCAATCAAAAACAGTGAAATTTACATGACCGTCTTCAATATTTATGAAATTTGGTGTGTCGGTTTGAGTCAGTCAGCATCCAAGCCATTGTTTCGCTTAAATTTGACACAGTAGTGCTTGAACTGGTCCAAATGTTTAGTGTTAAAATAAAATAGTATGTATGTATATATATATATATATATATATATATATATATATATATATATATATATATATATATATTATATTATATATAATATGTACATATATATACTTATATACATAGACATTCCACATGTCCATGCTCAAGCCTTGTCTCCACAAAGTACTCGTTAAAAAATTATCACTTGACTTTGTTGAAATTCCTCAGTGGGACATACTTATATCAAAGCCGTCCACCCCTCATGGACATTAGCTGGATGGAGATGAAATAGTTAATGTTCCCTTATCTTGTTACATTGTAAAATGGAGAAATAGAAAAGTAGCTATAACGGGACTAGTTCAGCTGTCAAACTTAATTAGTAGCTATAACGGGAATAAAAAGTAGCTATAACGGGAAGTAGCTATAACGGGAAGACACCCTCTCACCCACAGCAAAAGCCCAATATTAATATTGAATTTAGGGACAAAATATAAACCAGAGCTTGACTATCGAAGCTGAACGGGTTTTCTTAAAGGCAAAGGATCGAAATATGATGGAAGCTTACAGGAAGATGTCTGGTAAGTAATGGTATAAATCTTAGAGACAATACGATATCTGACAGGAAGCCAGTGCAGATACTTTAGAATGAGTAAAACTTGGAGATCTAGTGAGAACCCTTGCTAGGCAATTCTGAAAACGTAGTTTCGTGATATCCTTAATGCCAATATTATCAAAATGCGAACTGCAGTATAGTAATCTACTTAGGCTTTCCAATAGAAAGAGGCAAATATCGACGAATACGCCGCAAATCACGATAGTGGTAATAACATATTCGACACCTTTCGAGAAATGTATTCTCTAAATTTAAATTTATCATAAAACATTACTCCTAATTTCCTAGTTAAATCTCCAGGCATAACATGTTGAATTAAGTAAGGGTATACGGAATACATTGTTAATTTGATCAAGCTGCCTCTGTGCTAATAACAAGAAACTATATTTTATCAGCATTCAGCTTCAATCTACTCTCAGTCATCCAGTAAAATGTGACAACAAGATAATTTATAACTTCTTTTAAGGAACTATTAACATCTGAAGTAGATAGTGATATGTGATATATATATATATATATATATATATATATATATATATATATATATATTTTATATTTGTGTACCACTCTGCATAAAGATGATGGCTCAAATGATAATATATTAACTCAATGGAGTTGTATGGAATCTAAAACGTAATGGTTCCGAAACTGAGCCCTGAGAAACACCATATGAAATATTCAATGATGACGAAAAATAATCCACAAGCTCAACCCTCTGGTGTCTACCAATAAGGTAAAATTTAAGTCAGCTTATCGATACACTAGATACACCATACGGCAAAGACAATCGATACATGAATAGTTTGATTAATATAATCAAAAGCAGCTAACAAATCAGACAAAGTAAGTGCAGTAACTTTACCATTATCCATTTTAAAATGACATCATTATGCACTGTTAGGAGAACAATCTCGGTAGAATGAAGTTGTCAGTATGCTTATTGGAACAAGTGTGATTATTTTTTTATTAATATGAGATCATGGGTCTTTTGTTACACCCTTTCCTGTATCTTGGAAAATAAGCTGAAAGTAGAATCGGGTATATCCTTTTTCAATTTATCTTTCGGCAAAATTATCATTTTAATAAGTGGTTTTTCATGCGCTTCTTTAAAGTCATCTGGAAAAATACCTGCCCTCAGTGATACATTTATGACATTTGTTGTATCAAATAAAAGTCCAATGCACACTCTCAATAGTACATTTGGCAAGGGATTTAGATTATAACAGTTACTTGTAAAACACAAAACTAATTGTCTCACTTTCTCAGCAGTAGCTCCAGTAAAAGATTAAAGTAGGGAATTTATCTGCTGAAGTTGAACATTTACTTTATTTGATATATTAACTGGGAATGGAAATTGAATAAGGGAATTTTTTCTTTAAAATGACATCAAAACACATCACAAAGAGAACATAATTAGTTGTATTGTGGTAGAGATGGAGGTTTCCGTCTATGTATAATTGTATTGTGGTGGATACGGAGCATTCCGTCTATGTAGAATTGTATTTTGGCGGAGACGGAGCATTCCATCTATGTAGAATTGTATTGTGGCAGAGACGGAGCATTCCGTCTATGTAGAATTGTATTGTGGTAGAGACGGAGCATTCCGTCTATGTAGAATTGTATTGTGGCAGAGACGTAACATTCCGTCTATGTAGAATTGTATTGTGGTGGAGACGGAGCATTCCGTCTATGTAGAATTGTATTGTGGCAGAGACGGAGCATTCCGTCTATGTAGAATTGTATTGTGGCGGAGACGGAGCATTCTGTCTATGTAGAATTGTATTGTGGCAGAGACGTAACATTCCGTCTATGTAGAATTGTATTGTGGTAGAGACGTAACATTCCGTCTATGTAGAATTGTATTGTGGCAGAGACGTAACATTCCGTCTATGTAGAATTGTATTGTGGCGGAGACGGAGCATTCCGTCTATGTAGAAATGTATTGTGGTAGAGACGGAACATTCCGTCTATGTAGAATTGTATTGTGGTAGAGACGGAGCATTCCGTCTATGTAGAATTGTATTGTGGCGGAGACGGAGCATTCCGTCTATGTAGAATTGTATTGTGGTAGAGACGGAGCATTCCGTATGTGTAGAATTGTATTGTGGCGGAGACGGAGCATTCCGGTGGTGAAGAATTGTATTTGGAAGAGACGGAATATTCCGTCTATGTATAATTGTATTGTGGCGGAGACGGAGCATTCCTTTTATGTAGAATTGTATTGTGGCGGAGACGGAGCATTCCGTCTATGTAGAATTGTATTGTGGTAGAGACGGAGCATTCCGTCTATGTAGAAATGTTTTGTGGCGGAGACGGAGCATTCCGTCTATGTAGAATTGTATTGTGGTAGAGACGGAGCATTCCGTCTATGTAGAATTGTATTGTTACAGAGACGGAGCATTCCGTCTATGTAGAATTGTATTGTTGCAGAGACGGAGCATTCCGTCTATGTAGAAACGTATTGTGGCGGAGACGGAACATTCCGACTATGTTGAATTGTATTGTGTGGTGGAGACGGAGCATTCCGTCTATGTAGAATTGTATTGTGGCAGAGACGGAGCATTCCGTCTATGTAGAAATGTATTGTGGCAGAGACGGAGCATTCCGTCTATGTAGAAATGTATTGTGGCGGAGAAAATTATCATTTTAATTTGGGGTATTGTCATGGTTCTAAAAGACGGAAAAATACCCCCCCTAGTGATAATTTGGGGGAGATTGGATAAAATTCCAATCACATGTAGAATTGTACATTTGGGCAAGGGAAAGATTCCGTTATTGAAAGAAACAAAAATTGTGGCACTTTACAGTAGCTTCCGTAAATGAAAAAGAAATTTATTGGGGCTGAAGGAACATTCCATTTTATTTAAATTGTATTAACTGGGGAATGGAGCATTGAATATGTGAATTTTTTCAAAAAGACGAAAAACACATCCGAGCAAAATTAGTTGTATTGTGGTAGAGATGGAGGTTTCCGTCTATGTATAATTGTATTGTGGTGGATACGGAGCATTCCGTCTATGTAGAATTGTATTGTGGCGGAGACGGAGCATTCCGTCTATGTAGAATTGTATTGTGGCAGAGACGGAGCATTCCGTCTATGTAGAATTGTATTGTGGTAGAGACGGAGCATTCCGTCTATGTAGAATTGTATTGTGGTAGAGACGGAGCATTCCGTCTATGTAGAATTGTATTGTGGTCAGAGACGGAGCATTCCGTCTATGTAGAATTGTATTGTGGCAGAGACGGAGCATTCCGTCTATGTAGAATTGTATTGTGGCAGAGACGGAGCATTCCGTCTATGTAGAATTGTATTGTGGCGGAGACGGAGCATTCCGTCTATGTAGAATTGTATTGTGGCAGAGACGGAGCATTCCGTCTATGTAGAATTGTATTGTGGCAGAGACGGAGCATTCCGTCTATGTAGAATTGTATTGTGGCGGAGACGGAGCATTCCGTGTGTTGAATTGTATTGTGGCGGAGACGGAGCATTCCGTCTGGTGTAAAAATTGTATAGTGGTAGAGACGGAATATTCCGTCTATGTATAATTGTATTGTGGCGGAGACGGAGCATTCCGTCTATGTAAAAATTGTTTTGTGGCGGAGACGGAGCATTCCGTCTATGTAAAAATTGTATTGTGGCGGAGAGGGAAAGCATTCCGTCTATGTTGAATTGTATTGTGGGTGGAGACGGAGCATTCCGTCTATGTAGAATTGTATTGTGGCGGAGAGGGAAAGCTTTCCCGGTCTATGTAGAAAAGTGTTGTGGCGGAGAGGGAAAGCATTCCGTCTATGTTGAATTGTATTGTGGGGGGAGACGGAGCATTCCGTCTATGTAGAATTGTATTGTGGCAGAGACGGAGCATTCCGTCTATGTAAAAATTGTATTGTGGCGGAGAGGGTAAAAATTCCGTCTATGTTGAATTGTATGGTGTGGTGGAGACGGAGCATTCCGTCTATGTAGAATTGTATTGTGGCAGAGACGGAGCATTCCGTCTATGTAGAATTGTATTGTGGCGGAGACGGAGCATTCCGTCTATGTAGAATTGTATTGTGGCGGAGACGGAAAGCATTCCGTCTATGTAGAATTGTATTGTGGTAGAGACGGAGCATTCCGTCTATGTAGAAATGTATTGTGGTAGAGACGGAGCATTCCGTCTATGTAGAATTGTATTGTGGCAGAGACGGAGCATTCCGTCTATGTAGAAATGTATTGTGGCGGAGACGGAGCATTCCGTCTATGTAGAAATGTATTGTGGCGGAGACGGAGCATTCCGTCTATGTAGAATTGTATTGTGGCAGAGGCGGAACATTCCGTCTATGTAGAAATGTATTGTGGCGGAGACGGAGCATTCCGTCTATGTAGAAATGTATTGTGGCGGAGACGGAGCATTCCGTCTATGTAGAATTGTATTGTGGCAGAGACGGAGCATTCCGTCTATGTAGAAATGTATTGTGGCGGAGACGGAGCATTCCGTCTATGTAGAATTGTATTGTGGTAGAGACGGAGCATTCCGTCTATGTAGAAATGTATAGTGGTAGAGACGGAACATTCCGTCTATGTAGAAATGTATTGTGGCAGAGACGGAGCATTCCGTCTATGTATAATTGTATTGTGGAGGAGACGTAACATTCCGTCTATGTAGAATTGTATTGTGTGGTGGAGACCGAGCATTCCGTCTATGTAGAAATGTATAGTGGTAGAGACGGAACATTCCGTCTATGTAGAAATGTATTGTGTGGTAGAGACGGAGCATTCCGTCTATGTAGAAATGTATAGTGGTAGAGACGGAACATTCCGTCTATGTAGAAATGTATTGTGGCAGAGACGGAGCATTCCGTCTATGTATAATTGTATTGTGGCGGAGACGTAACATTCCGTCTATGTAGAATTGTATTGTGTGGTGGAGACCGAGCATTCCGTCTATGTAGAATTGTATTGTGGGAGAGACGGAGCATTCCGTCTATGTAGAAAAGTATTGTGGTGGGGACGGAGCATCACGTCTATGTAGAATTGTATTGTGGTAGAGGCGGAACATTCCGTCTATGTAGAATTGTGTTGTGTGGTGGAGACCGAGCATTCCGTCTATGTAGAATTGTATTGTGGGAGAGACGGAGCATTCCGTCTATGTAGAAAAGTATTGTGGTGGGGACGGAGCATCCCGTCTATGTAGAATTGTATTGTGGTAGAGGCGGAACATTCCGTCTATGTAGAATTGTGTTGTGTGGTGGAGACCGAGCATTCCGTCTATGTAGAATTGTATTGTGGGAGAGACGGAACATTCCGTCTATGTAGAATTGTGTTGTGGTAGAGGCGGAGCATTCCGTCTATGTAGAATTGTATTGTGGCAGAGACGGAGCATTCCGTCTATGTAGAATTGTATTGTGGCAGAGACGGAGCATTCCGTCTATGTAGAATTGTATTGTGGCGGAGACGGAGCATTCCTTCTATGTAGAATTGTATTGTGGCGGAGACGGAACATTCCGTCTATGTAGAATTGTATTGTGGTAGAGACGGAGCATTCCGTCTATGTAGAATTGTATTGTGGCGGGAGACGGAGCATTCCGTCTATGTAGAATTGTATTGTGGCGGAGACGGAGCATTCCGTCTATGTAGAAATGTATTGTGGCGGAGACGGAGCATTCCGTCTATGTAGAATTGTATTGTGGCGGAGACGGAGCATTCCGTCTATGTAGAATTGTATTGTTGCAGAGACGGAGCATTCCGTCTATGTAGAAATGTATTGTGGCAGAGACGGAGCATTCCGTCTATGTAGAAATTGTATTGTGGCGGAGACGGAACATTCCGTCTATGTTGAATTGTATTGTGTGGTGGAGACGGAGCATTCCGTCTATGTAGAATTGTATTGTGGCAGAGACGGAGCATTCCGTCTATGTAGAAATTGTATTGTGGGTGAGACGGAGCATTCCGTCTATGTAGAATTGTATTGTGGTAGAGACGGAGCATTCCGTCTATGTAGAATTGTATTGTGGCGGAGACGGAGCATTCCGTCTATGTAGAATTGTATTGTGGTAGAGACGGAGCATTCCGTCTATGTAGAATTGTATTGTGGCAGAGACGGAGCATTCCGTCTATGTAGAATTGTATTGTGGCGGAGACGGAGCATTCCGTCTATGTAGAATTGTATTGTGGCAGAGACGGAGCATTCCGTCTATGTAGAATTGTATTGTGGCAGAGACGGAGCATTCCGTCTATGTAGAAATTGTATTGTGGCAGAGACGGAGCATTCCGTCTATGTAGAATTGTATTGTGGGTAGAGACGGAGCATTCCGTCTATGTAGAATTGTATTGTGGTAGAGACGGAGCATTCCGTCTATGTAGAATTGTATTGTGGGGAGACGGAGCATTCCGTCTATGTAGAATTGTATTGTGGTAGAGACGGAACATTCCGTCTATGTAGAATTGTATTGTGGTAGAGACGGAGCATTCCGTGTGTGTAGAATTGTATTGTGGTAGAGACGGAGCATTCCGTCTATGTAGAATTTTATTGTGGCGGAGACGGAACATTCCGACTATGTTGAATTGTATTGTGTGGTGGAGACGGAGCATTCCGTCTATGTAGAAATGTATAGTGGTAGAGACGGAGCATTCCGTCTATGTAGAATTGTATTGTGGCAGAGACGTAACATTCCGTCTATGTTGAATTGTATTGTGGTAGAGACGGAGCATTCCGTCTATGTAGAATTGTATTGTGGCGGAGACGGAACATTCCGACTATGTTGAATTGTATTGTGGTAGAGAGGGAAAGCATTCCGTCTATGTATAATTGTATTGTGGCGGAGACGGAGCTTTCCCTGTCTATGTAGAATTGTATTGTGGTAGAGACGGAGCATTCCGTCTATGTAGAATTGTATTGGGGTTTTAGAGAGGGTAACATTCCGTCTATGTTGAATTGTATTGTGGTAGAGACGGAGCATTCCGTCTATGTAGAATTGTATTGGGGTAGAGACGGAGCATTCCGTCTATGTAGAAATGTATAGTGGTAGAGACGGAACATTCCGTCTATGTAGAAATGTATTGTGGTAGAGAGGGAAAGCATTCCGTCTATGTATAATTGTATTGTGGCGGAGACGTAACATTCCATCTATGTAGAATTGCATTGTGTGGTGGAGACGGAGCATTCCGTCTATGTAGAATTGTATTGTGGCGGAGACGGAACATTCGGTCTATGTAGAAAATTGTGTTGTGGCGGAGAGGGAAAGCATTCCGTCTATGTAGAATTGTATTGTGGCGGAGACGGAGCATTCCGTCTATGTTGAATTGTATTGTGGCGGAGACGGAGCATTCCGTCTATGTAGAAATTGTATTGTGGCGGAGACGGAGCATTCCGTCTATGTAGAATTGTATTGTGGGGGAGACGGAGCATTCCGTCTATGTAGAATTGTATTGTGGTAGAGACGGAGCATTCCGTCTATGTAGAATTGTATTGTGGCGGAGACGGAACATTCCGTCTATGTTGAATTGTATTGTGGCGGAGACGGAGCATTCCGTCTATGTAGAAATGTATTGTGGCGGAGACGGAGCATTCCGTCTATGTAGAATTGTATCGTGGTAGAGACGGAGCATTCCGTCTATGTAAAATTGTATTGTGGGAGACGGAGCATTCCGTCTATGTAGAATTGTATTGTGGTGAGACGGAGCATTCCGTCTATGTAGAATTGTATTGTGGCAGAGACGGAGCATTCCGTCTATGTTGAATTGTATTGTGGCGGAGACGGAGCATTCCGTCTATGTAGAATTGTATTGTGGTAGAGACGGAGCATTCCGTCTATGTAGAATTGTATTGTGGCGGAGACGGAGCATTCCGTCTATGTAGAAAAGTATTGTGGCGGAGACGGAGCATTCCGTCTATGTAGAATTGTATTGTGGTGGAGACGGAGCATTCCGTCTATGTAGAATTGTGTTGTGGTAGAGACGGAGCATTCCGTCTATGTTGAATTGTATTGTGGCGGAGACGGAGCATTCCGTCTATGTTGAATTGTATTGTGGCGGAGACGGAGCATTCCGTCTATGTAGAAAAGTATTGTGGCGGAGACGGAGCATTC
Organism: Ridgeia piscesae; assembly: GCA_025642075.2. Taxonomy (NCBI): domain Eukaryota; kingdom Metazoa; phylum Annelida; class Polychaeta; order Sabellida; family Siboglinidae; genus Ridgeia; species Ridgeia piscesae. Next base: position 1,189,809 of record JAODUO010000012.1, on the reverse strand, counting down.
CGTCTATGTAGAATTGTATCGTGGTAGAGACGGAGCATTCCGTCTATGTAGAATTGTGTTGTGGTAGAGACGGAGCATTCCGTCTATGTAGAACTGTATTGTGGCGGAGACGGAGCATTCTGTCTATGTAGAATTGTATTGTGGTAGAGACGGAACATTCCGTCTATGTAGAAATGTATTGTGGTAGAGACGGAGCATTCCGTCTATCTAGAATTGTATTGTGGTAGAGGCGGAGCATTCCGTCTGTGTAGAATTGTATTGTGGTAGAGACGGAACATTCCGTCTATGTAGAATTGTATTGTGGCGGAGACGGAAAGCATTCCGTCTATGTAGAAATGTATTGTGGCGGAGACGGAGCATTCCGTCTATGTAGAATTGTATTGTGGTAGAGACGGAGCATTCCGTCTATGTAGAATTGTATTGTGGTAGAGAGGGAAAGCATTCCGTGTGTGTAGAATTGTATTGTGGGGAGAGGGAAAGCATTCCGTGTGTGAAAAAAATTGTTTTTTGGGTGGGAGACGAAGCATTCCGTCTATGTAGAAATGTATTGTTGCGGAGACGGAGCATTCCGTCTATGTAGAATTGTATTGTGGTAGAGACGGAGCATTCCGTGTGTGTAGAATTGTATTGTGGGAGACGGAGCATTCCGTCTATGTAGAATTGTATTGTGGCGGAGATGGAGCATTCCGTCTATGTAGAAATGTATTGTGGCGGAGACGGAGCATTCCGTCTATGTAGAATTGTATTGTGGTAGAGACGGAGCATTCCGTGTGTGTAGAATTGTATTGTGGCGGAGACGGAACATTCCGTCTATGTAAAAATGTATTGTGGCAGAGATGGAGCATTCCGTCTATGTAAAAATGTACTGTGGCGGAGACGGAGCATTCCGTCTATGTAGAATTATATTGTGGTAGAGACGGAGCAAACAGTCCGCTGCTCAAGCATGTGGTTTTGTTATCGAATATCATTGTTCATACTCTATTCGTAACTATATTCCACCATTTACTTTTATTTTATTATACTTTATTTGAGCGTTAATAAAAAATAACATGTGTAACAAACAACTCAAAAAACAAAATAGTACCTGTATCAGTGAGCTGTGTGGTCACATCATGCAGACCTTCCTCTGTTGAACGCCCGGAAGTAGTTGCCAGGTTACTTATGACAGCATATGAGGCGGTAGTAGCAGTATCTTGAACCTTCAGTTGCATTTCTCTCATCTCCTTCTGCATCTCACACATCTCCTGTCTCATCTCCACGCGCAATGCATCATTCTCACGTCGCATCTCCCGCATCTCCCGTCCCATCCCCTGCATCATCTCGCGTATCTCCAACCCCAATCCGTGCGTCTCTCTCCATTTCTCCTGCTTCGTCTCCAGCCTCTGTTGTTGGGAAGTGTCGAGACTCTCGGCGGTGTCCGGGCCACAATCTGCCGCATATGTCGCTGTGTCCGAGTGGTCATCTGCACCAGTGACCTGCTCCACTCCAGACCCCGCGACATGAGTCTGCGATGGTCGATTCGACACTTCGGTCGTCACACTTTGATCTTCAGACCGCTTCAATGGAAACATCCTGTAATCAACCACAACAGATATGTGCAATGATTATATCATGTCGTTGTGAGACACTTTTGGTAGTGTATACAATCACATCGTAATTACCATCTTTAATCAAACGTATACCCTTTAGTCAATGCTATTCCCCAACAAACCCTACTGATCTTTTCTTAAAAAAGGCTATGTTCGGGAAGATCTTTACAAAGCACAACATATTATTCATATGAGCAAATTTAACTGTGTCCCAAATGTGTAGAATTACGCAAAGGTCAGTGTTATTTGTTCGTCATCCTTGCATACAAAAACTGACTTGTTAAAACACTAGTTTTGCGCGCTCAAATTTACATGCTGTCATGCTCACACACACACACACACACACACACACACACACACACACACACACACACACACACACACACACACATATATATATATATATATATATATATTACATACATACATACATACACACATGGACGCAAATATGTGCACATGCAAACTCCCGCACACACGCATAATCACGCGCACACATTGTACGCACGTACATACACAAGCACACATTTGCGCACTCACGCATTGCACAACGTATGTTTCTTGCAATACTGGATACATTTAATACTTGGGTTCTTTCGCATTATCTTGACAGCCAGACGGCGATATTCTGCAAAGCAGGGAAGAATAACCGGATTACCAAACAACGCTCCATCTATTTCGACTTGGTCGGCTGTGCCATTTGTCCAATTACTAATGATGTCCTACACAAATGTCTAACCTTTCGGAAATTACACAAATGCATTAACGGCCAACAAGTCGTGTATGCCTGTCTCGATGCTTCGCTATGTTGTCTGTTGTCACTCGTGGGTGACATTCTTTCCCCCGAACTGCGTGATAAACGACGCCATCACAGTGCATGATCGAGCTACTGTTGAATTGTCCGCTGCAGCATTCACCTTGAAATGGAATTAATTTTAGTGCAGATGAAACAAGTTGTCAGATTAATTGCACCATCCGTCACTTGGATACAAAAGAACAACGGTTCTAATCGCGTTAAGCGTTCGGTGTAAATGGCGAAACATTTTGAGTCGATGTGTCCCTGGTTAGACCTATAAAGGTCACGGCCTGTTCTGAAAATGCAAAGGGGAGGGAAGTGTTCTGTCGAGCTTTTAGTTTGTTTTAACTAATTTGTACTTTGACCAGGCAACAATTGATTGTCGTTGTTTCTTCTGTTTCAAATGAAACAAGGGTGTCAGCTACTATTTGTGTACTAATATAAAACATCGGAACCCGACATTGTTGCGGGCATTTTCCGTTTCCTTTCTGTAAATCATTATTCAATATATCCGACTAACCTGGTGTGAAACGCAAATTCGACACTATCCTAGTAATAGCATTTTGTATTGGTATTTTGACTACATACCATCTCAATACTTTGACATACTATTGAACCACACAAACGGGATTACTATTCTCGTTTTGTCCGCTGGCGAATGTGAAAGAGTAGGCACTGATAAAACAAGGCTTTCTATGACAACGGTGGCGTCCGTGAAGTTAGCGTTATAATTACGAGCGCGATCTGTTTAATTTAGTTTCATTTCTTCTTTGAGGTATTTCAGTCTCAAATGTTATAGGCATATCTACAACGTGTGTCAGCACATGCTGGATATAATTAATGCGGCATAGCCAGATAATGGGACGCTGGCGGTTTGTTTTGGAAAACTGTACACTGTCATGATAGAGGCCTATCAATTTAACTTTCTCTGCAACGTCTTTATTAAACATACAACGAGTATTATAGCACGGATGTGAAGCGGTTGTTTATGTTTTATGCGCGCATAGCGCACACCGTTATGAGAGCTATACTTATGTAGCGGTGCACAGTTTTATGTTTTATAACACTAGCTATATATATTTTATATTATTAGCTATATATATAGATCATAAATGTCCCATATAAACCACCAAGTTATCATGACATGGGAAGTGGAGGATTACCAGTAGTAACGCATGCAATTCATGTTTTTTATTCTATGAACAAGTTCACATAATAAAGAGATCACTGGTTAGCATCTCGTTTTAACAAAACTGGAATAAACGGGACAGACTCATCCAGCAGAGATATAATAATAATATATTTATTTGTTATAGCGCCATATCTATAATCGTTCGTGGCGTTTCACAACTTATTACAATTTAAAATACATAAAAAGATAATATGAATACAATAAGACAAATACTAGTATTTTAAAATAAATGTAAAATATATATGTATATGTATATAAATAAATACATTTAGTACGGTATTAAATATCGTAGCACTTTTAAATAAATAAATAAATTACGTATTAGTCATAAAAACACAATAACCGGTCTAGTGTATAATTACATTGCAATGATACTGATAAATGACGGTATAAGTATAATTGTTATTAGTAATAAATAATTTAGTATATGTTAAAACTGTAAAATAATAATAATAATTACGTAACAATAATTCCAATAAATAAATGTATAATTATGTATTGATAATATTACCAAATAATGTAGTAAAAATAATAATGTTCATGTCGAATTACACTAATATGCAATACAAAAAAGTATCTTCAGTAGACGTTTGAAGCTGGTGAGATTGTCACAAGTCTTAATGCCCGTTGGTAAGTTGTTCCATAGGGACGCAGCAGCAACAGCGAACGAGTTGTCTCCAGCTTTGGTACGGATACGCTTCACTTCTAACATGTTATAGGGCCTGCAAGTGGGTCACGATACATGGCGTGACTCCACGCGACTGAAGCTTATTGGGGACTAAGCGAGACTAATTGGGGACTAGACACAAGAATACTATTCTAACGATGGATGACAGTTGTAGCTTCCGACTGATGAATACTAGGAAAATCAGTTCATAAATATCTTGTGTTATACGTTTCTTATCTTAAATGTCCGATTTAATATTGAGTTTATCACACTATCATAGACACAGCGATTTACGTTGTGCAGATAATAGTCACGATGTTAGACCGCCATATCATCCCCGTATGTGTCTTGTACATAATTTGCGTTTTACATTGCTGTACGTTGTGGTTTCGATAAGTACTTACATCTGACAAGTTGTCTAAATGCAAATAATCATAACACATGTATACGTTTGGCCCAAACAGGTTGTACTGCACGAAAACGGGCACTCTTCATTATTAGTCAAGATCGCCAAACACAAGTACTTGCCGCTATTGCCATGGCAACCACCATAATAATCGATTAAAATTCATGATTTCCGAACAAAGTCCTATATGTTAACATGGAGTATATGGACCTCCTGCCCCCAGCCTCGTTTTCGCGCGCGAGACTTGCACGCCCTATTGTTCGCAGAGCGCAGTGTTCTTGTCGGTTGATACGGGCACACGAGTTCACACAAATACACTGGCGCGTCGTTGTGCATGGCTTTGTAAGTGAATACAAGTAGCTTGAAATCAACTCTGCACACAATGGGCAGCCAGTGGAATTCGCGTAACAAGGGTGTGGTACTGTCGCTACGCTACGCGGGCAACGCATAATCAACCTGGCAGCCGTGTTATGTATTCGCTGTAGACGGGCGATGTTAACTGCCGACGTACCGTATAAGAGCGCGTTACAGTAGTCAAGCCGTGATGTGAGAATGGCCTTGACAGTGCGTTCCTTTGTCGGTCTGGGGAGAAAACGGCTAATTTGATTAATGTTGCACAGGTAGAAGGAGCAAGCACTGATAGTTTGCGACACTTGCTTCTTCACGTCAAGGTGCCTATCAATGCAAACACCAAGACACTGAACACAAAGCGAAGCCGTAATTGTAGCCACACCAACGCGAATCACACTTATCCACGATTGCATCTGCAGATTTAGGCACAATCGGAAGATATTTTGTCTTGCCATTGTCCATGAACATAGAATTCTGTGCCATCCAGACCTTTACCTCATCTAAACAATCTTCCATGTGCTCAACTGCAGCCACTAATGCAGAATGGGTCAAGTCAAAATGAGCATATACCTGTAAATCGTCGGCATATTGATGGAAAAATAGTCCATGGGCTCGTATGATGTCACCGATAGGTTGGACGTATAACGAAAAGAGCAGTGGCCCAAGGACAGAGCCTTGCGGGACACCTCTCGTTAGAGTAGTTGTACTCGACGACTGGTCACCGATTACTACTCGCTGTGTCCTCTCTTTCAGATCAGATATCACCCAGTCCAGTGCTTTGCCAACAAAGCCGTAGCGCAAACGTAACCGCCTAATCAAGATGTTATGGATGATCATATCGAAGGCGGAACTGAAATCAACTAGAAGCAAGATGGTTCCTTGTTTTTTTGTCCATTGCTGTTTTCACGGTACTTGTTTTTTTTTTTGATACGCCGACAAGCACTCAACCATTTGCTGATCAGATACGTGCGTCAGTATCCTAAGCGCGACCACTTTCTCAATTACTTTGGATAATTCAGTGAGGTTACTCACTGATCGGTAACTGCTCAGGGTGTCTTTGTCCAGTGGTGGTTTCTTTAAAAGTGGTTGGACAATTGCATGCTTCAACGACTTCGGCATCAGTCCCTCGTCCAGGGAAGCATTTGAGATCCGTGTGATGGCAGGCACAATACGGGAGATGCTGTCAGTGAGCTGATTTGCAGGCAGAGGATCCACACGCACGTTTTCTTAGTAGCACTACAAATCGCTATGATCTCTGTGTTCGTTGTTCGGTCAAACACATCAATACAGTCAGTGAAACAACGTCTTTCGTCTGGTGGCCTATCGTTGTATGTGAAACACTGCAGACCTGATAGAAGATTGTCAATCTTTCCACGAAAAAAAACGAAAAAATAGTTCGCATTCTTGAGCTTCTTGAGGTGACAGAACACAGCCCTGAGGCGTGCCAGTAGATATCGTAACTGATGATGATAAGTTGTCGCCTATTTTTACAACCTGCGGCCTATTTAAAAGAAAATGGAGGATCCACAGACATATGGATTGAGGAACACTGAGACTCTGTATCTTATCAAAAAGTGTTGATGGGATAATTGTGTTAAAAGCAGAGCGAAAATCAACAAAAGGGATCCTAGCGTAGGCATTTGGGCTGTCGATATGTTGAAGAACGTAAAACAATCCTAGAGCGACAGCGTCGTCAACAGGTCTATTGTTGCGATATGCAAATTGAAATTGGTCAAGCAATGGATCGATAATTGATTTCAGAAACTGCAGGACCAAACGCTCGAGTGTCTGCATGACTACAGAAGTCATGGCAACAGGCCTGTAATCGTTTAAACAAGAGACTGTAGATTTCTTGGGTACAGGAATGGTAATTGACTTTTTGAAGCAATGAGGAATTTTACATTGGGAAAGAGACACATTGAATATGTCTGTGAATACACCCGACAGCTAATCTGCACACAGTTTAAGTAAACATGGAGAGATGTTATCCGGACCGGCAGCCTTTCTGCTATTTAGACGTTGAAACATGCGTCTAACAATACATTCGTCAATTGTGAAAGGAGGGAGGGATGAGGATGGAATGATAGAGGAAGGAGAAGTAATGTTCTGTTTATCAAACCGGCTATTAAAGCCATTCAATCTGTCAGGAAGATTAGTGTCGGTAGCCGTAGTGTTCTTGGGAAACGGCTTGTAGTTGGTTATGGCCTTCAGACCCTGCCAAATGTTCTTAGAGTTGTTGGTGGTGAGATTCTCCTCAAGCTTGTCACGGTATTTGGCCTTGACGGCCTTTTCCGCTGCACATCTCGCTTTCTTGTCATTGTCTTTGTACGCATCTTGTTTCGCCTGTAGCTTGTGTTTGATGTAAGTATTGAACCATGGTTTGTCGTTGGGGTAGCTTGTTATTATTTTCGTTGGAATACAGAGACCCTTGCAGAAGGTGGTGTAATCGCTGACTGTCTCTGTGTATTCGTGAATGTCGGTTGTGGCCTCTTTGAACACTCCCCAATCAGTGCATTCAAAACAGCCGCGAAGTGTCTCCACCGCATTCACTGACCACTGTTTCACAGTTTTCACGGTTGGCTTAACACACTTCAATTGCTGTTTGTAAGTTGGCTCTAAGTAAACCATGGCGTGGTCCGAGCGGCCGAGTGGTGCGTGAGGAATGGAACGGTACGCACCCTTCATGGTTGTTTAACAATGGTCAAGAGTTCTACCATCCCTAGTTGCACCTACTGTATGAATGCGGCATTTCTTTCTTCGGATTGGCTTTATTGAAATCACCCGTCACAATAACAAACGAGTCTGGTTGAGAATGTTCAGCCTGCGTGACGATGTCAGACAGTTGAATCACGGCGGCATCTGTGTTAGCTTGGGGGGTATATACACTGCAGTCATAATTATGCTGGAAAACTCCCTGGGCAAGTAGAAAGGCCGACAGACAATTGTGAGAGTTTCTATGTCAACAGAGCACGTTTTTGACAACATCTTGACATCCGTAGCCCAGCGATCATTGCCTAGGATGCAAACACCCCCTCCGCGAGCCTTCCGATTCTCGTCGCGAGACCGGTCACTACTGTAGATGGTTAGTCCGGGAGGGCTGCACGGCTGAATCAGGAATGGTGGCGTCCAGCTTTGTATCTGTGGAGCAAAATATAAAGCAATCTTTGTAATCTCTTTTAGTTTGTAGATTGCACAGAAACTCATCGGCCTTGTTGCGTAAAGAGCGAACATTCGACAGGAACATAGACGGTAGTGGAGGTCGTAAATGTCGACGGCGTAGCCTCAACAGGGCTCCGCCTCGTCTACCCCGTTTACGCACGCGCTGACCACGGGCGTTGGCCGGCTGGTCTGTGACCCAGTTTTGACCGGGTAAAACAATATCATTAAAACAAAGTTTGGTTGCATGTCACACTCACTCATGGTATCCCTGATGTGCAGCAGAACGTCCCGATCGTACTGGTGCATGCACAGTGTCCTTCCGACCAGGAATACCGTCACAAGACACACTAAAACACGACGCCCAACATCCTGTCGCCATAGATCGGCGCCATTTTTAAGAGGGTTGTTTCTACTCACCTGATTTACTGTTGAGCTATCTTTAGGTTAAAAAAATGACCGGACAACTGCAAACAAAACTGCTCACGTCTGACTTGGGTGACGCGTGAGGACAGAGAGAGATAAATGCTTCATCGTACGCCGCTGATTCTGGTGGTAAACTGTCGTTGTGTATCCTGCCACACGGGAGTTATTTGATTTGTCATGTGGGAACACTTTCCTCCGCTCACTTCGGTGTGGTTGACATTAAGCTATAATGTCACCGACTCGCACTTTCAATTATCAAGATTGAAACACCTTTCCGGAAATTGGTTTTTGGCTAACCAGTTTCAATAGATGCAAACGCTTGTAAATAAAACATCGTTTTTTATATAATTACTCGAAACAATTAATCGGGAACATCGCATGTTGCTGTCGTGTAATGTTTTGTGGGTATAAACCGATACGATCGACCTTCATGACTTAAAAGAACCGTATAGGTGACAAATGTTTGATGTACCTGTTTGCCGCGGCTCACTACGGCTTGGTTAGAGCCATTTCTCACAAAACGTCGACAAATGGGATTTTGTGAGGCAAAGTTAGAAGTGTTCGTAGAATGGTATATTTTATGTCGCATAACGGCGACTTTTTGAAGATATCGTGGAAGGATTTGGGTAACTTCAGTCATAAAATTGAAATGTTGACATGCTTATCAGAAATGTGTGGCGGTTACTTGAAACCGTGGATATGGACGCATTTCACTCTAAAGAAAATGCTGTTATAGCTATGTATCATTTAATTTACCTGTTGCGTATTACTTCCTATCTATGCACAATAGGCGCCAAGGATTCAGTAGTGAATGTCTCTGATAACTGTTTTTGTTCTACAGGTACAGAGATAATATGATTTGGACCCGGAAAGAAACTAGTATATTGTAAACATGACCTCCTGTCACTATGTACCATTAGCAGGGCAATTCTGGGTCCATAATTAAATTAAGATCTGAACAGCTGGAAGTGTTGGATGGGTGCATGCAGTGACGGAAGAATGATTAATATAGAGTAATTATTTATAAAGTTGTACGGATTTAATAATGTATATTTACGGTTTCATAGTAATTATTTTGTGCGATTTATACACAAAATAGGGTAACTGATAAATTGGAACACTGATCAACCGTAACATACTACTAAATAGTTATATGTTTATCCACCACTCCATCCTCTCTGCTGTCAATATTCATGTGCTAATTTACTCAAATATCTTCACTCCCC